>OX380346.1:8879283-9479283 GCA_947425015.1 Pterostichus niger | reverse complement strand
GCATCGATGAGCTCTTCGATGAAACAACAGAACGCACCCGTCATCGACGAAAATTAGAGGCTCCTCTATTTCCATCGAAGAGCTCATCGATGAAACGAACGTATCTCATTTCACTCGTATCTTTTGCGTCTCACTTCACGTTAGCATATTTTTGAAATTTAGTTTTTCTTTCTCAACTTTAGAAGCTTTTATTGTTTGTTAATGAAGAGTGCGTTCTGTTGTTTCATCGAAGAGCTCTTCGACCAGTGTGCCATAGGCATACGAGATGTTTTGTTTTAATCAGCCTGAATTTAAACAAGAATTTAAGTTTTATTCAATCGGTTGATGAATTATGAACACTTTTCTTTACAATTCATTCTAAAAAAATGACACAAGTGTTTGAAGTTACTTTATAATGAGACAATGTAAAAAGTCGTACAGCTCAGTTTCCAAAATCGAACTTATAGTGATACATTAGGAATGAGAATAATATAAAATTTTAAAAACTACGAATTTATTTCATTATTATTATTATTATGGGGTAGGTGTCTCAGTGGTATCGAGTCGGCCTATGGATCTTGAAAACCCTGGTTCGATCCCCACAGCCGACAAACAATTTTCACCAATTTAAATCTACCCCTGTGGCTCCCCCTCCACTAACATCTTTGGGGGCCGTGATTTGACGGCTGGTAACCGCACATCACGCGAAGAAATATATCACTTACTGAGATCTGCTTAGGCGGAGTGCCACACCCAGTAATGGGTAAAAGGCGTGATGATATATTTATTTTATTTTATTTTATTTTATTTTCGCTTTATCCACATATACCGGGTGGTGCTCGGTGAGTGCGAACATAGGAATTTAACATGGGATATTAGTTTTATGCAATTTCCTGCTCTCCTGTACATTTTACGGAAAAAACTGTAGAGGGAAGATTTGTTCAGAATTAAAAGTTACCCATGAAACTGTTTTTACATGTTTTATTAAGTTTTTGGTTTAGCCGTAACATTAAAAATAAATTTCGAAATTTCTGTTACTTTGTAGTAATAGCCATGACTTTTCTTTTATTTTTATGACAAATGCGTTAAATGTCAATTTTTGATGTTTATTAAAGTTAATCTTATAATTTAAATTAAATCAAAAAAATCACATTTTTTATTCTTTGAACAAAGTTTTATTTTCATATTTAATAATAAATCAGTTTCAAGTTTATCAACAATTTCAATTTTTTTAAAAAAATTTAAATTACAATAATTTAATGTGAAATAATAAGTAATAATTGTAACAATATTATTTAATATACCTACATAAAAAAATAAAGAAATTACAATAAATGTTCAAACAAGCCACCATTTTCAGCAAGACAATAACCAAGTCTATTGTAAAACGAAGTTCTAACATTGGCTAATTGCCTGTCAGTAATATTATCACATTCTTCGAATATAGCTTGTCTTAGTAAATCTAAATTTTCGTAGTGTTTAGAGTAAATTTTACTTTTAAGATGCCCCCACAAAAAAAAATCGCAAGGAGCTAGGTCCGGAGATCTTGCAGGCCAATTTATTCCACCACCACGACCAATCCACCGATTAGGAAAAACCAAATCTAAATATTCCCGCACATTTATTCCATAATGAGCCGGGCACCCATCCTGCTGGAACCAAATATCCTCATCTACTGCAGCTGCCTCATCCAATGCAGGACCTATATGATTTTGCAGAAGTTCTAAATACATATCAGAATTTAAATTTCCCATAATTTCAAATGGTATAATCCTGTTCTTAAAAATTCCAACCCAAATATTAATTTTCTCAGGATATTGGGTACCTGTACACACAGTTAAATGATGATTTTCTGTGGTCCACATACGAGTATTCTGAACATTTGGTTCATTATTTAAAGTAAATGTACATTCATCTGTAAAACAAATCGACGAAATAAAGTGCTGGTCCCGATTTGCCTTTTCTTGCATAATTTCACAAAATGTACTTCTAGTTTCAAAATCAGCCAAAAGAAGTTCTTGATGTGTTTGAAATTTGTAAGATTTATATCCATGTGTTTTTAAAATTCTCAGAACTGTTGAATGATGCAAACCACATTCAGAAGCAATATGTCTTATGCTGTACCTTGAATTTTGAGATATCATAGCCAATACCAATTCTTCATTCACTTCGTTATGACGTATTCTGTTATTATTATTATTGCCTTCTTTACCATCGGTCACAGCTACACTAGCTGTACTCTCAAATTTTGTAACCAGTTTTGAAATTGTTGATACACTTGGAATTGGTTTATCTTCATATTTAATTGAAAATAAATCCCGCACCCTCCTATAACTATTTCGTCCATAATAATTTTTAATAATGAAGACACGTTCTTCGTTTGAATAAACATTCATTTTATAGCTTACACAAAGATTTAATTTAAATTATAAGATTAACTTTAATAAACATCAAAAATTGACATTTAACGCATTTGTCATAAAAATAAAAGAAAAGTCATGGCTATTGCTACAAAGTAACAGAAATTTCGAAATTTATTTTTAATGTTACGGCTAAACCAAAAACTTAATAAAACATGTAAAAACAGTTTCATGGGTAACTTTTAATTCTGAACAAATCTTCCCTCTACAGTTTTTTCCGTAAAATGTACAGGAGAGCAGGAAATTGCATAAAACTAATATCCCATGTTAAATTCCTATGTTCGCACTCACCGAGCACCACCCGGTATAATTTTCTTTCAGTATTATCTTTTCACAAAACAAACCTTAAATCATATTAATCTATTTATTATATTTTGGTTTTCCTCACAATTTTACAAATATACAATAAAAAAAACAAATAACTGTTTACAATTTTGTTCTGTAGTAGGAAATAATTAGTCGCCAAAATATATTAATTTTTAATCAATTTCATTCTTTTCTCACAATAAACCGTCAATAAATTGGTAATGAATTACAAAATAATTGAATAAATACAATAACCACTAGTGTATTGTGAAATCTGATTATATATTTAATAGTTAATAAAATAAATGTGGCAAGTCGCACAATATTTAATTCTTCTCTCTAACGCTGGATTTATAATGAAGTAAGGTATGAAGTAACGCAAAAAGTATCGGTAACGTAAAAAGTTGAGCGTGTACTACAGCTAGTAATGATTTATATTGAAGTAAAGTAAGAAGTAAGGTAAAATATGTAACGCAATAGTTGCCCAACATTCATCTTTCTACCTTACCTTAACTAAAACTTTCTACCGCTGACCAATAAGAAGTCAGCATTTTGAACGTTGCGCAGAAATCTATATTATCGTCTTATCCACAATTCTTTATCTGTTTATCTGTCAGATTTTATTGTGTTAGTCCAAATATTTTCTATTAAAAATAAATAATAGACCGAAGTATTAGCAAGCGAGCAGGTAGAAATGTATAAAATACTGTATGATAAGTCATTAAAAGTCATAAAACCCAATAAACAACAAATAACCTAACAAACGTTATATGATATGACAGACGTACAGAAATTCTAAATTGATGCCGAAGTTAAACGAAAACTACCGAATTAATGTGAATTTTGTATCTTATTACCTGATTGGCTAGCAGTAGTGGAACTACTTTTTAATATAAATCAACTATTTTCGCTTGCTTTACTTTCTACTTTACTGCAACTGCGTTACTTGTTGCGTTACTTCATTATAAATCCAGCTTAACTGTTATTACGTCACCGTCAGTACGGTGGAGTGGATAGCGATACGGAATTCGAATCCGGAGATCCCGAGTTCGAATCTCACTCAAGCTAAAATTTATATGAACTACCACACTGCGGCTCGGTGAGTGCGGACCCTGTACTGTAATTGGGATTAAGTTCCTGTTATATAGCGTAACATAAATAAATAAAGAACATTTTGTATAATATAGTAGGAAAATTTAACAATACAAATTTGTTAATTATATTCTTTAGAAATCGTGACTCTTCCTCCACAAACTATATATCACTTACTGAGATCTGCAACGATAGAGTGACACGCCCAGTAATGGATAAAAGACTTATTGATATATGAATTTATTTATTAGAAGATTTTTTTATATTATAATATTCTAAAGCTATCAAAATGCTAGTGTGAATCAAGCCATATATTTGTCTCCTTGCTGACTGTTCGTACTTTACGCTATGTTAATTAATTGCTCAAATTGGTTATATCTTGCAGAAACGGATATTTAGGTACGTACTTGTTCATTGCTTCTAAATATTTGTTAAATATATATATTTAGTATTAATCGGGCATTCATTCGGTGTAGTACGTATAGTAGTGTAGTGTTGTGAATTTAATTTTAAATATATGTTTGTGTCTTGAATATTGTGTGGTAAATCTAATAACTTATTGTGTTTGTGTACGTGAAGTGTAATGACCATAGTGCAGTAAGAACTAACCATGTTGGTGTTCCAAAAGGCGAGTTCAGGACTAGGATTGTTCGAGTGTCATCGAAAGGTAAGTGAAATTTTGTTTATACATTTCTAAAGGTTACTTAGGGGTTCATCACTCATCAGGTTACTGAATTAAACACACGATGGTTTTGCAATAAATATTGAACTTGTATCTACATACATTTTTATTGAAATAACTTAATATACTACAGTGGCGTAGTCAAAAATTTCTATTGGACAGAAATTTTGAAAGAATAATTACTGAAATTCTTTAGAGATTAATTAACATAAGAAATCGACTATTGTATAATTTGTTGGTTGAAGAGATAGCGAGATAGGGGACAGGCAAAGTAGTGCAATTTTGTCCTACAAATTTAATGCGGTAATTAAAAACAATTGAATGTCAATGAAGCGAGTTATAACCAAAATAACAATTTGTACAATAAAATACGATACTATCCGATAGCTATTGTATTGTATTTTATTCTCAGGAATTTTGACCTAAATATCGCATGACTACTTATTTTAAGTTTACTGCTTTGTAATAATTTATTTGTCATACCTTTTTATTATATTCATAACTGAAGATGGATTTAAACAAAGTCGAAATAAATTACCATTGAACTGTTACTCGTTTTGCTTCCTTTTTATCCATTGACTTGTAAATATTAAACATTAAGATTCATCAATATTGGATAATATTAGTTTCAATATTACTTTTCTTTTTAAAAAATGTTATTGTTTGTTACAATTTGATCTAGAATTGTTATTAGTTTTATAGCATTAAAATTGCCGAAAAAATGGCAATAGCTTCTTTTTTAACCGTCACTGTATATCATCAAATAAAAACTTTAGCAGTTGTGGTAAATTGTAACGGAAATTTAAATGGTACAATCGAAACGAAAAATAATATAAATAGAAATAAAATTTTATTGTTGCTTTCTTTATTTTGGTAAATAAATAAATTTTTTTACCCTGAACTGGGTGTGGTACTTGTCGTAGTAGTACTCGGTACGTGGGAGGAGATGCACAAAGGTAATTTTAATGTGTGAAAATTGTTTGTCGACTGTGGAAATCGAACCAGGATACTCAAATCCATAGTCTGACTCGATACCACTGAGCTACCTATATTATTTATTTTAAATGGGGCCGGGGGAAGGCGAACTTCTTATTTCTCTACGCCGCCTTCTATGTACAACTACTTAATATTCTGAATCAATTCCAGTAAATTGTAAAAATGTGTATTAGAGATTCATAAAAAAATATAATTACAGTATTGCTTCACAAATATAATCTTCATTACTTTAAACTGTAATACTACTTCTAACGCACCATGCATATATAATTACAGTAAACTCAAAAAAAAATCTACATAAATCACAACCTAAGATTAATACGTTTAATAATGAAGGATTCCGAACTGCGCTCTGTAATAATCAAAACAAAAATTTAACCTTTCGGATATTAATTATGGTTCATCACCAACTCAAAAGAAGAAAAAGTCCCTAGAACCGTTTAAAAATTGAATTTTTCACGGTTAGGCATAATAATTAATAACCAAAGTAGATTTTTGACACTCAGCAATGCTGGTACAATTTATAGTGAAATTAGTATGCTACTAAGAGTTGTATCGGAAGGATGAAATTATCTGTGAATGAACAGAAAAAGTTGTTTGAATTTATGACAAGATTATTTATGGTAAGGTAATTTTAGACGTGCGCATCGAAACAAAAATACATACACTTGATAAGTCACTTTGATCTTATTTCAAGCTATTATTGTTCGGGACTGGAACCTTGGAAACACCTGCAGATCCTGATGTTATTAGGAGTTGATTCTAGAACTGACAACAAACTTATTGTTTATTTGTTTTCTTGACGCTTTGAATGCAATTTTAAAATATTCTACGCCTGTCATTTTGTTACCTTCATTTTAACATAAGATGAGATAAAAATAAATAATTTATCAGGGAGTCGAATTTTATTGTTTTTAGGTCCCGGTTTTTAATTTTGCTCCAGTTAACAGTTGAATATGATGGTTAATACAGGTTCGGATTCAAGAACAAAATTTTCTAAATACATATATTACAAATAAACAAAAAATAAATTATTCGTACAAGACCAAAGTTTCGACAACGATTATATTTTCTTAATGGGGTAGGTAGGTGCTCAATGGTATCGAGTCGGCACGTGAATTTTGAGAACCCTGGTTCGATCCCCACAACCGACAAACAATGTTCACCAAATTAAATCTATCCTGTGGCTCCCTCTAGACCAACATCTTTGAGGGCCGTGACGGCTGGTAACCGCACTTCACGCAAAGAAATCTGATACGGCAGAGTGCCACACCCAGTAATTGGTAAAAGGCGTGAAGATATATTTATTTTTTATTTATTTAGGGAAGATACAAATTAGAACATTTTCGAGTACATAAATAAATATATCATCATAACTTTTACCCATTTTTTTATGTGGGACTCCACCGTAGCAGATCTCAGTAAATGATATATTTATACGCGTGAAGTGCGGCCGTTAAATCACAGGTTAGTGGAGCAGTAGCCACAGGGGTAATTATATATTATCGTTAATAAATAAAAATACAAACCATGTCCAAAATTATATCATCTTATGGTTTGTTTATTTGTAATAATTAACAGATCTGTTGATCTTTGAGTGGTTTAAACCAATGACTTGTTATCCTAGATGTCTTAGATCCAAATCCATAAAAAACAACCCTTATAACTTACCCTTTTCTAACATATGTGAGTATTGCGACTGTTTACCGTTAAAATTCATAGAATGTCGCGACAATTTGTAGAAAACTTTTCTTTTTTGAGCAATTTAAGAAACGTATTTTACAGTTGTATAAAAATGAGAAACGTATCAACATTCACGCGACCTTAAAATGCCACTCTTTAAAACCTTTAACATGTCGCAGTAATGCAAAAACCAATTCTCACATAGTAACTCCACATCTAATTGAATATAAGTGTAGTGTCATTTACGAAAGTAATTCTGCCAGCCCGTATGTGATTGAAGCTTCACTTAGTTTGCAAAAAGTGACAAACAAATAAGTAGCCATTTAACAAATTGCTTTTGAAAATACCGACTTTGAATCAATAGTACGGAGTCACGCATGGTTTTAATTTCTGTAATCTTGACAAATAATTCTGGTTCTTGCGATGGTTTTGCAGGTGCATTGGATTGTTTTATATGCACTCAATTGTCTCTGGAGGCTCTTGTGTTTATTTGTAGATGGAATTGCTGGTTTACTTAATTCGTTATTGATACAATTAAATGTCAAGAATTGTACCAAGTTTTTTGTTTCGTTTTTTGGAATTTTGAACTAAGTGGTACTATATATTTATAAAGTAATTGAAAAAATTGTATAATGTTAGAAAATGAAAAATATTTTTAATGGAACTCACATTCCGCGTCTACTATTTTATAAATAAAATATTATTTTATTTTTGCACTGTACTACCTATATTACACTCTAATAGAAAAAATGAACTTCTTTCACGCAGTATATATACTCATTTATTATGACCCCAAAATATAAAGTGATTATTCTTAAATTGTTATTTGGATTGTAAGTTATAACACGGTTCCATAAATTGATGATAAATATATAAATAAATATATCATCACGCCTTTTATCCATTACTGGGTGTGGCACAAGTCATTGGTTTAATCCACTCAACGATCAACAGATCTGTTAATTATTATAAATAAACAAACATGATATATTTTTGGACATGGTATTTATTTTTATTTATTGACGATAATATATAATTACCCCTGTGGCTACTGCTCCACTAACCTGTGATTTGACGGCCACACTTCACAAGTATAAATATATCATTTACTGAGATCTACTACGGTAGAGTCCCACATAAAAAAATGGATAAAAGTTGTGATGATATATTTATTTATGTACTTGAAAATGTTCTAATTATTATTATTTCAACTATATTAATTTAATGCATTTTTTACCCATTACTGGAAGCGGCACTCTGCCTAAGCAGATCTTGGTAAGTGATATATTTTTTGCGTGAAGTGCGGTTACCAGCCGTCAAATCACGGCCCCCAAAGATGTTAGTGGAGGGGGAGCCACAGGAGTAGATTTAAATTGGTGAAAATTGTTTGTCGGCTCTGGGGATCGAACTAGAGTTCTCAAGATCCACAGGTCGACTCGATACCACTGAGCCACCTACCCCATTGATAATTATAATTGATAATAGTAATTGAACATAACTTAATTGAGAAAAGTAGTGGAAATGCGATGAGTAGTTTCATATGTAGTTCACTGTTTAAGATGTAGGATAGAGAAGAAAATTGGTTTAAAGACTTTCCTGCTATTTGTCAGTTCCTGTTTATTCCTTTAAGTTTATTAAAAAAAAAGGATGAAAAAGTAATTAGCACATACCCTTATAAAATACAGATATAAATTTAGCAAGTTCTAGATCGCACACCTCATTAAATATTTAATTTACTACCAATTATCAGCAAGATAATCAGCTGCAGTTAATTTGCATCTAACACGTGCGTCCAGTCCGCCATCTTGCATCACATTCTCGCACTAATTTACGGCGCCGACCTTTCATATCTGCGTTTCCACGCCCGAGTGACTAAAAAACCCCGATGCGTTTTGACACGGTTAAACTTTCAGCACGAGTCAATTATTTGTGTTGCGTTAATTAAGAGCTCTTGGCAGACGAGTGGGCTGGGTTGTTTAAAGTCTGGGTTGGAACGCTTTGCTTGACTGGATGTCGAGGGTCAGGTCACCAGATTTTTTTCTTTTGGGGCAGATGCGATGTTTTTTATGGGGGTTAAGTCTGCAGGATAGGCTGTGGTACTTCGAGGATATGTTGATATGTTTATGGTGTTTGTGCTTTTGGTAAAAGCAAAATTATGTAGGCAAAGTTTAGTAATATTTATTTCACCACTGAAAATTTTTCTCTATAATAATAAAAGAAGACTGGAAAGAAATGGCAGGAAACAAGAAATTGATTAAAGAAACCACCAATAAAAGCTACGAAACAATGAGATCCTCAAACAGTGAATATAGTGAATAAGAAAATTTAAAAATGCAACAGTAATTGGGAAAGCAACTCAACTACTAGTAAGACAGCCCTAAATTTTAACTGTATTTTGGAAAGAAGCAACAAAGTGTGGTAGAATCCCACGTTAAAAAAGTCACCCAACACTGATTTTACTTTGAAATTGGGGAGTCCTCTGGACGTTAAACTTTTTTTGTGTATCGTGGCGTCGGCTGATTTGCATTGCACTATGTCTTTTATTTAAGGTATAAGCAGGTCAGAAATGGGGCGGAGTGTAGTGTATTGTCTTTATGTCTAGGGTGCATGGTCCGGCCTGGCGATTCTGTTCGGATATTGAATAATTATTATTCAATACTTAGCAGAATGTAAATAAACCAGGATTGTCTCTAGGGCCCGCCATGTATCTCTAACAGAACAGAACAGAACAGAACCACTGAATATTTTCCCTACGATTTATTGTTTGGTAATGAAATGTTCAAAATACATTAGGCGTATTCTATTTGCCATTTGCATCCAATCATTTTAGTTCCAGTACTAGAATTAATGAATCGAATTTAGCTTAAAGTGAAGCACCTTAATAAGTACATCAGTTTGCAAAGTTCAGTTTATTTATCTGAATTAAGTGAACCAAGTGGCCAATGAAATGCAACAATTGTCACATATTAAACAAACTAATTTATATATTTTTACAACCCGGGTAGATCGCTCGGCATATGGATTTGAGAACCCGGATTCGATTCTCACTGCCGACAAACAATTATCACCATAATAAAACTACTCCTATAATTCCTCTTCTACTAACATCTTTGAGGGCTGTGATTTGATAGCTGGTAACCACACTTTATGCGCATAAATATATCTACTACGGCAGAGTGCCACTCCCAGTAATGGGTAAAAGACGACAGGGGTACTTTTAATGTAGTGAAAATTGTTTGTCGACTGTGGGAATTGAAGCCAGGTTCTCAAATCCACAGTTCGACTCGGTACCACTTGCGTAATTTAAGGGGTAAGGCCACTCTAGACAAGGAAAAAAAGGGTCATTTTCAAGATTATTTTTAACGAAACCTAAACGTGCTGCTTAAGAACTGTTTTTGGATCTTTATTTAGTGCTCTTTAATCTTTATTTAAAAAATTTTTTAAAAGAAAATATTCAAAATTGTTGTCAGAAATTTAAAAAAATGGCGACTCCTCTCGGCGCGTAGGGCAAATCGGGCGAAAGCATTCCGGGAACAGCAAAAGACGTGAATCAAAAAGGGATATGTTTTCTTAATCTCTGATGTATACTCTAAAAAACTACGGGCCGGATTTAAAAAATTTTGATTTTTAACAAAATGGCGCATGTTTGAAAAAAAAGTTTATTATTCGGGACTAAATTTCTGTATAAAAACGACCATAAAAAACTAATGAAGCACTTTAAAAAAAAAGCCCTCGTAGTTTTTGAGTATTTTATATCTAGAATAAGAAATAAAAAGATTCAGTACGATGCATCAATTAGTATTTCAGATTTCTTTTCGCCCGATTTTGAAAATATGATTTCGATAAAAACGCGTTTAAAGTTTCAAGTCATATATATATATATATATATATATATATATATATATATATAAATACTAGTACTAATAGATATATGCTTTTTTCCCTCTGAAATACTTCCGCGCGGCATTTAAATTAATTGTGCCTTATTCCTAAGGGTTTAAACTATAATTTCAACAAATAAAAAAAAATGCATTTTTAAAAAATTTTAGAGTGGCCTTACCCCTTAACTAAACCAAATGGAAACTAGAATACAGTTTTAATTTGTTCGAAAAAATCAAACCATCGCCTTAAATTTTTGTAAAAGAGAATTTAAAGTAATCTAAAAATGCATAGATACTTAAAGCACTCAATTAATATAATAGCCCAGCCTAATCTTAAATGCAGTATGTTGAGTTCCTTTTATCGGGTCCTTTGAACCCGATACAGAGTATTTAGTAGAAAACCTCCACCCTGTCCAGCCCCGAACAACCCATAACCTCACCAACTACTTCCATTCAATATCTACTTAACTAATATAAAAGCCATATGTATTTACTAATATTTACCACATGTACGAGGACCAACACTAGCTTACAGCGTTCATAAACATCCCAACCCGTGAGAACCAAACCCACGGTGGTGAAATCTCTTCGTGGTATCGCATTAATTATCCTAGAAATGCCACAACTTTTATTTTTCTTAGTCGGACAAGTGCGCACCCTATTGGTTAATATATCAAGTAACACTCCACCCCATGTGCAACAAAGTAGCCCAGAAGAAGACTGTTTATGATTGATAGAATGTGAGATGTGGTGAGTATGTTTGAGCGAATGTGAAGCGATACGTCTTCACAAAAATATTAAATTTCAAAAGCGTTCTCACGGATCGGTGTTGGAACACGTGTGCTCGCCACACTTGCGCACGTACGCAGGCACACGTGACGCGAGCATGAGTGTGCGGATTGTTATACATCTACGTACGAACACATGTGGGATCTTGGAGCACGTACTATGATTTTATGTCGAGACTTCGTTATTTTTTCAGACACTTTTTTACTTGAGATTTTAGGAAACTTTCTCATATTCTAATCTGAGGTTTAATAGTTAGTTAATTAAATACTTATCACCAATCAATTAATACGGTTATATTTATTGAACAATTATTACAGATGAATGATGTTAGAAGCGTAGGGTGAGTGGAATGTATGTCAAATGATACATATGTATTTTGACCCTCAAGTGCATAAGTCTTATAGTTTTTGAGATAATATTTAGGAATTTTTTTTAAGAACAATTGTGAAAATTTATAAATCACTTAAAACCTGTTTCACAGTTAATTAAAATACGAGATATGCAACGCCGTTGAGCGCATCTTAATTGTTTGTTTAGTTTTCGAAATATGTCCTCGGGAAGGTCGAAAATCTAATCTAATTATTTTTTGATATTTCAACTCTTCCGGGGACTATATCTCAAAAACTAAAAAAGATTTAAAGATGCGCTCAACGGTGTTGAATTCGCTGTGTTCGAATTGACGTATAAGCGAATTTTTATCTCATTTTAAGTAATTTATTATTATCTGAAATTTTGTTTGATTGGTAACCAAGGAGATTTAATTACAGTGAAAAATGATCACTTTAAGTGGAAAATTATCAAAATAGCTTTAATTTTATTTATTCATTTTCAAAAAATTCGTGATTCTATTGATTACTTCTCACACAAATATTTTATAATGTTAATTTTGCATTAAAACTGGTACGTTCGCATACACAATCAGTTTGTTTAAGAATTTGGTTATTATTATTTGTTATTAAGTTTGTAACATATGTTCTGTATGTGAATAAAAAATTCGATCATTTATAATTAACAAATGTGCATCATTAAGACATTGACAAATCCCCAATTTCCACTTGAAAACCATGAACACAAAATATCACTTTCCGGTTCTTCCGTTCTGGAGTTTCTCTAATCTAAAACACACGTTTCTTCACAGATTCCTTTATAATTAACAAACAGGCACCTCTAACCAGCATCTATGACCAATGCGGTATTTTAACGATCTCGCCAAACAGAGAAACAAAATATTTACCCCCAAAAATTCGTCACCGCAAAAAACCATGCCCGCCCATTTTGTCGTTTGTCGTTTTCGCCAGAAAGCTGAAAGTTGCTAATCGTGTTTCCAGAAATTGCTCTTCCGTTAGGGATGTTTGATGTTTATGTTGGTGACACTGGTTGTTTGGAAAGCCTCAGATGAACCGACAATGGAGAGGTGTGATAATTACCTTTACCTTCTTATTTGGCTTCGTATATTTTAAAGATAATAATGCCTTGACCTGTTTATATTTGAAAATACAACGAATAAGCACAGTTTTCTAATGATTATTTCCTTCTTTATATTATAGTCATTCAGAATGCTTAATTTGCTTCAAGAGTACGATTTTACAGCGACAATTCCACTCATAACTTTTCATCCAAACAAATTACAGTATTTGCTGAATTTTGAACCAATCACAGTAGTATTACAGCGACAATTTCACTAGTGAAAATTGTCGCAAATCGTTGCTCAGTTTGACATAATATTATTTTATTTATCTTATCAAATAGCAGGGGCCACCCGTTAGATTTTCTTTAGTTATTTTTTCTTTTTAAGTACCCAATTTTTTCTTGTAGCAAATCAATCGAGCAAACTGACATTTGGTTGTTTATTTTGACTCAATTTATTTACAATACCAGATTTACTGATTTCGATTAAGTTTGAACTAATAAAAATAAATATATCATCACGTTTTTTTACCCATTACTAAGGAGTGGCATTCTCTTGTAACAGATCTCGGTAATTGATATATTTCTTCGCGTGAAGTGTAGTTACAAGCAGTCAAATCAACCAAAGATGTTAGTGGAGGGGAAGCCACAGGGGTAATTTTACATACATACATACATGCATACATAACATCACGCTATATCCCATTAAATAGGGCAGCACGAACCCCTGAAACATTCATAGAGCATCAGTGCACATCAACATTCTCATCATGTCACACGATACTCGTTTCGACCACATTAACACTTCCTCCATACGAACTCTTTCTTTCCTCACAACCAAAATCCATCATCACGCAACAACCATCCATCCATTCGCTCCTGTACACCTTTTTCGTAAATCTTCACTTACGCCCACTTCTCTAACAACGAATCTATAAAGAAATTAAGGCAGCATCTCCTGCGCTTGTTTAAAAATACATTTAACACAGTAGCAATTAGACACTGTATAGTAAAATTGTTTATCAGTTGTGAGAATTGAATCCGGGTTCTCTAATCCATAGGCTGACTCGATGCCACTTTATTTGGAAATCTAGAAAAGTGATCACCATTTAATGTATTTTTCTATTTTGGTGATTTGAATAATCAAAGCAAACCATTACACCAGAAAGACTAAATGACGTCTACATTCTTTCATCTTGAACAAGTGATCCCCACAGTAGATAATTTCCTAGATTTAACTAGTAACCTGTGATAATAACACGCTATTGGTCGAGCATGTAAGCACCTTTCGGCCATTAATCGATCTAATGCACGCTTAGCGCATCCAAGCGGTGAAAGCGTGAATCAGAAATTAGTTTCCAACGCCTTTAACTTAAACGATCTTTCTTGAGATTAATTTAAAATAGACTTGGGTTTTCGTAATATTCAATTTAGTATGTAATAGCTTCAACTTTTGAGCTTCTGTGATGATAGAACTAATGTATGAGTTTTTATTTTTTTCTGGTGAGTTGTAATCTTTTTTTTTATCAAGTTGGATTGCTAATTTCCGGTAGGGTTGACATTGATTTATTTGGTCAACTGTAATATGAATTATGTGCAAAATAGCACATCACTAATTTATTGTTTGATTAACTTTTTTACCTTGATGAAATTAAGAATTTTTTATTAACATTTCCGGCGTTTTTTTAAATTATTACTTTGTAATAATTATAGCTATTATTTACTCAGGCATTTCAACGATATGTTGTTATTATCAAATTATTAAATGATAGATATTGTATGGAGATATATAATTGGTTTAATTACAAATCATATTTAAATTAAAATCAGAATGAAGGAAATATACTGGTCTTTAATTTCGAAATCAAATTCGTATAATTAAATCATAGAAAATAATTACCTTTTTATTATTTGATATATTTAATGATTTTAAATAGTGCTTCTCTCTTCATATCAAAAGAATGAAAGTAATTTTAAACCGAATTAAGCCCTTGAACATTTTTAAATAAGATATTATTATTGTAAATAATTAAAATTTATGGGGTAGGTGGCTCAGTGGTATCGGGTCGGCCTGTGAATTTGAGAACCCAGGTTTGATTCGCACAGCCGATAAACAATTTTCACCATATTAAAATTACCCCTGTGGCTCCCTCTCTACTAACATCTTTGGGGGGCCGTGATTTAACTGCACTTCACGCACATAAATATATAAATTACCGAAATATGCTACGGCCAAGGTAAAAGGCGTAATTATATATTTATTTATTTATTTTTTATAAATAAAATATATTATGTATTGTACTTATTTATTAAATTAAAGGTTGAAAGTATTATAATAAACTTTATTTGTAAATAATAATGGAAAGTAATTCCGAAGTTTTATTTTTTTCCAACAAGGTTTTTGTGTGTAAGATAGTTTAAAAAAATCAGTATATATGCAGATGGCAAATTTTTATTCCAATTAAACTTTCAACAATTTTGAATTATATTCAATAGAAAATGAAATAAGAGTTAACATTTGCTGTAGCTTAAATAATATTAAGTAAAATAATTAATTATAAATCTAAATCAGAGATATGGAACCTGGTAAGGATCAGGATATCGCTAGTATCGCTTGAAAAACCTGAATTAAAAATGTACTTAAATTAAATCATAAAAAGAAATAAACATACACTGCATTATATTATAAAAAGACGATTTACCAGTCATTCATAGTAATAATAAAACAAGCAATACAATCAAATGAGCGAAAAAATATGCTTTCATTGCGTGTTGTACACTTAATTTGTACATGTCAATGTTAGATTGGTTTTACGAAAATAAAAATTAAAAATTATTTTCACACATGTCCAAATTTTTATAACATTTAATTTTAAATAATCTACAAGGAGATAAATAAATAAATATTAAATTATAATTAAACCAATGAAATTGTAGTATTTACTTGTTTTCCTTATTTTTTTACTTTTCACACAACTATTAAGATTTTTCGTTACAAAAAGACGACTTTCATAATCAATATGCAAAAAATATATTTAGGATGTCTTTCATACTTGGGTGGCCAAAGTAGTTCACTTTTCTGCTGCGAACTTATAGTCCTTTGTAAAATACAATAGTTAAAATAAGTTATTTATAATACTAGGTTTACTAAGCAACAATGGACCATAATTGAAAAAGTAGTTTTGAACATTTTAAATCAATTTTGAAGAGTCATAGATAATGTAACCCTAAAAAACGTTTCAATTTAACTTCATTCTAACCTTTTAGCAAGTCATTTGCAAAAAAATACAATTAGTTTCGGCCAAATCGAATTGCCTCCATAAACAAAGCAAGTTGAGTTGAACACTTCACTTCCATCCACATTACCATTATTTATCTCTTCGCTCGAACGAAATGGTGTCTTTTACGAGGCAAAACGATTTACTAAGAATTAATGGTTGCACTAATGCGACTTTTAAAATATACGGGACTGCCGCTATGTATTTAGATCTCAATTATAGACAAGGGCCCACTAAGGTTAGTTTCGTGATAAGTGAGCTTTTATTTCGGCTATGTTGTTTTCCTTTTGGATTTCGTTTAATTGTGTAATAAATTTTAAAAATTAAATGTGTCATTTTAAATATGAATAACTATTTATGGACCTGTTGAAATTTTAGCTGGAGTTTGTGTCATCGCGATGCTATCAGAACTGTTTGAAAATAGTTGCATCTAAGATGATAAAACTTCAACACTTGAAGTCGTATATTTTCAGTTGTCAAATATGTATAATGTTAATATGCAGTCACGAAACTTAAATTTTATGTTTGGCTTAAATAAATGAAAGTAAATCGAAATAAAATATCATTAAAAGTACTGTCAAACATTTGATGCAATATTGTCAGTTATGCTAAAGTTTCGTTGGTTCAAATAGGCATAAATTATTTTGTATACTCCTGTTATTCAAATGTTATTTAACGTACTGGTTTCCAATGTATTAAATAACATCTTAATTACATGTTGATAAGTTGTGGCTTCGAACGTTTTAAGATATTAAACACGGGGTGAAGTTAGCTTCAGACATCTTGTAACAACCTTACTTTTTAAATAATTTATAAAACTTAAAATCCAATTTTTATAGAAACAACTCCATAACGCCCCTAGCATTATATTTGGAAATTATGATTAATAACGCCTATATTCATAATGAACGGAGTGTTCACGCAATGCCACACTTGATTAATACAATTAAAGGCATTACTATAATCATAATTATTATAAATTTAAAATAGTTCTAAATAATATAGTGAACAATAAAATCTTGTATGCGTAAAGGGGCTTTACTAGCTGATAATGACTTCGGGTGACATCCACTCCTGGGGACAGAGGTTCCTGGGTTTCAATGATTTTCTTAAAGCAACAAGCAGGAGTGATTTAGGCAAAAATTACCAAAGGAAAATCATATTCACGTATGGTATTCGGCTTGACAATTCCTAGAAATATTTTATTTACTCCAAAAAAATGTTACCTGAAGTATTTTTAAAACAATGTCTTAGCTACTATTACCTTGGTGATCAATTTACATTGTTTAATTTTTGACATAACTAAGCAAAATAAACATACAATTCAACAATATTAATCTACTCAAAATAGTTAACAAACGTTATATCTAAGCAACGATTTGCGACAATTTTCACTAGTGAAATTGTCGCTGTAATACTACTGTGATTGCTTCAATTCAGCAAAATACTGTAATTTAATTAGATGAAAAGTTATAAGTGCAATTATCAAACTAATTTTATAATTTAAAATATTAATTATTAGTATATTATACAGACAATCGAAACAAGCAAGAGGTCGTGCGTTCAAATCTCCCTAAATTCAAATTGTATATAAAAATACGATTTTGTCTGGTTCAGATTCTACATAAATAAAATAAATAAATATATCATCACGCCTTGTACCCATTACTGGGTGTGGCACTCTGCCTAAGCAGATCTCGGTAAGTGATATATTTTTGTCGCGTGAAGTGCGGTTACCAGCCGTCAAATCACGGCCCTCAAAGATATTAGTAGAGAGGGAGCCACAGGGGTAGATTTTTTAAATTGGTGAAAATTGTTTGTCGGCTGTGGGGATCGAACCAGGGTTCTCAAGATCCACAGGCCGACTCGATACCACTGAGCCACCTACCCCATGAGCTATTATAATTTAAATTAAGTTCCTGTTGTGCAGAGTAACAATAGATAATTATTGATTGTTGTTATTGATTGGTTAACGCCCTCATTTAATAGGTGACCTCAATTTATAACAAAAAGTAGAACTCCATCCAAGTGGTAAGAAATCCACTATAAACTATATAGGTTTTCGATACTATAATTATTCAGATTACTTTCTTGTTATTCAGCATAATAAACAAATTAATAGAGAAAAATAATAAGTTTCCCATTTTATGCAGGTGCAGTTGACGCCTCTTTTCCCATTTCCACAATCCTGGAAGCACAAAAACTTTCGCTGAACCAAAAAACGAAGTCTTTGCGATACCTTATTTTCATCCCTAAATAAACATGAATCCAACCCGCCATTACATACTTATTTTACACCCTGGTTTATTCAGTCCTCTCACGCATACTAAGTCTCTTCTTCTTGTTACCGGTCCATCCCTTTATGTGTTAAATCCGGGTGATTAGCGCACCCTGGACAAACGGAAGCCGACAAAATGCCGACGGATAGTTTTCAGACGTGCGAGAGTGAAAGAAACTTTCTTATTCTTTAATAAGGCCTTTTGGGTCTTCTTAAAAGTAGAGATGTGGGTTTAGCAACATTTTGACCAGTCTCAGTTCAGACTGTCATAAGATATTTTCCTAGAGGTATAAACGAGCTTGTATGAAAGGAATGGGGTAGCTGACTCAGTGGAATTGAGAATTTAAAACTACCCCTGTGGCTCTTATACTACAATAATATCTTCAGGGACCGTGATTTGACTGTTGATAACCACACTTTACGCGCATAAATATATTACTTACCGAGATCTTCTACGACAGAGTGCCACACCAAGTAATGAATAAAAGACGTGTTGATATATTTATTTTATTTATTTATATGAAAGAAATTATGAATTTGTCAGAATAGGAATGTTTGTAATATTAGTAAATAACATTGGACATAAGTTTTCCTTTATTATTGTTTCCCTAATTATTTTCCAGGAAAAATATTCAAATAAATATTTTGAATCCTAAATTCTGTTTTTAAACCAGGCTTGATACTACAATTTACATATTTAGTTACTGATAAAATCATGTTTAAAATATATATGTACAGTTAAAACGTTTTACATTTGTATACATTTGTTCCAGTTATGTAGAAAATAATTTTTGACAACATTTAAAAATAATTTTATCGGTAATAAAATAAGTCAAATGAACTGTATTAATTAATTTAGATGCAGAATTTAATTCTCCCCAACTTTTATTTGAAACATTTTCCTATAAAGTAATCAGGGAAACAATGGTAGCGAAAACCTCTTTTTCATGTTATCTGCCTAATGACACAATTTTCGTGGGATATATTTTAGAGGGTGGTTGAAAATAATCGAGCTCTATTACATGTGTAACAAACTCAAGAAGGGCAGAATTGGGACATGACCATCCCCATCTCCTTAGCGGTTGAGTCTTTCTAAAGGGGGTGTCTGTCGAGGGGAAGGCGGTTTCAATGAGCCGAGATATCTTTGCACCGGAGGTGGCAATTTGTCTCGCTCCAGCAAGATATAACAGTGGACATCGTTATCAAAGGCCGCTAGCGGTGGACAGACTAAAGAAGCAAAAGAAATGAGAGAAGGAATGACCAGTTTTCCCGTGCTATTGATCGTTAAAGTCTCCGTGAGGGACTCTGAACACGTGTTCGTGTTTAGGTTGCGTTGATGTTCTCTTTCAGTTGCGCGTTAATTCAGTGGCGTGCTAGGTTACAGGAACCTTTATTCCGACTGAATTAAATACCTACGTTCATTAAAATTACGTTCATCACAAAATTTTAATTAAATAAATTAACAAATTAAAAAAATTATTGCAAATAATTTTATATTTGAGTGCTTTATAATATATTTCTTACCGTGATTTGCTTAGGCAGAGTGCCACACCCAGTAATGGGTAAAAGGCGTGATGATATATTTGTTTATTTTATTTTTTTATAACACTGCTTAGTGTTTATTATATAGCACTTTATTGGACTATTACGATAAAATAAAATGTCAAAAAATAATAATAAGTATCCTTACGCCTTTTATTCATTATTGGGCGTGTAACTTTGCCGTAGCATATTTTTGTTAGTGATATATTTCTTCGCATGAAGTGCAGTTACCAGCCGTCAGATTATAGTCCCCAAAGATGTAAGTGGAGGTGGAGCCCCAAGGGTAGTTTGTATGTGGTGAAAGTTGCAAGTTGGGTTGTGGAAATCGAAACCGGGTTCTCAGATCTACTTTATAAACTTTATCAAGATCTGCAATTGCAGAACTGTCACGCCTAGAAATACAACTTATCTAAAAAAAATATATAGTGAAGAGTTCTACAGATATTCCAAAATCAATAGTTCGCAAATCAATGCTGCAATTAATAAATATAAAGCTTTTAACTTTCTATCACTTTTATTTGAAGCAAAAAATAATTTGAAAAGCTTGGACAGCGAGAAATATATCTGCTGTATCTGACAAACTTGATTTTGGTATATCATTTCTGCCTATGTATAAATATGTAAATAAATTTGCCACATTTTTAAACGAGACAGTCCTGCAACTGCAGACCTCGTTATCGTGGTATTATTGCCAGATATCAAATTACCGTATTTCTAAATATCATTAGTATAGAATGAAACATAGAGTTGATTCTAGCATGCTGGAATAATTTCAAAAATGCTTAGAATCGAACTAGAATATGTTGGGTCATAATCCGTCATTCCGTAACAAAATACTGACAGATATCTTATAGAAATTATATCCTATATTCCAAATGGGGTAAATAGCTCAGTGGAAACGCATTAGCCTTTTAGATTTGAGAACCCGGGTTCGAATCCAGTAGCCAACAAATTTTACTCCACATCAAAATGAGCACTTCATTAACATCTTTGGGGCCGTGATTTGACAGCTGGTAATTACACTTCTCGCACATGAATATGTCACGTACTGAGATCTGCTACAGCATAGTGCCACACTCACTAGTGGGTAAAAGGTGTGATGACATATTTATTTATTTATATATTGTTATAAATAATTCGATTCCCATATAAGAAAAACAATTTTCACCACATTAACATCACACCTGTGGCTTTCCCTCCACTAACATTTTGGAAGGTTGTGATTTGACGGCTGGTAACCCCATAAATATATCTTTTACCAAGATTTGCTATGGCAGAAAGCCACACCCTATAGGGTAAAGGGCGTGATAAAATATATTTTATTTATTTATTTAACTTTGAACTATCATTTATTGTCAAAAAAGTATATAATAAATTTTTGTACGCCACTGTCTATAATCTACACTATTTTCTTATAATAACTAGAAGATCTAACAACATCTTAAGGTGGTCTACCTTCCAGTCACAGAAGTGTATAATGAACTAAAACACGCCCAATTTTACGAAAATAATTAGGAGTCTTTAGCCTCCAGTTTTCCGTATAACAACCTATTTATCTTTTACTAATAAGCGCATTTATATATTTTAATCTTGTCCAGAATGTGAAAATAATGATGTAGGAAAATAATCATATTTATTAATGATTTCATTTCCATTTTAATTCAATGCATAATTAATGATAATTATGTACATAAAATGTGGAAATAGATTTTTATAGTTTCATATATGTAAGATATGCTACTTTGATTCCTATATTTGTTATTTTATGTATAGATTTAACCATATTTTAATTTTTATTATACGTATTAATATGCTAATTTAAATAAAATGCAAAACTAATAATCTCACTTATTTGTATTAAATGAAGTCATCTGATATTTAATATTTCTACTTTTAAGGAATCTTTAGTATTTAATAATAAATATTATATTTTATTGCAGACTTGTAAGCAAAACTTAAACATTTTTCAAAGAAATAATATTACAAAGACTAAACAGTTTTATCACTTGACTAAATATAGCTATCCTACCTAACTTGGGTCTGAACTTGCCACCTTAATACTGACATTTTTTCAAACAAAACATTATTATTATTATAAATTCTACCGTAGAAATGTAATAAAAAAAAATCGGTATACTTTATTTCATTATTCACGTACATTTTTATGGAATTTTTGCATATTAATTCTCTTATAATTGTTATTTATTTAGTTATGTTACGCTGTACAACAGGAAGTTAATCCCAATTACAGTACAGGGTCCGCACTCACCGAGCCGCAGTGTAGTAGTTCATATAATATTTAGCTTGAGTGCAATTCGAACTCGGGATCTTCGGATTTGAATTATATATCTCTATCCACATCACCGTACTGACAGAAGAACGTTATGTTGAAATGGTTTAAAAATTTACTGATATTTATATATACAGGGTGGTGACTTGGCCGACGCAGCATAGCGATTACAATGTTAATTTTTTAATATGCATTTATTTGCTCCCCTAATTATTTTAGAGCTAAAGTTCTTAAAGGTTTTCTGTAGAGAAAAAAATACTGAATCCGAACATAATTTTGTTTTCAAATTTTGAAATTCTGGAACCGTAATAAACAACATTATAAATAATTGTATTGTGATAAAAATCACTGAGGCCATGGAATTATTAAAACAAGCAAGGCATTTCCATTTGTTGTTGCTATTTGACGTATGAAATTATAAGTAATATTTTTAAACGTAATTAAAACAATAAAATTAGTAAGGTAAACAGAATTTACTTTTTTAACATAACAATCAACAAATACATAAAATTATAACAAAAAATAACAATCATAGCAAATGTTCGAACAACCCACCATTTACCACTAAACAATGGCCCAACCTTTCGTAAAATTCTCGTCTGACATTTGCTAGTCACCATTCTGTATATACAGATACATAACATCATACTATATTGCATCAAATGAGGTTGCACGACGCTAGAAACATTTACAGAATAGTCACTTATCAGATTCATCAAATAATCATTCCTCGTCAATCATTCTAACACACCATCCTCAGATCTACCATAATCACAGTTACTTCTGTACAAGTTCATTTATTCATCACGAACCAAACTTTAAATCACATCCATCCATTCATTTTACACATCTTTTTATTCAGAATACGTTTCTCAAATTACTCACTCTACTCCTCTAACAACGAATCTAAAAAGATAAGAAAGGTATAAAGCGATAGCCTTTGCTTGTATCTGAAAGTAAATTCCACACAATTGCAATTAGACACTTTATTGTAAGAACTATAAACATAAAAAAGGAAGTATCGTCCTGCATTTGTTTTTGAAAGAAAATTGCACACAATTGCAGTTAGACACTAGAAGACATATAAGATCAGAAAACGAATCAAAAAGATAAGAGAAGAAGGTACTGTTTACTGTGCTTATTATTGTATGTAAGTCAATTCTACACAATTGCAGTTAGACACTCTATTATAAATCCAAAAAATAAGAAAAAAGGTAATGTCCACATGCATTTTAACGAAAAAGCTAAACAAAGAATTTAAATCAAGAATAAGACGCTTGTCTTTATTCATCAAATTCATCACGATTGGCATATTCAACTAGTAAGACGACTTGAGACAACGGTATTCTTTCAGTAGGTCTTTGTTTCCTCTTTTATTATGTTTGCTAGTTTTGGATTTTTATTAATTTATTTATTTATGTTACGCTGTTCAACAGAAACTTAATCCCAATTACAGTACAGGTTCCACAATCCCCGAGCCGCAGTGTGGTAGTTTATGTAATTTTTAGCTTGAGTGAGATTCGAATTCCATATCGCTATCCACACCACCATACTGACGGACTATATATAATTTAGTAACAGTTATATATTCTTTATTGTAAGTCTTAGTTCTATTATCAATCTTTATTTCAAATATTTACTTATTAGAGTAGTAGCAAACTATACCTTTATCGTAGTTTTAATTTTCGTCACAATGTAGGTAGGTGGCTCAGTGGTATCGAGTCGGCCTGTAGATCTTGAGAACCCTGGTTCGATCCCCACGCCGACAAACAATTTTCACCAAATTAAATATTCCCCTGTGGCTCTGCCACCACTAACATCTTTGGGAGTCGTGATATGACGTCTGGTAACCGCACTTTACGCGAAAAAATATATCACTTACTGAGATCTGCTTAGGCAGAGTACCACATCCAGTAATGGATAAAAGGCGTGATAATATATTTATTTATAATTCTATAATCATTTTGCAGTATCATTTGTACATTAATTTAATATATTTAATGATTTCAAACTTTAATTTCAAAAATTAGTACAGTACATAAAATGTTTTATTTACAATAACAATATCGTTTTATTTTAAATTAATCAGTGTTCAGGTACCAAATTCAGACTCAATTAGGCACATTTTACAGATTTTAAAAATGAAATCAATTGGAAACTTATATATTAAATAATTTTCTTGTAATAAACTTGTTATTTCACAAATTTCATCACTTGACTAAACACTATTGCATTGTTATCAAATACTTTTGAATTTTGAAAAGATTTAGAAATGAAACCATTCGTAAAAACTTCATCCTCCATAATTTTCTCGTGATAAACTTATTATTAAAGAAATTTTATCAGTTGACTAAACACGAGTCTATTATCACCGAAATTATTTAAAAGCTTTTATATTTGCCATTTTTCGCTCTGGCTCATTCACCTGGACTTCAAAAACGTCTTGAAACTTAGAATATTTCCTTCCTACAGTAATTCAGTGAACTTTAGTACAGTCTAAGAACCAAAACAAGAAACCTTAAGGGTATCTTAAAGCCGTAAATACAATAATAACTCACATTAGAGTAAGGTTTGCACACAATAATATAATATAATAGTTTTGGTTAAGGGGGGTACTGCATTGTTAACTTCACGTGTTTGTCCCAATCATCTTGTTGGTTAGACTGCTCTTATCGTTCTTCCATTAAGACCTAACCTACCCTCAAATCTTCACCGAAATCTTCACAGTCTAAATCCTCAACACGTGCGAGATACAAAGCTTCCAAGTTATTGTTAAGTCGAGAAACATCACCAACAATAAATGTATTTTTTCCTCAAGAAGTTAAGATTCTTTTCATTGCTAAGTTGACTTCAAGCTATTGTATTTCTTCGAGATGTCACGTTAGTTTCTAAATTTAACCGCTACTTAAAAGAAATTTGAGGTAGTTTTTATGAAATTGACTTCACAAAAGCCTAGCTAGTCGTAGAGTAATTACTGATTTATTGTTATGAGTCTAAACGTTCAAAATTGACGAAATTTTTGGTCTATTATCCGTGAAAACTCTTTCAAGAAGTTCTATGGAGTGGAGTTTCTCAATGAACATTGTCTCTTTCTGCTTTTATGAACTGCTCACTGTTCAGTTTGGCTTTTGAAGAAATATGAATGAAATTTAAATCGAGTTACTCGAGGAATGTGAACAAAAACGATACGCTAGACTAATTTCAAAGATGGAGTACCAGGTGTTTGGAAAACTAAACGGTCGATTAGTAAGCTATTTGCGTGCTATTGGGCAGAGTGGCTAAAGTGTATGTTGCAAGATTTATTGCAGAAACTAATGTAGGATAAATGGAGATTTTGTTATTACATAGTTGACAACAATTAAAAGGCTATCTTGATCTTAGATATGTTTTTAATGAAAAGGTTAATTGGGTGATATGTTTTGTAACTGCTGAAATGTACAAATTAGGGAAATATCGTAAACAGGAAAATTTGTAAATTAATGTTTTGACATATTATTAAATTATAATTTCTCATTTATATTAAACTTATGGACATCTGTAGCATCATGATAGTATTATCTCTTTACAAGCAAGAGTCAAGTATTTAAATATTTTTTTTTAAATCTCAACTTTGAACTATTAGTTTGAACAAGTTATATTTTCAATAACAAGTTTTAGAGAGACAATCAAAATTTCTTGAAATTAAATATAATTTGTTTACATAATTCCATAAATAATTATTTTAAAATCATTATGATTATAGTGGCTGATTTTGTAAATGACAAATTAATTTATTATTAAATTAGGTAGATAACATTTATCCTTCTAAATGACAGTTGGACTTTTGACAATAATATTAAATATGCTATAAAATAATATAAAGTTACAGTAACAGATTCAAGATGCTAATTTAAAATGTTAGTTGTTATCTTCACGCCGCGACTAAAACGTTCGAAGCCACAGTTTGTCACCATGTGATTAAGATGTTATTTAGTGTTACGTTCAATGACATTTTAATAATAGGATTAGAAAATATTATATTATGTAATAAGTTTTATAAACGTCTCGTTATCTACAGACTTTATAAAACGAGTTGTACAATCGCAAATTAAGACAACAAAAATATTTTTGTAAATTATTTAAAATGTATGTTAAAGTTACAATGACAGATGCTTGAAGCTAACTTCACTCCGTGCCTAATATCTCAAGCCGTGATTAAAACTTTCGAAGTCACAGCTTGTCAACATATAATTAAGATCTTATTTAGCGCTATGAAAACCAGTACGGTAAATAACATTTTAATAACGGGAGTAGAAAAAATAATTTATAAACGTTCGCCATCGATATTTTAAAACCCAGAAACCATAATTCCATCATCGCAAACAAACTACCGTATCTGATTTAATAAACAAGGGTTCCAATCTGCCGATCTCGTTTATCTGACCCAAATTTTTATTCCAATTCTCGTATAAGCACTTCCCGTTCTGTGATTCACACTTCGAATGTACAGATCTGAAGATGTCTTATGTAAATGAGTTTTTTTATCAACTGCAAGGAAAATGCAGAAACAACACGTGTAGTCCCGAAATGCTTTCACGGTTCACGCGTAGAAATAATTGCTCGAATCTGTGTTATTATACACCGTCAAACTGAACAGGTGTGCAAGAACTGACTATGAATGATAAGTATAAGGTTAAGATTATGCCGAATAAGATTTATTGACTTAGATTTGATTTATTTGATCGTAAGTGGTATTAGATTTCGACACCGGAAATTGAAATATTATAAAACATGACGTATAGTTGCTTCACAATTAATATTTCATAACACTTTTATTTCAACATTAATATGGCGGCTATACAACTGCAGATCTTTACAGATTACATATTTTTGATCCAGAATTTATGTGTCAAGTGTCAAAGATATCACAATTAGTTTTTTCACACAACTTTTATACAAAGTTGTCAGCTTATTACGACTGTTTCATTGCCATATAAAAATGGGTCATAATTTTTTTTACAGATTTACTAATCAAGTAATGTATCTAGTGATTATTATTTCAATTAAATTAAAGTAACCACTCCCTCAAGTTACAAAATCAACCTTAAAATATTTGAAAAAATAGTAAAACTGCCTTAAAATATTTGAAAATTCAAGTTTATGGGATAAAATTAAATACAATTAATACAGTTGCGTATTTCATTTATACATTTAATATTATTAGGTTAGGTTAGATTTTGTTAGGTACGATATATTCCACCAGAGGCGCTAGTTGTTCCCACTATGTAAATATTAAACTAGGAATTTAAATGACATATGAAACGGCCATAATAAACGTAGCGCAGTTCACTGAAGTTGTCCATGACATTATAACATCCAGCTGATATCTGTTGGAAGAAAATAAATCTTATCTAAATTTCTAATTTATTTATAAAAAAACATTTTCTAATAAGTAAATAAATAAATAAATAAGTATATCATCACGCCTTTTACCCATTACGGGGTGTGGCACTCTGTCGAAACTGATCTCAGTAAGTGATATATCTCTTCACGTGAAGTGCAGTTATCTGCCTTCAAATCACGGCCTCCAAAGATATTAGTGAAGGGGGAGCTACAGGGATAGATTTAATTTGGTGAAAATTGTTTGTCAGCTGTGGGAATCGAACCAGGGTTTTCAAGATCCGCAGGCCGATTCGATACCACTGAGCCACCTACCCCATTTTTTTTGATAAGGTAGTGAAATTATATGTATACATACATACATACATAATATCACGCTATATCGCATTAAATGGGGTAGTACGAACCCCTGAAACATTCATAGAGCATCCACTAAAAGATTAATAAAAAAAAATCAGTCACGTCAACATTCTCATCCTGACACACGATACTCGTTTCAACCACATTAACATGTCCTCCATACGAGCTCTTTCTTTCCTCACAACCAAAATCCATCATCACGCAACAAACCTTCTTTCATATCCATTCATTCGCTCATGTACACAAGTATATACCTCATTAAAAAAAAGTTTCAATCTTCCTTCAAGTGCTTTATAACCCTCGCCTTTAACTCGGAAATTGATATACAAATACCTAACTATTCTATTTTATTTATCCGATGTCAAATGATAAAAGTGAAATAAAGTAGTTTCTATAAATAAGGTGCATTATGATATTAAAATACAATATTATTTGATAGAACTAGGATTAAAATCTAGACTTGTAGAATCGCAGCCCATTTTATTAGCGTGTTGACAATTTAGCAGCAGTAATTCTGAATGTTGTCATACAAGAATTTTGCGCCATAATTTGTAAGATTCAAGCCATTAAAACGTCACAACAAAACAAAAACTGTATAAAACATTTGACCGTTGTTAACACAATGACAAGTCTTCTCGGGGACCTACATCATTAGCTACATTTCGAGGTCATCTTCACCAGACCAGAACGTTAAAAATTGTCCTGTAATTATCCTTCAGGATCCGAAATGTCATTGTGTTACCCGTTACAAGTTCTTGAAAGTTGGAGTATATGTTAGTTGGTACAAGATGCTGGTAGATATAACAAATAAAATATGGGTGAACGTTGTATTCTTTCATTGATTTGTACTGCAAATGTAAATAATAAGCAGGTGGAATAATAAGATTTTTATTTTCATTGCAACTGGTTTTCGTAACAATGAAAACTGAACAGCACTCATTCAGAGTCAGAACAGTATTTATTTTTTAAAGAGTGTAAAGTAAGGTATCATAAATATTAATACATATTTATTTTTATTTACTTTGCTACTGAAAACATTAATAAATTTTAAATGGATAATGGAAAAGCAAATATGGAAACAATAAACACTTATTTCTTGATAATGATGTCGTTAAAATTGCGCTGACACACATTGTTAAATTATTTTATAGATAAACACTTTAAGTAAAAGTAAAATGTAGTTGCATATTGTTTTATTTATTATTATTTACATACATAGAAAATAAAAGATCGATCATAGCCTCAAACACATTTCACAAACAAAGTAAAAACTTTTATTTCAATTATGTACATTAAAAGAATATAAAATTAAATATAAATATTAATTTAAATATTGTTTACCGATTTCTAGAACCAAGGAAAGGGTAACATTGGTTACAATTTATTCCTAACAAATATTTTATTTTTTAGCAATTGCAAATAAAACTTTTTAATATCTATCGCTAATAGCAAAATGAAATAAAATAGTGTTGTACAAAATAGATGATAAGAATCGTGAAGATATATGTAATAGTTATTTGTGTATTAAGAGCGTAAAGTCATTATTTGTTATTCGAACTATGAAATTGTGTAAGAGAAACAAAGACACTTTATGTTCATGATACACACATAATTTTTTCTACGATAGCATCTTGAATTATTGAAAAACGTATGTGTACTGAAAATAAATTCGTTCTGTCAACTATTAATATGACAAGTTTCTGTTTAGTTTGTATCCCTGGTAACTATTAAAGTAAGCGCGTATTTAATATATATTTCGCGGCTTACCATTGGAAACGCTCAACAATGTCATTTTTCGATTGTTCCACAGAAAACGTCAACTATACGATTACAAATTGTCAATTTGTCACAGGAATCTTAAAAAAATAAAGTTTATGTTCGACTGCATCATATTACCTTGTTTTACGACAATGTTTACTGTCCATAATTGGGTACTTTATTGGACTAGTACGATAAACATGCAAAATTGGACTGCTGTCAATGTCACATTAAAACAAAATTCAAAAGAAATATTTAAACACCATTTTCTGTATGTATTATATGTGTCTTCATACAATTGTTAGATATTCTCTTGCATTGCATGCAAGATCTTTTATTTCTTTTGGAACGTCTTCAATGTCTTCATCCATCTCAACACTTTCTTCACTTTGACAATTTGATAAATAAAGCGTGCACATCCACACTTTTAATACAAAATAGAAATACTATTTCTTCTACGATTGAGTTTTAACAAACTATACTGATTTTAAGATGTATACTTATTATACTAATTAAATTTGTAAAGTTAAACAATTAATTTTGTATATCATTTTAGGTTATATAGTAAAGTTTGTTTTATGCTTCTAATGGCAACGTGCAACAAACAACCAGGTTTTGTACATAAAGTACATAATAACTCACTTTTCGCACGAATATAGAGAAAATAACTTAAAAATGTTTGACAGCAAGAGGTAAATATATATTTCTCCTGTCATCTATGTTAAATTCATATAAAAATAGTATACAATTACTTGGTCATCTCCAGCTCCAGTAAAGTATTTAAATCTAGATTCTTGATAGTAAAGATCAATAAATAAGGCTTCTAGCTTCTGTTTAATATCTATTAGTACTTTCCTCTTTATAGTGACAAGCGCTCGTCTTATGTTACATTAATTTGCATCCTAGGTTGTTTTAATCATAAATTCTTATCTATGTTTAATTTTTAAGTAATAAATTCTTAATCTTGTTTCTTACTTCTTTTCTTTGTAAAAGCCTTTTACTGTATCTGATCAAATAGCAGTAAACAACATTTATGATTAGTTAGATACATTTATCGTTTACGAAATAAAAATGTTCATATTTGCAAAACAAATTGAGTTGATACGTTCACATTTAGTCTAGTTTTTGAGATATGGGGTAGTTAGAGGAAACTACATATTTGAAAAGGAAACTAGTTTTCCCGAGATTAAATCTAAGGAAATAAATAAGACATAAAATTAACTTAATGGTATTAATTTTTTTGTGCCTCAATTTCATATTTGTTTGCTCTAAATTTCCTTCTCCTACGAATATTCTAACACATATGTACTTTGACTTGCTGAATCCAATAGTATATGTCTTCTAGTTTTTGAAATATTGTTCAAAAATACATTTATGATAAATTTCTGATGATTTTTTTAGTATAAAAATTGCTAAAAATTTATTTATAAATTAATTCAATTACTAGAAATTTAATTTCGTTGAGCGTATCGTCATATCTTATTTGGATTTTTGAGACATAGCCTCGGAAATGTATAAAATCCGATGAGTAAAATTTGGGAAAAAAATATTTTTCCGGAAGCTATTATATTTTAGAAATTATTCAAATTTAAGTAAACAACAGCATTGAATTCCTCAAAAATTTAAGCAAATTTTAAACAAAATTAAAGTGATTTTTTTTTCGATTTTATCATAATGTCAGACTATTTTTTCTAAAAAATTTTCTCGTACTTGTAACAAAAATTTATATACATATATATTTACATATATATGTATTGACCCCCTGAATCCAATGCTGAAGTCCCCAAGTGTAAATATCTTCTAGTTTTTGAGATATTGTTCAAAAACTGTTTTATAAAAAAATTTTGGTGAAAATGTTTCAAAAAATATAAATCAGTACAATTTGTTTATAAAGTAAGTGAAGTTGGAGAAATTCAATGCTGTTGAACACATATTCATATCTCGTTTAGTTTTTGAGATATAGCCTCGTAAAGGTACAATATTTGATGAAGTATACTCGTAATTTAGGAAAAAATATAACTTTTCCTTAGCATATATCTTTAGAAAAAAATATGAAGATGCGCTCAACGGCATTATATGCTTTATATCTGTATTGACTTATAAACAAATTTTTAACAACTTGTTATCTATTTTAATTTTTGAAATGTCTTTCGGTTTTCGACCAATTTCAAGCTGTTTGCTCTAAAATTATTACTATTATTGTAAAGTTTCCAAGTGTATATGTTTTTTTGGGTTTTAACTTTCTTTTGAGAAAATATTGGTGAACATTTTTTGAAATATAAAAATTGCAGAAAATTTCTATATAAGTTACTTGAAGAACGAGAACTTCAATTCTGTTAAACATATCTTCATCGTTTAATGAAAATTTGATCTCTTCTCGGATTTTCTATTTTAATTTGATTCTCGCTCTCCTCTCTTATTTTTTTGTTTGGTAGCAAGGCGAGATGCAAGAATAATTGGTCGTACATCACTTATGTATTATACAAAATAAAAATTATGTGATTATAAGTGATAGACACCAAAATATAAAATGAAAACTTTAGCATTATGATTGTTTTTTTTTATCGGATGTTCATCATTGAGATCTATTCACTAGATATTACATCAGACCAACTACCAATTTCCCTGTCACATTCCATATTACATCCTAATAAACTTAATAACCCCATGTCAACTACGTAACACCAATCACAAACTTTTCTTTCTTTCTCATTTTCCTGTGCACGTGTTCATAATAATTACAGTACTTCAAGGTAAAGTGTTGCTACGTACACTTTGCTAGTGAAGCCAGAGCGTTGATTTTATCGTGTCGTGTTCAATAAACGACTAATTTGTGTGTCGCCACTTGGAATGATAACATCGGTGGACGGATATACAAGAAACCTAACATCATAGCCTACGCAACTGTCAGACTTAGAAAAAGTTTATTTTTATTTTTAGAAGGTGAAGTGTTTAATATGTAAATCAGATGACTGGAAAATAGGTGCTCGGTAATAGCTGGTAGATTGTGAATGATTATTTTTAGAAGATTTGGTTTGTGTACCTATTTTTTTTTATAAATAGCTTATCTGTCAAATAAATGAAAAATATCGCATCTAATCACAACACAAATTGCACAAATTATGGTAACTGTAATTTATTGATACGATATGTTTTTATGGGCATTTGAATAGTAAAGAACTGTTTATTTAACTCTGTAGGGGTTATGAGACTTTTAACGGGCTAGCCCGTGTAAAAATTATAACGGGCTGTTGACATGAATATCATGACAACATTAAACAAAACCTGTTAGATTTTTAAAGTCTACCTTGATGGCACATTTTAGTTATAGCGTTATACTACTGCAATTTTATTAAATATATATATTTATATTGGGATTCAAATACCCATAAAACATTGTACAATGCTCGACTGTTACATGAAATTTACTGGCTCACACAGCAAATATGCGCTCTTATTATTAATGTTTTTAGGGCCCTGAAACCTATTTGTGTTGCTGAGCCCTCTAAATCCTTAAGATGTTTCTATTAACAGATGTCAGTAGATAATGAGATACAAGCATGAATTTTTTACTTATGGACTGGAGTTTAAATGGGATTTAACAGCAATTGGAAAAGCAACTCAACTACTAGTAAGCCAGCCCTAAACTTTAACTGCATTTTGGAAAGAAGCAACAAAGTGTGGTAGAATCCCACGTTAAAAAAGTCACCCAACACCGATTTTACTTTGAAATTGGGGAGTCCTCTGGACGTTAAACTCTTTTTGTGTATCGTGGCGTCGGCTGATTTGCATTGCACTATGTCTTTCATTTAAGGTATAAGCAGGTCAGAAATGGGGCGGAGTGTAGTGTATTGTCTTTATGTCTAGGGTGCATGGTCCGGCCTGGCGATTTTGTTGGGATATTGAGTAATTATTATTTAATACTTAGCAGAATGTAAATAGACCAGGATTAGCTCTAGGGCCCGACATGTATCTCTAACAACACAGAACAGACTGGAGTTTAAATGGGATTTCTTTAATTATTAGCTATTGCTTTAAACGAACAGATCTCGTCTATATTACAGTTTTCGAGAATCTGTTGCGTTATATATTTAATTAGATACTTAATTAATTTAATTATGTTTGAAATCAAAGTTTAACTGAAAAATTAAAATAATGTAAAATATTTAATAAATATATCATCACGCTTTTTACCCATTGCTAGGTATGGCACTCTGCCGAAGCAGATCTCGGAATTTTATATATTTATGCGCAGTCACCGGCCATCAAATCACGCTCTCCAAATATATAAATAGAAGGCAAGCCACAGGGTAATTTTAGAGAAGTAAATAATTTATTTATATTTTATTTATTTATTATCAAACTGGATATACAAAAGTAGACAAATCAGTACATGGTATGAACCTATACAATAAAATATAAATTTTATACAATAAATTCGAAAAAGAGGCAATGTTCTATAAAACTTAACCAAGTAATATTCAATACAAATACACTTTTAAACCTATACAATAACATATGAAAGACTTACAGGAAGTGCAAAAAATATTTACAAAATAAAGATTTAATCTTAAAAGTAAAATTAACAATCATATGATACATACAACGAGAAATCATTAAAGCTGATATCACAGAATATACATCAGTACAATTCTAAGATCTTAAACAATAAAATAAGTAAAAAAAATCTAATTTATGCTATTTAAATCACATAGCTTGATTCTGAGCGTCAAAATAAAACGTAAATTCACTCATACGAATCAAAGTGCTAAAGTGAGGTGCAAGAACTATCTACGGTGCATTTAAACTAAAGGAATAATTTTGAAAATAATATACATTAATCTAATTTATGTACAAACAGAAAATTGGATCATTTGATTTATACTGAACTCAATTTTCTGAAAAATTGACACTATATCGGCCTATATCGTTGTTTAAATTTACGAAAATAATTTTAATGTTTTGCCACAGAAAATTAAATAAAACTGTTTAAATTAATAAAAGAAAAGAAATTAAGTAAATCGTCAAAAGAATAAACTGTAAAAAAATAAGTACGGTACTGGAAGGCTTAATTACTAGTGGCAAAACGAACCTTAATTAATTACATTTATTATCACAGTTAGAGAATTTATTTACTTAAAAGTTTAACTCATTATTTACATACTTTAATTACCAGCAAATTTTATGTAATGAAACAGAAAAATTAGTCACACATCAAATCTTTCAGTATTTCCGTAAAGTAAATTAAATTAAAAAATGACTGATTAAGGACGACTAACTAATGGTTAATTAACTTTATTATCATAGGGAAAAACCTTTCAAAATTCATATATATAAATAAAAGGGGGCTTCTGGTTTAATTCTGTATATATTTAAATTCAAAAACTCGACGTTTCGGTACTTTAAACAAATACCTCCAGAAGCCCCCTTTTATTTAACTTTATTATTATTAAAGATACTATTTAAAATAAAAGTGAAATAATATTTAGTTCTTTTGAAAGTATCTGTATGTAAAATAATTTAGGAAATTTCGATATAAAATATTAAGTTGAGTGCTAGTTATATCGTAATTGATTGCTTTTACTAGCAGTCAATGTTATTAATAAATAATAGGTGGATAAAAACAGTAGTATATTGCTGGTAGATAAAGTACGAATTTCTCAAATATATCTCTGCTTATCCTAATTAAAGCTTTGTTTCTATTCTAAATGCATTATTAATGTGTACATTACACTATTTTATACTTGAGCAATTATCAGAGGTGTATTCAGTCCATTTATATGTACATATAATTAGTTTTTAACGATAAAATAATTACAAATTTAAGACACATTTACCGGAAAACAGAATTAATGTAATTTAAATATCTCTTAAGGCGATTTCAACTTAATAGTTGAATCAGAAAAAGAAAATTGCAAATTAGGATGAAATTAGTGCAAAAAGATTTTAAAAGTGCAAAAGTATTTAAAGCTTTAACCAAACAAATATGGAAGACGTTGATTATAATAAAATATATCTATGTTACAATAAAAATATTTTACAACTTATTTATATTTCAATAGCAAGATGTTTTTATGTTTTGTTTGACAGTTCTATTTTAATAGTTTTTGATAAATTATTGCGATTAACCGTTAAATCGCAGTAGGTATTGTAATTTTAAGTCCTTGCATTGAAAATATCTCTTATAATTCTAATATCACCCGAAATAAAATATCACACTGAATCGTCAAAATATCACATTCAATGTAAATTGATCAAATTACCAATTTCCGTTCTCTCGTTGATCAAGTTATCGTTGATGGCATTGTCATCATTGACGTTCCGTCGCTGCACAGGCGCCATGAAGATCAAAGTATGTTGTGGCCGCAATGATGTCACTTCCTCGAACTTGTTCCAGTACCGGTTTAAGTTGATTTTGGCGCCGGGGACAACATTGCGAGACAGCTTCGGTTTTGCAGGCTGCAAGAGAAATACAAGAATTAGTATGGCAAATATATTAAGTTTCCTGTTTGAGATGACGTTGGCAGCAATGATTATGCGTGGTGATTTCCGGTTAAGCTTGAAACTTTGAAATGCTTTTGTTGGGAATTAATTCGACTGTATTAATTTACATTTTGCAAGCAGGAATTAATCCTTGATTTAAATCACAAATCATAAGAATTACAAGAATTTATAATTTTATTTTGCTCTCTGCATTACTAAATTAATCCCAATTACATTACAGGGAATCTTCAGCTTAAAGTGAAGTTTGAACTATCGTATATAATTAATATAAGTTGAAGTCTGCGAGATTTGAACGCGTGAATGATAATTAATAGTTCAATTAAAATAATTACAAAGTAATATCATATTATGAATCATAAAAGTGCATAGGAACAGTTGAGTAACGTAAACATCAGGGATTGTGTCTACATCTAGCGGTTAGATCATGAACTACAATGCACCCTTAGTAACGTAAACTACCCCAAATATAGTTCACACATTTACTGCATTTTATCGGAATAAAATATATTAGTTTTATAAACACTTTTTACAACTTTAAAATAATTGTTTTATTGGAATCTGTCTTGACTTCGTATTGAAATCTCCAGTAATATTTTAAATATCTGGCTTTAAAATTAAAATCTGAGTATTTTTACTGTACTGTCATATCAAAACATATACTTTGATTAACTTTCAATATAAAATTGTATATTTTATTCAATTATATGTACTTAATCAAATAAACAAATCAATAAGATTCTTACCTGTCTTAAGAATCGTCGCCATGGAGATCTGGGCGTCTTCGGGGCAGGAACCTCAGGTTGATTGGTGTGACACATCTCGAAAATCAAATTCAAGTTTGACTCAACTCCCGAAAGTTAGAATCTAATTGTCAAAAGTTGATCTTTACGAGTTGAAACACGAGATTTGTGATATTGTTGTGTGTGCGTGCACCCTGAAGCAACTGGCAGCTCGCAATGTGAAGTTGCGTGGTTAGGTAGCCGTTATATACCTGTACGCACGATCTGCGCGCGCGCCAAACACGCGTTTAGCTCGCTTAGAGGGCATCTCGCTCTTATACACGTGAAGATATATATACTTGTCTCTGTTTTAGTTGATACATTGGAGCTAACGCACTTGTTGTCTTCGTCTATCATACAACCTGTCTTTGTCTTTTACACAGGAGTATATGGAACGTGTTGAACTTGTGTTCATATCCATCTCTTTCTAACAGATGATACATCGGAGAGATATATAAGCTATCTTTGTTTGATACCAGTTTGTCTGTTTCTTTCTAATACATAGATGGAGGTATACTACCTGTCCTTTTTCGATGTCATCTTCTTCTAACACATGGATGTAAGTGTTGAGTCTATCTTTGTCTTGCGCATAGAAACATACGGAACGTGTTGAGCTTGCGCTGATACCCATCTCCTTTCAACACACGGTATAGATGTATTAGTTGTCTTTCTCTGAGGTTGTCTTTCACTTGTTGTCTTTGTCTAGCCTGCAGTGAAATAGGGAGCGTGTTAAGCTCGTGTTTCTTTCGTCTCTCTTCAACGTATATAACTAGGTATATAACCTATCTTTTTTCACAGTGATCTCTTGTACTCTATCTTACTCTTGCTTGGAGTCTAAATAGAAGCGTGTTAAGCTCGCGCTCTTTTCTATCTTTTTCCAGCATGTATAAAGTGGTATAATCTTGTCTCTTTTTAGGAGATGCTCTATATATTTTGTCTCTTTCTTTTAGACGCAAGCGGAGCTTGCGCCTTCATCTTTTCTTTTTGTTTTTTTTTTTTGTTTTGTATCAAACGGATGGTAATGACTTTAACGTTTCCAAACTTCTTTTGTTATATTTTTATTTCGTCATTATCATGTTTATAAGCCCGTAAGAACTTATTTTCTAATCTTGTTTCTTTAGGGGAAATGTAATTTACTGAAGTTTTTGTTTTTTAGTTGTTGATAATATATCCGCTGCATTGCATTTTTATAACTTTTAATTTGCTTCAGGCGTTTTGGGATATTCAATTTTAACAAGATACGTGATTTTGTTTCTTATTATTCAAGAATAACTACATTGGTGATTAGGGTTCATAAAACGAATATATTTAGGGGAAATTGAGGGTTGTAGATTGCGTTAATGAAATGGAAATAATTCGATGGATGTGAGAAAATGTTTGTTATGTGGACGGAAGATACATAATATAAGAATATAAGACGGAGATTATTTAATAAATATTGTTTTATATTTTTACGTTTTTAAAGATGCTGATGATGAGCTAATATTTTTGCTCGAAACGTCCCACAAATAAATATTTTATGTAAACATTGGATTTTGAAGCCTTTTCTTTATTTAATATATTCTATAATTGAATCCTTTTTTAAATATATATTATAGAATAAATATTTCGTAAATAATTTAAGGGTTACGCAAATATTCGCGCGTTCAAATCACGCTGTCTTCAACTTGTATCTAAAAAATACGACAGTTTTTGTTTGGTTTAGTTGTCACTTTAAACTGTAGGTCCCTGTACTGCAATTGGAATTAATTTCCTGTTGTGTACCAAATAAAAAAATACAAAAACAAAAGCGATTTTGTGCCTAAAATGAACATTGTTTCATCAGTTCCATGTGGTTTTAATGGGTAAAAATTGGTTTAAAAAATAAATGTTATGGTTCTAATTTGTCCTAAATTATATTGATCTATTATGGCCCGTAATAATAAAGAAAATTTTCTAGTTTTCTAGAAGCAATTATATTTATTTTTAACTAAGTAATCTACTAAAAAAGAACAACACAGTCTCTTCTCTTTCGAGTCATATAAAAAACAAAAGTCCAGTTAAGAAAAAAAAGTATCTCTTTCTTTGTTCATCAACCGAGTGACTGGTATAAAAAAAGAGATAGGAGTATAATCATGTAGAGCGTACGGTCATTTAAAATGTTGCTACTGGGCTTACGGTTGTAAAAAATTGTTTCTCTTTCTTTGTTGCTCGCAGTGTGATACCATCAGTGGACAAAGGATGGCCGTATGAGTAACTCTTGCTTGTGTGAAGATACACGTTATTCCTGCTCGTCTTCTGATGTCGGGATATTTATGTGTATTCTTAAATTTCTTATTTGATTTAACAATATTTAAATGTTCTTAGTGTAAAGTTTCATTTTATGGTCTTTTGGCAATAAAAAACTTCCAATTAAGACTACTGCACAAAGAAATTTGTGTTTTTCAAGATTTTATTCTGCAAATTGACGATAATAAAATTTTATAGTATGCTGTTCTTTTGTATGTGTTGGATAATCGACATTAAATACAATTAAGTATCGATTTTGATCGATTTTTGTATCAATGTACTTTTTTCAGTAATGAAACTGAAAATACTCGTAAAAGTGCAATTTTATTGCAGATTTAAACTTTAATAAATTATATATGTGGTTCATAAAAATATTGCGTTAATATGATGACTAATTTTCAATAATATTTTTAAATCTCGAAAGTCAGCTTTGCAATTGCAGATCTTCTTAGGAGACAATCTTTGTTCCAATATTAATTCGTAAATTCAAGTGACAGTTACATTAATTGGGGTAACATGTAATATTCGTCAGTCCGTCAGTATGATGGTGTTGATAGCGATACGGAATTCGAATCCGGAGATCCCGAGTTTGAATCTCACTCAAGCTAAAAATTATATGAACTACTACACTGCGACTCGGTGTAATTAGGATTAAGTTCCTGTTGTACAGCGTAACATAAGTAAATAAATAAATATTTAGTCATTAGATTTTTCCTGCAAATAATTTCATCAAACTGTCACATTACTTTCGCTACCTCCACATTCATAACTGCTTTCACTCATCCTCACTCGAAATCTTTCATTCGCATAACCAATCTTCACAATCATCCTTTTATTCCTAGGTAGCGCAGTTAAATACACAGTAGAAATTTTGAAGGTATTCAATTCCTGCTTCAATCGCAGGAAATCGTAGACCCTTGAATAATATCGAAGTAATACTTTTTATTAATTAACGAACAAGAGGTCGTATGACTGTACATGAGTGCTTCAGATTCAACAATAAGTTGTAGGTTCCCTGTACTAGAATTAGGATTAAGTTCCTGTTGTGGAGAGTAACAAATAAATAAATAAATTATTGTAGATTTTTGTGGTTAGTGTATGAGAATAAATAAAATAAATATTACGTCACGTCTTTTACCCATTACTGGGTGTGACACTCCGCCGTAGCAGATCTCGATAATTGATATATTTCTTCCCGTGAATTGAGGTTACCAGCTGTAAAGTCAAATCACGCTTTCTTCATTTAGGTAAATAAATAAATATATCATCATGCCTTTTATGCATAACTAGGTGTGGCAGATCTTAGTAAGTGATTTATTTATGTAGGTGAAGTGCGGCTACCAGCCGTGAAATCACGGCCCTCAAAGATGTTAGTATAGGGAGAGCCACTATAGTAGATTTAATTTGATGAAAATTGATTGTCGGCTGTGCATATCGACTCTTTACGATTGAGCCACCTACCTCATGTGAATATTAAACTCAATTTCTAAAGAAAGTCATCATTTTATTTCACTTCCTACTAACTTATAAAATGTTTTTCAGGAGATAATTTTAATAGTTTTTAATTGATATCTTAATTAATCTTAAGCCATTGTTTTAATTCCACCTCTAATATTTTATTAAAATTTATTAAATGTAATTTCTAATTAACTAATTAAATTTATTATTATTATTTGCTAGATTCATAAAACAAAGTTTGTTCTGTTACATTTTAAACTTGGTTTAAATAAATAAAAGCTAATCGAAATTGTATGTCAATTACAGTATAGGGTCCGGACTTGCCAAGTCGTAATGTGGTAGTTCATATAATATATTTTGGCTTGAGTAGTATTCGAACTCGGGATTGAATGCTGCAAGTAATTGACATTGTTGCCGAACATTTGACTTGCTTTTATTCATCTAAACTAAATTTCAAGTTTAACTTTAATAGCTATTTTTAAACTTGGTTTAAAATGTAAATATAATTACAATAATATTTCATTTACTTCAATATGATCTTCGATTTGCTTTCATTTCTTTAAATCAAGATTTAAAACAATTTTAAAATTTAATTTTTGGCGATGTAAGTGACCATAAATGAATCATTGATACAGCTTATAACATATTTATTTATTTATGTTACGCTGTACAACAGGAACTTAATTCCAATTACAGTACTCACCGAGCCGCAATGTGATAGTTCATATAATTTTTAGCTTGAGTGAGATTCGAACTCGGGATCTCCGGATTCGAATTCCGTACCGTACTGTATATATGTAGATATGTAAGATTTTCAGCATTGAGGTTATTTAGAAATGAACCCGGAACTTATGGTTTGACAAGCCGTCGCTTAAAATAAATTATCAAACAGTTTTAAACCTTATACTAATTGCTAAACCATTCATCAACTAATTTTCTATATAAACAAAAAACTATTTAATATGCATATCAAATCAAACATCCCACATACCAAAAAACGTTACAATTCCATTACAGTTAGAGTATCAAATCTTCCTTATCCTACCACACCACGTGGGTGCCCTGCACCCTCCTCCTCTCCGGGCGAGCAGGGGGTGTTCGCCCCGCCCACCGCTAACCGCGCTGCTTGCTATCGCACACATGTGCGTGTGTGTGTGAGTCCCGTGTTGGGCCAGGTGTTGGCGACTGAGGACCGTCTTGCTTTGCCGTGGGAACTTGTGAATCTCGCAGTTTCCCAGGACTCACAACACCTGCTACCCTGCTTGTTGTGGAGCACTGCACACATGCGCATGGACAGACACAGGCCCGGAATACTCACATTTCAATGCATTCTAATAAGAAAGTGGATTTATTTGTTACTTCATTTACATTACAGTAGCTTATAGTGGAATCCGAACCACTTAGACAATTGTATTTGGTTTTATATAAGTTGAAGTCAACGATATTTAATTTCTCTTCAGACAAAAATCGAAACAATTCGACAAACAATTCTTTTAATTTTAATCATAATTACAGTATAGGGGACATACAGGTTGCAGTAGGATTCGAACCACTCAGACAAAATCGTATTTTTTTATATATAAGTTGAAGTCAGCGAAGTTTGAACGTACAATTTCTTACTTTTGAGTCGAAAATCGAAAGTGTCTCTTAAACAATTATTTTAATTTTATTTATTATTCTGCTCAACAGAAACTGAATCACAATTACAGTACAGATTATAGTAGAATCCGAACTACTCAGACACAATTGAATATTATGCATATAAGTTGATATCAGCGAGATTTCAACGCAAGTCCTCTTGCTTGTTAATTACTGAACGTAAGTTTTATAATTTAAACTTTATTGGCTGGAATGATCAAATTTATAAATGCGTATTTATAATGCTAATTTCCTATAAGTCATTCACTATTGTCCTTATTAACCTACATTTAAGAAATGATTGTGGTTGATAATACCTGTCCTTTAACTCTTCCACCAGTAACATCTTTAAGGGCCGTGATTTGACGGCTGATAATCGCGAAGAAATATATCAGTTACCGAGCTCTGCTATGGCAAAGTGCCAGATCCAGTAATAGGTAAAAGGCGTGATGATATATTTTTTTGTTGTTCTAGTTTCGTATTTCATTCTAATTTCAATAGATAAATTATCTACTGACATCTGCAATTGCAGGGTAATATATCCAGAATTGTCAGAGAAACATTAAAATAAATCAATATTCTATATAAATACGAATAAACATTTATTTTCTAACTGAAAAACTAATAACAATTGTTTCTAGAACCAAATTTTTCATTGCTGTTTGTAGAATTGAGATATTAATGACTTTAAAGATTAAAAATTTGCGTCGATTTTTAAAATAAATGTTTGAACTCAGCATAAATTAATTTCGACTATTTATAACAACCTACACATTTGACATTTTACTTTCTCGATTTAATTTGAGCACAGAGATTTCAAAGTTTCTCACATATATCTTGCAGTTATGTAATTCATTTTAACAGTATTATTGATAATTAATTAAATATTCATTCATATTTTCAATCAAAAATGTGTAAAATCACTTTTGGCGCGCAAACAGTACCATCCATCTAAATTGTCCCTACTCCGTTCCTGCGTCAATCTACGCGTGCAAAGAGGGTGCCTCAACACGTGGTCTCCACGCTTCACCCCTCCTACCATGGCTCCGTTTCTTCAAACCGTTTACTCTTACTCTCTTTGCTACAACTACCCTGCTTGCTCTTCGTAACCCCGGCGTGTTTTAGCCACCGTTATGCGTTCTCCCGCGGCAACGGTTGTAGCCATCGCCTGGGCTTTGTCCCGCCACGAGGCAGCGCGATGCCGGCAAGCGATGCGTCGTATGCCGAGATCGTGCGCGAAGCGAGCGTTGGTTCCGGTTTATGTGAAGGTATTGTTGATTGTTCCGACACGCGAAGAAGTGATTTTTGACAAGGGATTGTGAAATTGAAAGAATTTGGAATGTTGACTGATGACTAGAACTTGAAATATGACACAATATTCTACTAATTGATGATTAGTTCATTTTTAATATTATCTTAGTTTAAATTTTAACAAAAAAATACAATTTAACTTACCCTGAAGATGCTAAAAATGCACTATAAAATTTGTGTATTAAGAGCGTAAAGTGATTCCTTTTTAATTGAGCACGGTAATTGCAGCGTGAGCTGAAGTCGAAAGCTGCAATAGTATAAGGGGAACAAAGACATTTTACAAGCGTTATACACACATAATCTTTTCTACGATAGCATCTTAAATTATTAAAAAAGTATATGTACTGAAAATAAATTCGTTCTGTCAATATGACAAGTTTCTGTTTGGTTTGTATTCCTGGTAACTATTGAAGTAAGCGCGCATTTATTATCTTTTTCACGTGTTGTCATTTACGATGACAAATGAGAGCTTAATATTCAACTATTCATAGTATTCGCAGAAAATAGTTATTTGTGCCTTAAGAGCGTAAAATGATTCTTTGTTTGTCGAAACGGTAATTGCAATAGTGTAAGAGGAACAAAGACACTTTACGCTCGTAATACACACAAAGTTATTTTTCGATTGTTCCACAGAAAACGTCAACTTTACGATGACAAATAAAAGCCTAATTGTCAGTTTTTCATAGCAATTGTAGAAAAAATTATATTTTTGAACTTTTTTTTCAATTGCATATATTATGTACCGGTACAAAATCATTTAGAACAGCATTAATTAATACAAATACAACCTATCAAATCAAAAGAGAAAAATTGGAATCCCGCCAGGATTTGAACCTGGAACCTATGAATTCTGGTCATATGCTTTAAATCAACTAAGCTACGGTCGTTTATAATCCAAATTTGATTTTATCTTAATTTTTCTCTTAATTTGTATGCGGCAGTGCGGTGGTGTGGATAGGTTGCATCATTCAAATCCAAAGATCTTGAATTTGAATCTCACTCAAGATAAAAATTATATGAACTACCACACTGCGGATCGGTGAGTCTGGACCCTCTACTGTAATTGGGATTAAATTGCTGTTCTGCAGAGTAACATAAATAAATGTGTCATATAATTTAATTTCATTTACATTAATTAGGTATATACTTAAAAAATACTAATTAAGTATTTGATAACCTATGTTTCAATTTAAAATAAACGCGCTGATACATTGGCCGATAGCACAAGCTCTATTTTTGGGTGTTTTAAGAGCACGGTTTGAACATGTTAGAGATAGCTAAAATACCTAAAAACACTGCTCTTAAAACAAGCAAAAACAGAACTTGTGGTATCAGCCAATGTTGTTAAATTCGTAACCATCGATATGGCAAATTCAACCTTAAAATAAACTCAAGAATTAATTAGTACTTACTTGCAAGAGTTCAAATAATTGTTTTCAGTTGTGCATTTATTGCATTATTTTTTTTACAAAATTAAATAAAACATTTAATTTTTGAGATTCATCGAGAAGTTTCAGCTTTCTCAAACATCAAGTATTAATAGTTATGTAAAATTAACAAAAAAATACTTAAGCTTGCTCTACAAAGGAAAAATATTACTGTAAGATTCATTAAACAAATAATTTATGAAAAAACTAAAATTTTCGACAAGTCAGTAATAAAACCATTTCCTTTGTTTATTATAGCAATTAAGTTAATAATTTATTAGGTCGTCCATATATCGAGTTGAAGACAGTAAATATCTTTAAAGTTTCAAGTAAATGTTAATTTATTTACTGCCTCCCGATTACTACAAATTTTATGGATAATAAATACATATTTACTTACTGAGAATATTAATAAATAAGAAGTTAAAATTTTTGTTGTTGTTAATTAAACTGTTGACGTTGAATAGAATAAAGTGGATTTACCAATGGCCATAAAATAAAATTACCTCGTCAAGGTTGCATGTTCGAATTATTTGCGCTTGTATAGTGGCTATGAATAAGTTTATTATACATGTATGAATTCAGTGATATGAGTCATTTGTCAAGAAAATCACTTATTTAGTTGTTGACCTTAAAATATACAAATAAATGCCACTAAATTATTGTCCTTGCAAAACAAATAATTGCCAAATTATTCTCCTCGAAAATATATTCAGCGACCCCAAACCCCTGAGTAACTAGTTTTGAACCTAAGACTCTATTTCAGTTGAATATTGTAATTGCATCCCCCCAACTCCTTTTTAATCCCTTAAAAAAGTGCATTTGATCAAAATGACCCCGAAAATAGATTTTGGTGATCTCAAAAACCCCTGAGTAAACCAATGTTGAACACATAATATTTTGGTATTATTTAATTTCTTTTATGGCGATTCTTGCTTTTACCACTTTTCAGTAGTGGTTTGTACCCATAACAAGCAATTTCAGGAAGAAAAAGAATAGGGGTTTAATATTTTTTAGAGTTCTATTAGTGTGCCAAGTTTCATTTACATCGGTGAGTGACAGTTGGGTAGTGTTACTTGTTAGTAGTTGAATATTACAATAAAGATCTGGTGAAAATCTCGCACTTTTAAATATCTGTACAAAATGTTTTATTAATTTTATTATATTTGTATCTACTATCTGTAATTATTATTTTTTTATATTACTGAGGAAAAGTGGAATATTTTAGCATTATATTTTGTATTTTCTCGAAGCAATATATCAAAAACTAAACAAGGTATGAAGATGCGCTTACCAGCATTCAATTTCGCGATGTCTAGTCTTGGTATTAAATGTATCTGGAAAAGTTTCGAAATCTTTACGGCGAATTAAATTGCTTACTTGTCGTTGTCGTCATGGTCATTTTATTTATGAGGAAAGTTCAGATTATCAACAATTTTTTCTTTAAAAATGACATCGAATACCCTGTTATTTCATCTGTAGTTGTGTTGACATCTAAAAAATTAACAATATTTTGTATAGTCATTGAGGTTATGGTTTCATACGCAGCTCATAAAAATAAATTTCGGTCAAACTCGAAACAGTAGTTTAAAGTGAAAAAGGGGCGGATATCGTCCGGCATCGTATTCATAAATCGTCATTTAATAACCTTCTTTCGGGCTCTCTCAACGAAGCTAAAAACCTTAATTTAAAAACGAGTCCCTACAAAAAATCCTTCTGATCTGTTGCAAAATAACTTCGAGGGCATTATTACCTGAAATAAGTGAAAGCTTATCCTGTAGCCTACTTAAAACTTTCATTCCTATCATTAATTTACCCGAAAATATATAATTATATCAACAGAATTCTATTCAAACAAAAAACTGCACCAAACTGTTCATATTAATACCAACAATTAAATTGTGGATTTTATGAGACTAATTACTTGAAAACTTGGGCATATCAACAAACAAAATGGCGTTGTTTTGTGCAGGTGTACAAATAAACTTATTTTTTACGTCAAACAGAAAAATAAAAGGTTGCATTTAAATAATTACAGCGACCTTGTGGTAGCGTATAGACGGTATTATTTGCAAGTCTATTGGTAATAACTTGAGTTCGTCAGTCAGATTGTTACAAATGAACGATTTCACAAAATAAAGCAAGAGTTATACTTCGTTTCCGGTCAATTGTGAGCCACCGATACTTAAATGTCTGAGCTCCAAACGAGAAGATATACGTTTATTTTTGTAACCTCGTATTCACACGTATTCAAAAATATAATTAATATTTTTTCTCTGTCTGCTTCTAACTTTTTTTTTCAGAGTTTTTGTTGTGTAATTATATGGAAGGCAAGAAGCAGCGATGAATCGAAGAAACTGTGTTTATGTTATCGCCTCTCACTAGTTGTCAAATTATTTTGAAAATTGTTTTTAAATTGGTTCAAATAAACGAACGGATATAACTTAATAGAATCATGAAAGAAAATATGAATATTTCTTTTATAGTTCCAGGTTCAAAACCTGGCGGTATTCCCAATTTAAGATAATAATGGGGTAGGTGACTCAGTGGTATCGAGTCTGCCTGTGGATCTTGAGAAGTCTGGTTCGATTCCCACAGCCGAGAAACAATTTAAAAAATAAATAAATAAATATATCATCACGCCTTTTACCCATCACTGGGTGTGGCACTCTGCCTAAGCCGATCTCGGTAAGTGATATATTTTTTCGTGTGAAGTTAAATGTCACACCCAGTAATGGGTAAAAGGCGTGATGATATATTTATTTTTATTTATATATTTTTCATGATTAATTTATCGATTACAACCTTTTTGGAATTTTGTTATCAAAATCATACTGCTATTTTTGTCGAAACATTCTTTTAATTATTTAAACAATTTTCACCAAATTAAAACTACCCCTGTGGCTCCCCCTACACTAATATCTTTGGGGCCCGTGATTTGACGGCTGGTAACCGCACTTTACGTGAAGAAATATATCACTTACCGAGATCTGCATCATCAGAGTGCCACACTCCGTAATGGATAAAAGGCGTGATGATATATTTTATTTTTTTATATTCTGTTTTATTACTAATAATCATTATCTTAATTTTGTTCCAATTAATATTTATACTTTGCTGTATGTATGTCGCGTAAGTAAATTTCAATCCGACAGTATAAAAATAAAAGAGTATAAAGGCGACAGCTTCTGTGTCTTCTCTTCCACGGCGAACGATGATTATTGTAATGAGAAACAGGAGAAGAACGGGTTGTAATTTGATACAGGCGGCGTTGGATTATAGTTATTTTGTGTCACGTTGATAAAAATTACCACCCTATAAAAAATAATGAGCAAAAAGTACTTTTACGTTCACTCCTTAGTCCTGAATAAATTGCTAAATTGGTCATCACGTACTTTTCATGGAATTGAAAACTTTTTTGATTCTTGAAATTCGGTTAATTCACGTGTCCTCAACGTAATTTGGGTTTTGATTGTTTTGAATTGGGACTCGGCTCTAAATTAACAAAAAGTAAAAGTCACGCAAAAGGAAATTACTGCCTTTAGATTATTTCAATTTGATTCGTTTTTTTTTTAATGAACATACTTTATACATTATTATGTTGCATATAAATAATATATTTTCACTGTTAAATTTATTCAATCATACTGATAATGTGAATTTCAGTAAAATCTATTGTTTCATTGTTCAAATGTTTTCTAATTTTCCTTTGTTTAATTTATTTATGCTACTCCGTACAACACGAACTTAATCATAATTACGAGTACAGTCCAGACTCGTAGTTGGCAGTATGCAAGTTTATATTTTTTGAGAGGGATTAGAACTCAGAATTTTCCTAGTTGATTACAACAATATACAATATAAAGCCAATGCAAGTCCAGCATAATTGTTTTAATCAACAATATACTGATTACAACAATATATTGAATACAACAATAAAATATTGATTACAACAATATAATATTGATTACAACAATATAATATTAATTACAACAATATACTGACTACAAGAATATATATTTATCACAAAAATTTACATTTTATTAATCACACTATTATACGAAGTTAATTGCAACCCTTATTTTTATTTTATTTTTACTTTATGGGGTTGGTGGATCAGTGGTATCGAGTCGGCCTGTGGATCTTGAGAACCCTGGTTCGATCCCCACAGCCGACAAACAATTTTCACCAAATTAAATCTACCCCTGTGGCCCCTCTCCACTAATATCTTTGGGGGCCGTGATTTGACGGCTAGTAACCGCACTTCACGCGAAAAATATATCACTTACTGAGATCTGCTTTGGCAGAGTGCCACACCCAGTAATGGGTAAAAGGCGTGATGATATATTTATTTTTATTTATATAGTTTTCATGATTAATTTATCGATTACAACCTATTTGGAATTTTGTTATCAAAATCATATTGCTATTTTTGTCGAAACATTCTTTTAATTATTTAGATTAAATGATTATTTCAAAAGAAAATATCATTATTTCCTTACTTATTTCACATTCTGTATAAAATACTATAAAAATAATACAAAAAAGTCAGGGAAACTCTTCTGGCGATAAAATACCGAAATTATGATAACTTGCAATTAAATCAAGAAATGATAAAATTAAAATATCGAGTGATTGCTTTTAGGGGCGACTTTGTAAAATATGGTTACAGTATTTAAGTGAATTATCTTTGAGTAAAACATGTAATTGTTATAATAATTTCTTGGTATTTTGCATACTACAAAGTAACAGATTGTAATAAATTATAATTAAGCTTAAAGATTATATTTTCACGTCTCATTTATCAAATAATAATATTCTGCTTAGCAACTATCGACGCTACCAGCATAAAATACTGGAATATAATTGCTTCTTATTTCACTTTTCAAGTGCATCAAGTGTTTACTGTCATATCGCAGCAAATTCTGATTTTCTCCTTTCGTATTTGTTCATATTCCAAGCAAGATTTCATTCTTAATAATACCAGTATATTGTCTTTTCATTAAAACGTATAGTATTTTTTACATCTTTACTGATATAACAAGTCAGTTATTCTAGTTTTTGTAGCAATAATATGAAAATGAAATATGTTTTAAGTTGTTCACAACACCCAGAAAAACTCGTTTAAGAAGAAACATACGCATTTGTTCTTTAAAAAGTATCTTCATGCTTCACGCAAACATATTTAAACTTTAATCATGGTAGTTTACTTAAAATACATTTGAAATAATAACATATTTTTTGTAAATATGACTTGTCTATTACTGCAAATAAATATATCATTATACATATTCTCTAGTTCTATTATAATTTGACAGGACTGTAATTTTAAATCGTAAAACTATTAGCAATTAGTACATCCTTGTTGTGGCAGTCCTGGTGTAGCAAATCTCAATAAGTGCTACTTCTTTGCTACTATGCATAACAGGAATCTAATCCCAATTATCACACAAGAGGCCTTTATAGTAAAAATTAGAGTTGTCAATAAATTTTAGATATTTTCGGATTTTCTTTTGTCGATATTTCAAAAAGTTGAAGAGGTAATGTAAATATGAAAACACCAGTGAATTCCTCGCGTGAAAATACATAGGTATGCAAATTTTTAGAAGAAAATTGGAACGGATACATTTTTTATTACAAAAAATCGAAAATGGCTGTATTTTGAAGATTTCTTAAGATTTTTACGATTTTTGGCCATTTTTTGTTTTTTGTAATAAAAAATTTATCCGTGCGAATTTTGTTGTAAAAATTTGCATACCTATGTATTTTTACGCCAGAAATTCACTGGTGTTTTTAGATTTTCATTATCTTTTCAAGTTTTTGAAATATTGAGGAAAAAAATTTTGAAAAAAATTTAAAAATTTTTATAATTTTCAAAATACCTGTACAAGTTAAGTAGCGCACGAGAAATATACTCGTTCAAACCGCATTTCAATATCTATTTTAGTTTTTGAGTTATGGGCTTTCAAAGTTGAGCTTAAAAAAAAGTCAAAAATCGCTGTAACTCAAAAACTAAAAAAGATATAAAGATGCGCCTTGTGCCATTCGATTTCTCGTGTTCTGAATTATATAGAACCACATTTTAATGATTTACGATTTTTGAACTGGTTCAACCCAAAATTCTCATTATTTATATGTACGAGCTCTTAAACGAAGAATTTGAGATCAAACCTCTACACAAAAGAAGTTTTGGATTGTTTTGAGGTTCTAAATTTATACCTAACGTTTAGTTAATGTAATTTAAAGTACTTCATTTAATTTGTTTAAACTTAAAATATTTTTTTAGACTATAGACTATTACACTTTAATGCATTGCTGAAAATGTTATTTTCCCTATGTTTACTTTTAAAATAAACGCTCTAATGCATTGCTGTCAAACTTTTTAACTGTAACTATGGTAATGATATATCCCTATGTTTACTGATAAGAAAAACTCCCGGTATATAATGATAAACTAATAAGAAAAAAGGTGTAAGCTATAGACGATAGCTAAATTTGCCTCATTGAGATTTGAACGCTCAAACTTTATCTTCATTTTGTCAACTGGCCTAAACAAACAATATTCAGTATTTTATAAATAATTAATTACTGTGTGTTGTCGAAAACCAGCCAATAAAAGAATGCAGAATCCAAAATGCTAAATATTTCCAAATTCATCAATTTTCTTATCTTGTTAAATCAAATGACTAAACAAACAAATCACCCAAAATCAACATGAGTTCCATTTAATCAGAAGTACTAAAATTACCGTATAAACACCATAAGCTTTGTACCTCAAGCACAATTTTAATTTTTTAATGAATACATTCAACGCACGACAATCCAATCTGATGTATATCAGAATTAATTGAAATAATTGTTGAGCATGTTCAAGTAGAACACGCTCCTCTTATCAGATTGTTAGAACGCAGAACGTTTAATGCGTTCTGTCACGGCAAGCTGTAATGTTGACTGTAACGCTGTAACGGACCATGTAAGCCTGAAGCCATCGATTGCATTACATGTTACATGAAATGATATACACGCATTGTGTATGTGATATCGTATTTATTACTACCCACACTGTGTAACTATAAGAATAGGTAAATAGAGTCTGTAACTGTTGAATAAAATTAGCTTTTGTTTATGAGGTATCAGAGAATTCTGTACTTGATCCTTACGAATTATATTTACGAATGGTTGTAGTCTTAGCTTACCAAACAATAGAATTATCATTTCGACTAATTTATTTTATTTTCACCAATTTAAATCTACCTCTGTGGCTCTCCCTCCACTAATATCTTTGCGGGCCGTGATTTGACGGTTGGTAACCGCACTTCACGCGAAAAATATATCACTTACCGAGACCTGTTTAGGCAGAGTGCCACATCCAGTAATGGGTAAAAGACGTGATGATATATATTTATTATTTATAGTTTATGATTTTTGATATTTTTATAATTTCAAATATTAACAAAGATATGGAAATGCGGTTTAAACCATTGTATTTACCGTAATCTGAATTTTGAAAATTTTACAATTTCTATATCAAAATTTTTCTTCATTAATATTTCAAAAAGTTGATGAGATAATGAAAATCTTGTAAATATATACGGGTATGTACATTTTCTGATATTTTGTTATACGGACAAAATCTTTAAATGGCCTAAATATGTAAAAATCATTAAAAAAATGCAATTTTCTATATTTATACGAGCGAATTATTGACTAAAAATGTGTATATCTATATAATTTTAATCAGGGAATTCATTTGTGTTTGCAGATTTTTAATGTATCATCAAGTTTTTGATATATTGCTAAGAAAAAAATTAGAAAAATAATACAATTTTCAAATTGAGATATCTTTCAAATATTTAAATATTTCATTTAGTTTTCGAGATATGGGCCTTCAAAGGTGAGATTTTGAAAATATCAAAAATTACTGTAACTAAAATAGATGTCAAAATGCATTGAACGGCGTTCCATTTATCGTGATCTAAATTATATAGTACCATATTTTAAAAATTTTGTATTTTGAAATGGTGTAACAAAAAATTCACATCTGCATGTTCATATATCATTTCTTAAACGAAGCATTTGTGAGCATACCTTTAATACAACTTTTTGTGTTGTTTTGAGGTTCTAAATTTATATTTAAAGGCTGATTGTTGGTTGCGGAAACATCCTGTATATTATTATTATTTTTAAAGAGTTTGATGTTATGTTTTAACTTAATTTGTTTTGAGTGTATTTACTAAATCTAATATCTAAATATATGTATTAATTTTCTTTCTTGATTCGTTGTAAATGAGTTTCCTATTGAGTTCTAACAGTACAATAATTTACAAGCCTTGCCAAAAATTTCCACTGATCCCTTAACGAAAAATAAATAAATATTATTTTCTTTTAATTCGTTTATATGAAATCTTTCTTTGGGCCCCCGAAATTTAGGGGCCTGAAGCGACCTCTTCATCATGGCAAAACCGGTTCTTCCTAAACCCTATAAGATTTCTTTATGCACGCCACTGAACTTATCTTACCCTTTGAATCCTACACGGTGGCAAGTTATTATCCTTTATTATAGACGAAAAAAAAAAACTCCCAGTAGTTTTGTGTCATTACATTTGTCACTGTGTCCAGTAGTAATCCCACGAAGAATTAGATTCGTTTTTTGTACATTTCTAAAGATGATTTATACTACTGGAATTAGAATTATGGGGTTTATTTTCCAACCCTTGGAATAAAAAACGCACCGTCTATTAAACCACGATTTGAAATTCTGAATAACAGATTTAATCCTTTGAATACGAGACGGATATACGTTTTTATATACAGGTAATTTCTATTAGTTAAAGTCCCATAAAATTTATTTTAAAATTAGTGTTTTTTTATTTGGTTTCTGGGTGCAGCTATGTTTGTTACCGTATAGTTTTGAGTTAGATTTTTAGTTTCTTATACTCGGAAATACAATTAACTTAAATAGACAAGAGTGTGATGATTGTGAAATTTAGAAACACATCTTTTCTCAATTTTTTTAAACAAAGTATTATTATTTTTAAATATGTTTACATAAAAGAAAATTCTTTCGAATTTGATCGAAATAGTAGTTTATGTAACAAGTACATAATTTAGGTCTTTATTGGACGAGCCGAATTTTATGGCAGAGCGAGCGCAGCGAGCGAGGCTAATAAATAAGGCGAGTCTATAAAGTCCGATTATGTACGAGTTGCATACAACGTTTTATGTTCGACTGCATGAAGAATATTTTCTCTTAAAATATGATTGTCAATACCTATATTTAAAACATTTAATTGCATCTCAAAGAGTGCTTCGTTGTTATGCATTTGTTGCTTTATTTATCAAATTGTCAAAGTGAAAAAAGTATTGAGATAGATGAAGATATTGAAGACGTTCCAAAAGAAATAAAAGATCTTGCAAGTAATGCAAGAGAATATCTAATAATTGTATGAAGACACATATAACATATACAGAAAATGGTGTTTAAATATTTCTTTTGAATTTTGTTTTAATGTGACATTGACAGCAGTCCAATTTTGCATTTTTATCGTACTAGTCCAATAAAGTACCCGATTATGGACAGTAAACAGTGTCGTAAAACAAGGTAATATGATGCAGTCGAACATAAATATGATTACATGCTATTTAGAAAAATGTCGTCTTCCTTCACTGCAAAAAAATGACTGTCGATAAAAAATATCTTGCAAAAACATCCGCAATCATAAACCCTCGAAACATTTTTAAAATTATTTTTCAGGCAATAATATCAATATTCCATACTTACAATATATCCTGTATGATATATAAATAAACTATAACAAATAAAATAGAATAAATTATTTTGAATGGAAAAATAAATGAGCTTGCATGAAAAGAAATATAAATATAGAAGAAGCGAGAATGCGAGAGTGCCAGAGTAGAAATATTTGGCGGAGATTAATTGCAGGATTAATCTAATGAATAAGTATTTCAAATAATAATAGTTCGTATACAATATTAAAATAAATATATCACCACGTCTATTACCTATAACTGGGTGTGGCACTCTGCTTAAGCAGATCTTGGTAAGTGATATATTTTTTACATGAAGTGCGGTTACCAGCCGTCGAATCACGGCCACCAAAGATATTAGTGGTGGGGGAGGTACAGGAGTAGATTTAAATTGGTGAAAATTGTTTGTCGGCTGTGGGAATCGAACCAAGGTTCTCAAGATCCACAGGCCGACTAGATACCACTGAACCACCTACCCCATAGACTATAAAATATTAGATTATATAAATTATTTTATTTCTTCGTATAAGAAGTATTTGAGGCAACTATTTTTTATTCAACCTTGCGTGCAGTAAAATTTTGTGACCATACAATTTCCAGTTATTTTTTTGTTAATGTGTTTTTTATTTACGTTTGATTTTACTACCCAGGTATCAAATTTCAGGCGTACCTGCGTTGAAACTATAATTTATGATATCGATGAAAAAAGTTTTGAGTAAATATCCAATAAAAAATCAAATAAATAAACACGCTATTTTTCTAAATTAGGGGTAGCAGGTTTATATTTTTTATTTTCAGTGTTGACATCACGTATTTTATAAGGAGAGGTACCTGTATACAAATATTTAACAGTTTGAGCTTAAATATTTAGGAGTTTAAGTTGGTGACATTTTTTTTATTTATTGGGATACTCAACTACTAGAGATGACGTTGGCAACAGAAAAACAATTGTATAATATCCAATCAGCATCTACAAAACAATAAATCTTATCTAAATTTCTAATTTATTTCTGAAAGTTTTTCTTTCTTAAAGGGTAGTGAAAAAATTAAATGTCATTCTTTCCTTGATATACGAATAATAATTTTGTTATTCATCATCATCCGTCAGTACGGTGGTGTGGATAGCACTACGGAATTCGAATCCGGAGATCCCGAGTTCGAATCTCACTCAAGCTAAAAATTATATGAATTACCACACTGCGGCTCGGTGAGTGCGGACCCTGTACTGTAATTGGGATTAATTTCCTGTTGTGCAGAGTAACATAAATAAATAAATAATTATAGAATCGAACCCGGAACTTTTAGAACCACAAATCATTGACGTATCCTTCTATGGGTAGACATAAAAGATTTCAAAATTGCAATTCTATTCCAAAATTTATCACAATGTAAATCTCAAACAAAATCTGTTAAAATCTCCCCCAACTATAGTTCTACAACACACGTAACCAATAAGTTAGGTTATAATCCCTTCCATCTAAATAACTCCACATTCCCTGCCCTTCCCTCCTTCCTCCTGCACCATAATTTAAATTCCCCCTCGAAGCACAAGCATCAAGCATCACCATAAGATATAATTCTATACAGTACACAGTAAAGTAGCTGCAATGTATATAGAAACACCTGCCATGTTTTCCCACGCGGCTTCGACTCCTCTCGGGCATTTCCGTCGCCGATCGGTCGACACATGTCCGTTGAGCTGTGATTGCATATGAATGAGGCGTGTGTTAATTATCCCAAGCGAAGGAGCGATCATTGTGTTTAATTTATAGACTATTTTAAATAATTCTTCTTGAGTAATAACGCTGGGATTAATAGTTTGTAATGATGAGTTTGGACTCACGCCTAAGATAATTAATTTTTGAGGTTATGTATGTGATGAGGGAACTTTGAAATAGCGTTAATTATAGGGTAGGGATGCTTTAATGAATTATTTAATGAGACTTCGATGCCTACCACGCTCTTATGATGTTGGTTATTGAATTATTTTTGTTTTTTAATCGATTTTCAATATGAAAAGAAACTGGAAACTCAAATGAGGTTGTTTATGAAATAAATATCAACAATATTTATTATGATATGAAATGGTTTATTACTGTAATTCAAGTTAGTCTTTAAAGCTTTTAATAAATAAAATGACAATTTAAGACTAATTTAACTATCAACTTTATGTAAGATCAAAATAAACTAATGAAAATAGTGCCAGCTATCATTTAATTAACTATTTATTGAAAACGGTTGTTTATACTTTTACTATAATTTAATTTTGTGATTATAATCTAATAAAAATTTAATTCAGATAACGAAGTAAGTTGCTTGCCTTACAAAACTGCAACCTGTTTAGTCACAGCGTATTGCTGGTCACGAGAAAGTTTGAACATTTCAAATTTATAGTTATTTATATCACTAGGCCAGAAACTATACTTTTGCGAGTATGATTATATTTTGATAAGCGAGACATGCAAATTTCAAGTACTGGCAAATTAGTTTCTGGACGTGTGATACACGTTTCGAGTCGATTTAAATGAAATTATTGATATATTTGTCAAATATTAAATACGTCTTTTAACCATTATTTGGTGTGGCATTCTGTCGTAACAGATCTCGGTAAGTGATATATTTCGTCGCGTGAAGTGCGGTTATCATGCCCCCTAAATATGTTAGTAGCGGAAGAGTTACAGAAGTAGTTTTAATGTAGTGAAATATTGTTTGTCGACTGTGGATATCGAAACCGAGTTCTAAAATCCACTCGACTCGATACCACTGAGCCACCTACCTCATAATCTATTTATAGTAAAAGTAATTTAGCAATATAACAGTAGGATTTACGGGATTTATTATACAATTTACTTTTGGTCTTGTTACCAAGCCAAATAGTTATTTGTGTATTAAAAGCGTAAAGTGATTGTTTGTTACTCGAGCATGGTAATTACAGTGCGAGTCGAAGACACTTGTGATACATATATTATTTTTCCCCGATTGCATTTTAAATTATTGAAAAATGTATACGTACTGAAAATAAGTTTCTGTTTTATTTGTATTCCTGGTAACTATTGAAATAAGCGCGCATTTATTATCTTTTTCACGTGTTGTCATTTACGATGACAAATGAGAGCTTAATATTCAACTATTCATAGCATTTGTAGAAAATAGTTATTTGTGTATTAAGAGCGTAAAATGATTCTTTGTTTCTCGAACACGGTAATTTCAATAGTGTAAGAGGAACAAAGACACTTTACGCTCGTGATACACACATAATTTTTTCAACGATTGCATCTTAAAATTATTAAAAAACTTATACGTACTGAAAATAAATTCGTTCTGTCAACTGTCAATATGACAAGTTTCTGTTTTGTTTGTATCTCTGGTAACTATTGAAATAAGCGCACATTTAACGTATTTTTCGCGCGTTGCCATTGGAGAGGCGCAAAAAAGATATTTTTCGATTGTTTCACAGAAAACGTCAACTTTCTGATGAAAAATGAGAGCATAATTGGCAACCTTTTATAGCAATCGTAGACAAATTATATTTTGTAAAACTAACATTCGTCGATAGAAGTAATAATCAACTCACTAATAATATAAATACCAAGCGATCAAAGATAATTTGTAACTGCCAAAATTAACATAAAAATGTTTCATTAGCTATACACTTCTACAAGTAGTATTTATTATACCTATTAAATAGCAAGAATGGTACAAAACAAAAGCATTTGACAAAATAAATCAAACTAATTTAAGCTTACAAACGAGCACCACAAATAAATTAAATTTATCTCAAAACCAATATTTAACCTTCAAAATTTTATCTTAACAATGACACTAGTTTCTCCTACAAATCATTTAAAAATTCAATAATAATTGGCTAGAGGACTCCACAGTAGTGATTGTGAAACAAAAAAATAATTCATTCTCCCAACATTTTTTCTTCCAGTGTTGAATAATTGTCTAGAGTGAATACCAATATTTTTTGTCGAGATTCAAAGATACAACTAACTTACGAGTATAAGCTTAAACCTTCAGGCAACGGGGCGTTAGATTTCGTAATACAGTAGTGGGTTTAATAGGGTCTACTTTCGCTGGACATCTGCCTAAAGTTCTCACGAGGTGCTCGCCCTCGAGATTGCACAATTTTTCTTTTTTTTAAGGGTAAATCAAACAGTGACTTCACATTTCCCACATAAGTACAAAAGATATTACCTAAATCTTAGTGTGCTATGCACCTGTAACGTTTAGAATCGTAGGTTGGGATTCTTTTTGTTTGGGGTTCTTTTTTGTTTGGGTTCTATGGGTAGTTGAAGGTGCATTTATTAGCGATTGGGGTGGCTTACAGGTTGGGATTGGGACACAGGTGTCTGATGGTTTTTTGTAGGGTTTCTTTTTTCTCGAGGGTTTGATTTAGGGTGCTAGAATATCAGTAGAAATTGGTTGGTTTATTTTACAATATAAATTAATTTTTAGGGATTTTAGGAGGTGTCTGTCACATTTTTTGAATTCTTCGTTTTAGTATCTAACACGGGTTTATACCTTAAAATATATATAAAACGTGTGAAACTGTGGTCGAATTTTATTAGTTATTTTTTCTTTTGAACATTAAAAGTTATTGCGTAATTTTAATGACTTTGTTTTTTCAAAATAATAGCATGGATGTAAATGTACATTTAACAACAATAAGCTGTAGGTGTCGATATTTAAGAGCTCTAAATAAAATACTACTAATTAATAACAGTAATAACTAAATTGTAGTTTTATAAGTAGGTACTACAGATTAAATTTCAGTCTAATGTTAATTATTTATTTGTTACTCTGCACAATAAAAAAAATTCATAATTGCAGTACAGAGAGCCTTCAGCTTCAGTGGAATTCAAATAAACCAGACTGTCATATTTTTTATGCTTATTAGATCATTTTTCATGCCCTGTTTTCATAAATAAATAAATATATTATCACGCCTTTTACCCATTACTGGGTGTGGCACTCTGCCAAAGCAGATCTTGGTAAATGATATATTTCTATGCGTGAAGTGCGGTTACCAACCATATAATCACGACCCCCAAAGATGTTAGTGGTGAGGGAGCTACAGAGGTAGATTTAATTAGTTGAAAATTATTCTATGGTTCTCAAAATCCACAGACCGAGTCGATACCACTGAGACAACTACCAATCGTTATGCAAAACATTTAAAAATTCAACCAACAAGCACAATTTTATACTGATATAATCTCGACAATGGGGTAAAATTATGCTACTAGGGTCACCAAGAAATTATTTTTATTCTCGTTATTGGTTTAATAATCATATTATTCTAATTATTTGGCAGATGTAATTTGATATATTACTCTACTAGTTAAGTAATTTGATATGCTATTGTTCTATTACTTTTCTCGCATTTCAATTCATTGTTACCATGGATAATATTAATAAATAAATATAAACTTTGAAGCTTATAAATGAATAATAAATAAAATTACTGCTCATAATAAATACTTTCAATCATATTCATTTCTAGATAGTCCACTCAATCTCTCATCCTCAATTTCACCTACACCTGTTTCATTCATCTTTCATTTAACATACGTTCCATGTGATTAAATCAACCCAACTAACATAATTTTAATATTTATTTTATCGTTAATTTTTTGTATTAGATTATATTCATATATAATATAACAAGTAGTATGAAAATTTCTGAAAATATTTTGACATAAATTATGAGTTGTTATGGAAATGGAAACATAACGAGTGCGAAGCACGAGTTGTGTTACCTATATCCGTAACAACGAATGTATATTTATGTCAAAATATTATCTGTCAATTTTCATACTACGAGTTGTATTCGGCTTGAGAATTTACCAAACAAGAGTTAATTAACAAGAATAGTTAGGTATTTATTTATTTATTACAGTTATGAAAATTTTGAATATGAAATGTACACTGAAAAAATTTTTTCAATTGACGTTTATGAAAATATTGAAAATATCATTTATTTTATTCGTAACCAAGGATATTATTAACAGTGGTATTTCCGATATCAATTTCACTAGTGATGAATTTCCGACGAAATGTACATTTCATTGGTTCATTTTCAAACAAATTCGTGATCCTATTGGTTGACAGAGACGTGTGGTGAATTCTCAATTAAATTCCTTTTAATAAATAATAACAATTTACAGTTGCAATTCTGCAAAAACGACTTTCCTTTTATCTAACTTCAAACATCCACATAACAGAACTTCAACAAAAAACTTCTAATATATTAATGTCTAAATGCTACCACACAAGTAGAAAATTACAGTTTTACATAGAACGAACACTAAATGGTTAAATTGCCCGTTAAACTCCGGCATGACCGGAAATCACACCCTGTTACTAGAGCAACTCCCTCTGTGCTAGTTTATAAACGTACCGGATGTTCAAGAACACGAGGAAACACTGTAGCGAGCTGTTATACACCTGTGTAAGAGGTCACTTCCGTAAGAATCAAAGAAAAGAAAGAAATCTAGATTCGAATCTAATCGATTTACTTTCCAAACAAATCTGGAAAAATGTAATTAAAAATGCGTTTCAAGACAACTTTTTTCACGGTAAAATTCGAATAATTTCCCTTGTTCCATAAAAGAAGGTAACATGAACATTTGGAACTTGCATTAGATTTATCTTGCAATTAACTTTTATAAAAGATTCTTATTCTGACATACCATTTTCGCTTTATTCATAATTCCTTTCATCGTTTATTCCATCAACTTGGAATATGTTGTTTATGTAACACACCTTCTGTCATATTCACTCATTTATTGTGACAATATTTTAAATGTATAAAAATACAAACATGCACAACATACATTATATTTACATTGATAATATCTTGAGTTAAAATAGAAAAAAAAAACTTGCAGCCTCTACCCACGAATCGCCACTTTATAATAGATTTAATCAGTTGATAAGTACTTCTTACTTACAAAAATACTAACAAAATTAACGAAATTTTTTTAAGTGTCTTTCAGAACACATAAAAAATATATTTCACACAATCTCTAATTCTCAGTTTCAACAACATTCTCCAATATTTTATTTAACATACACTTCAGATTACAAATCATTTCAACTAATTCAAAAATGAGTTTCTTCAAACAACATAATCTGTTAGTATGAATGCTAATTAAATGCGATTAACTAGCAGTTGACTAAATTATTTTTAGCTGTCATGAATTCCAATTATACAATTTTCACAAATTTAAATCTACCCCTGTGGTTCCTCCTCCTCTAATATCTTTGGGGGCCGTGATTTGATGGCTGGTAACCACACTTCACGCGAAGAAATATATCACTTACCGAGATCTGCTTCGGCAGAGTGCCACACCCAGTAATGGGTAAAAGGCGTGATGATATATATATTTATTTATTTATTATGAATTCCAAAATAACTTTTGAGAAGTTTCAAATAAAATGGTAGAATTTAGCTCTGTGTATCTATTATTTGAAGCGAAATATTTTTTAGCTACATAACATCACAATATATTCCATGTAGCACAAACACTACAAATATTCACTTATTATATTAATCAAATAATCTGTTAAAGCTCATTTATTCATCAAGCAACAAGATTTCAATCACATCCATTTATTAACTTCTATACACATTTTTCATGAATCTTTCATTCGATATACGTTTCACCTGTTCAAAACATATTAAATAATTCACCCTCACTTCTCTAACAATTAAAAGATAAAAAAGGATGGGGTAACAATCTGCACTTGTATTGAAAGAACATTCCATACAGTTGCAGTTAGACATTTTCTTGTAAGAATTGAAATCGAATAAACAAAATAAAAAAGGAAGAGAATGTCGTATTCCGATTGTTTTTGAATCTGTATCTTAAATGGAATTATAAAGAATTAAATTGAGATTCCGCTAATTAATAATTTATAGTTAATTGGTGTTAATTAGATCTCAGACATAATTAAATAAATAAATATATCATCACGCCTTTTACCCATTACTCGGTAAGTGATATATTATTTCGCGTGAAGTGCGGTTACCAGCCGCCAAATCACGGTCTACAAAGATATTAGTGGAGGGAAAGCCACAGGGGTAGATTTAAATTGGTAAAAATTGTTTGCTGCTGTGGGGATCGAACCATGGTTTTCAAGATTCACAGGCCGACTCTACATGTCATACACCAAATGTATTCAAAATTGCCCTAAAAATAAATTTTAATTTCTCATTTTAAACTAACTAATAAAATATGTCAGATGTTTGTCTACTTCCTAATCATAAGAATATCTATTTGATATGGTCTTTTGAATGGTATGTTTGAGAACCTCTGTGCTAGGCTATCAAAACTGCATCAGAATCTAACTTAAAAAACTCGCTTATCCTAATCTCAAACAACATCCTTTTACCAATAAATCCCACACATCGAATTAACTAACTCCTAACACCCACAGTCTTCCTTAACTCTTCTTCCAAGACAACAGAACATCGCTTCTTCCGGCGTTCTGATTGGTTGAACAGTGAGGAGTGGGGTACCGGACAGGGCCGCACTTACACATAGATTAACGCATTAATATTGATGCTGATAGAGCAAGGACCGTGTGAACAGAGCAGCGGATGTTTAAAATGTATAAATGTTCTTTCTGATTGGGAGAAATTTAATATCCTTTTATTTCTTATGCTTGTTAGATGTTTACCTGAAGTAGGAAACGACTTGGCGTTGACTTGGAAGATTTATTAATTAGAGTAATTATGTTTGAATACGGATTTAAATGTTTCATAATGCTTCTATAAATATTCATGTTGAATCGATGCATGTTTAGTTTGGGACAAGCAAAACACGAATATTATTTTTATCACGTCTCTTAATTATATTTTTAAGTTTCACTATTTGCACTGGCATATGATTTAATAAAAGTTACACATCAATTAGTACAAGTTGGAAAATACTTCAAATAAAATTATGGATTTTTTATATTAAACCCATTTCATTTGAATTATCAGAGAGCAGAAATTAATTTAATAAATAAATATATCATCACGCCTTTTACCCATTACTGGATGTGGCACTCTGCCTAAGCAAATCTCGGAAAGTGATATATTTCTTCACGTGAAGTGCGGTTACAAGCCGTCAAATCACGGCCCCCAAAGATGTTAGTGGAGGGGAAGCCATAGGGATAGATTTAATTTGGTGAAAATTGTTTGTGGGTTGTGGGGATCGTACCAGGGTTTATATTTGTTAATTTTTTACTTTTTATTTCACATTTATCCGTGATTCAATATTAACGTCAATATTTTTGACAGTAAATAATTGTTGAAATATTTTCATGCCAGTTTTTATTTTATATATACTACAAATATTTAATTCATTTTAACGCTCTTATTAAATACACCAATATAATGTGTATTATATCAACAAATCCATATTTATATTCTCTATAACTTTTATTTAATAATAGTATGTGCACCAAAAAACTGATATCACATGTTATAAGCTTATGTTCGGGTTTTGAATGGACATACTGTATATCTCGATTTTGCAACAAAATGATAAAGAATGGGTTAAATTGGTGAAAATACAAACAATTTTCACCAATTTAAATCTACCCCTGTGGCTCCCCCTCCGCTAATATCTTTGGGGGCTGTGATTTTATGGCTGGTGACCGCACTTCACGCGAAAATATATCACTTACCGAGATCTGCTTAGGCAAAGTGCCACACCCAGTAATGGGTAAATGGCGTGATGATATATTTATTTATTTATAAAGATTTTTTTTGTTAACTTTCGAATAGTAATATATTCATTTTTCAATATGGCTTACTGATTTGATCTATAAATTTTACACCATTAAATTTGTCGAAAAAGATAGCACTAGTTTGCCTATTTAATTGTCTCTCTCTCTTCATCTCTTGAAATAAAAAAGTTAACAATGGTGGACTGTTATCATCGCTCATCAAAAAGTTATGGACATTTAGATGGTACAGTCGAAATAAAATGAAATTAAGATCATGAAAAAAAATTTCTTTTTACTTCCTTGTACGAAGTAAAGGAAGTATTGTAATCGCGAAAATTTTCGGTTCTCAGATTTCAACGGAAATAGGTGTTTTGGCCCTCCCTGAATCCATTTTGACTAATTTCGTCATGCCGTCTGTACGTACGTATGTACGTATCTCGCATAACTCAAAAACGGTAAGCCGTAGAAAATTGAAACTTTATATTTAGGACTGTTATAACATCTAGTAGTGCACCTCCCTTTTTGGTCATTATACAACTACCGGAAGTGGTACTTTACTTGAAGCCTATAATAGATTTTCATGAAAAACTATATTCAAATATAATTTAAAACTTTCCAAATTTGGTATATAAGACTACTATATCAATGGAAATAACATAATAGATTTTGGTTAAAATAGACTAACCGGAAGTGGCACATTACATGAAGCTGCTAACAGTTTTCCTTGAAAAAAATGGTATTATTTTAATTTTAGAAAGGAATGCTGCAAATAAAAGTTTTAGAGAATTAAATTCTGCGTCTAGCACATTAAGAATTTTTAAATTAGCTTTTTGCATAAACGAGATATCTAAATTTAAATATTATATATTTTTTGATTTTTTTTAAAAATTAAGTTTGCTATGGATTAGAACAAAAAAAAAAAGATTTAATGTCAAATATGTGCAATAAAAAAAATATCTATAGTTTAATACGTGTACAAGGAAGTCATGTGGTGTCCACATCAGATATTTTATTTCTTTATTGGTAAACAATAAACAATATATTTAGTTAATGTTTCAAGGGTTTGTACTACTCTATTTGCTGGATTATAGTATGATATTATATATGTATGTATGTATGTATTGATATTAATATTTTTCATTTGTTTCAGGAAGCTCAGCAGTCGTCAAGGCAATGGCAAGTAAAATTAATTTTAACCATTTTAATTCATCCTTTAATACGATTGAATTAAGATAACGAAAATCGTGTCGTACATTTAATAAAATTAAAAAAGCAACGTGTATAATTAATAATAAGTAAAAAACAACATTGAAAAATGATTCACCGTTCTCGTAACTTACTTAAAAAAATTAATCTCGTTCGTTCCCAATTTCCAGTAAATTCTTTCGTTAAATGAAACACGTGGACTTATATTGACTTTAGCTGTCGGCCAGCGAAAGCGGTATTCAACTTAACGGAATCCCTAATTAAAAATTTCTATAATTTTAGGGTATAAAATTAAATTTTATTACAAAATTATCATACAACGTTTTTCTTGTGGGATGATATCCTGTCTTGGAAATAAATCGTGACAGGTAATTAAATTTTATATTCACACTGAAGCATTAGTGGAGGACGGAGTTTTAATTTATTATTTGTTGTAAGGTCTACGGTTGTAAAAATGAGTTTAGTTAGAAACATAAAAGTTTATAGGGTTTTTTGTAATGAGAAATTGAATTTAATTTATTTTTTGACACTTGGAAACTGCGCAACATTTTGATGTTTGATTGTTTAATTGGTAATAACTTGGCGAGAAGAAAATCATTTTAAATATTTAATTCTAAACAACTCGATTTTTAAAATAGTTTTAGCTATTCCTGAATTTTAGATTAGCTAACTTTATTCTAGTTCGATTTTATAAATCTAATTGAAGTCATAGGGAAAATCCTTTCAGAATACACATATATATATATATATAAATTAAAGGGGCTTCTGGTTTAATTCTGTATGTATTTAAATTCAAAAAACTCGACGTTTCGGTAATTTATACAAATACCTTCATCAGGACAGAAATAATAAAAATAAAATAACACATAAATGACATAAAAATAAACAAATGGCATATAAATAAAAATGACAAGTAAAAAGACAAAAATATGAAATAAAAAATTATAAATTGTGAATCAACGGAAACCAAGCCTTATTTAATTCCAAACCATCACAATTGTTAATATTATTTGTCTCCTTGCAAATTTCAATGGCTTCTCTTATAAGTTTTCCGGTGAAACTTGTAGGTCTCGCTAAAATTTTGGTATTTGTATAAGGTACCGAAACGTCGAGTTTTTGAATTTAAGTACGTACAGAATTAAACCGGATCCCCTTTTATTTAATTGAAATCACTTTCCGAAAATCAAATTGTGGCAATATTATATTAGAATTTATTTAAACTTTTTTGAGAATACGGTTTAGTTTAATTTTACTAATCCAAAATTCAGGATCAACTAAAGCGCTTTTGAGAAGATGACTGTTACTAATTATCGCAGCTCATTGATTCCAATTTGCGATTAAATAGCTAGAGTTTGTACAATCAAATATCTGATTTTAATTTAAATAAAAAATAAATAAATACGTAATAATACATAAGTGATACATTTATACGAGCGAAGTTCGGTTACCAAAAGTCAAATCGCGTTACCAAAAATGCTAGTGAAGGGGGAGCCACAGGGGTAGTTTTAATGTGATGAAAATTGTGTGTCGGCTTTGTAAATCGAATCCGGATTCTCAAATCCACCGACCGACACATTACCACTGAGCTAGATCTAACCTATATAATTTCAATTTAGATTTATGTAAACAAAATATACGAATGTTTAAATGGATGAAATACGATTATTTAATTGTAGCCCTTCTGTACTGTAATTGAGAATTGGTATTTTACTTGTCAATATCAATTTTGCATAAATTGGTACAAAAATTCTTAAAATTTTGTAGACTTGATAATGGGACCAACCTGTAGGTCCGAAACGTCACCATTTTAATGATATAATACTATTAAACATTAGAAAAGTCTAGATAAGTGATTCTCAACCACTGTGACGTGCCGCCAAATTTTATACAATAAAAAATATGATTACAATTTTCTACACCTTTTTCAGAATTAATCAATATATAAAAGAAAAAAAAGATCGAGACTTTTAAATGTAGATGACGAAATTAAAGTGGCATTATCATTTTTACGACCACATATAGACGAAATTATCAAAAAACATCAAACTCAAATTTCGCATTAAATGTATTCTTATAATTAATTTGTAATTAATCACTCAATGAACATTCTGTTGTCTTTGTAGTACTTATTATTTTATTTTACAGTATAGTCCAAAATTATTATCATAAACTATTTTACATAGTGTATTATAAGTAAGTAAAATTCTTTTAAACTTATCTTATTGTTAGTGTGCCGCCAAATTGCCGTGAAATTGTTAAAAGTGTATCGCGATAAAAAAAGGGTTGAGGATCACTGGTCTAGATATTCAACTAATTAGTAGTTATCTTTATGTACTAGCCCCTTTTTTAATAATAGATTTGGTAATTCAGACCTTAGTATTCTCGATCTCTCAGCAGTTGCCTATTTTTGCTTAGACTTAAAGACAGCTCTGAACCTAGTGACAAATGAAATACAATAATAAAGATCCTGAAAATAACTGAAATTCTATATCCGTGAAGCATTGGCGCCAAATTAATATTGCCTGATTCCTCTGACATCTTGAATACTTTGAACTGCGTTTCTTATTTGTGTAATTACACTACAAATAACACAGTCTTACACCGCTTTTCCACTATCCTATTACATCACTCCACTAACACAAAATCTGCATCAAGTCTCACATATCCACTTACACCTCACTAACTTAACTTCACATTACACAACTTACATCACTGACATCAAAACCATCACATACACTAGTCTCGCGTACATTACCGTTCCACTTCCTTGTACAACTAAAATCACTCTGCTGGTTCCTGTTCCCGCGGGTCTGAAGGGGATGTGATTGTCATTTGTTCCCGAGCGCGCCAATCGCAGACCGGAACAGCGGAACAACTAACGGAACTAGCTACAGGGGTGAAGGGAGCGCAGCACGTGCCCAAATTATGACCGTGGGAAAGAAAGTATGAACAGGGTGTGATTGTTTTGTAAGGGTGTGTGTTGGTATTGTTGCATTTGGGGATGAATATAGGTCAGGGGTGATTGAGATAGGGGAATCTTGAGGAGGAACAGATGGTTGGATTAAGGATCGAGGGGTGCTGTGATTTAACTTCTTGGACTTTTGTATTCTTCGTTTTGGCAGATGTATTTAAGATAAATTTGGCGCCAACTTTTACTTCATTTTACTCATTAAATGAAGTACAACAATTAATTTGAAAATACAAATTGTGTACTCTGTACAACAAAAACTTAATTCCAATTACAATACAGGACATCTACAGATTATAGTAGGATTCGAACCAAATAGACACAATCGTGTATTATTAAATTGACCATTAATATAAAGAACCGATTAAGAATAATTAAATATAAATTATTAATAAGCATAGTACGACATTCTCTGTCTTTCTTATTTTATCTGACTCATTTTCTAGAGTGACATTAAAGTATCTAACTGCAGTTGTGTGAAAAATGGCAGACACTGCCATCCTTTCTTATCTTTTTGACGAGTTTTCAATTCTTATAATAAAGTATTGGGATAGGTGGCTCAGTGGTACCTAGCTGGACTATGGATTTAAGGACCCCAGTTCGGTTTCGACAGCCGATAAACAATTTTTATCATATTAAAATTACCCTTGTGGTTCCCACTCCACTAACATCTTTGGAGGAGCTGATTTGATGGCTGTTAACCATACATCACGCGCTAAATATATCACTTAATGAGATCTACTACGGTAGAGTAGTACCAAATCTAGTAATGGGTAAAAGGTGTAATGATATGTTTATTTAATTTATTTTTTCAAATTACAAAACCTATAAATGTCAATGCAATAAGAGCTATTTTAGAAATATTAAGGTTGAACCTGGTGTTTTCGACCAATAGCCATTGCTTTAGCAAACTCGTCGAATTATCGTTTATAACAGTATTTACATCTTATGATACATAATCGATAATTAATTCTAGTATTGTACAGAGGACCTACAGCGTATGCTGGAAGAAATTGTATTTTTGGTTATAAATAAGTTGATATCAACGACGTTTAGAATCGCGAATGTTTGCTTGTTTAGTGATAGTCCAACCAAGGAGATACACCGCTTGCCTTTTATAATTTATTTTTAAAATCTTCACTAGTTTCACAACCTTTCTAAATTGTTTTAAATATAAAATATTAAAAACTAAATTTATTTGAAACATTTGTCTCTGAATTAAGTTAGAAATATTTCTCAGCGAAAAATAAATATTGTTTAGATCTTTTAGAAATCTTATAGTTTTATAGCAACTACCCAAACACATTAAGAAAATTATAAACAAAATATTGAAAACTAAATTTATTTCAAACACTTGTCTCTGAATTAATTTAGAAATATGTCTCAGCGGAAAATATATATATTGTTTAGATCTTTTCAAAATCTTATACTTTAAAACAACTACCCAAACACATTAAGAAAATTATAAACAAAATATTGAAAACTAAATTTATTTGAAATATTTGTCTCTGAATTAATTTAGAAATATGTCTCAGCGGAATATATATATATATATATATATATATATATATATATATATATATATATATATATATATATATATATATATATATATATATATATTGTTTAGATCTTTTAAAAATCTTATAGTTTTATAGCAACTACCCAAACACATTAAGAAAATTATAAACAAAATATTGAAAACTAAATTTATTTGAAACATTTGTCTCTGAATTAGTTTAGAAATATGTGTCAGCGGAAAATATATATATTGTTTAGATCTTTCAAAATCTTATAGTTTTATAGCAACTACCCAAACACATTAAGAAAATTATAAACAAAATATTGAAAACTAAATTTATTTGAAACATTTGTCTCTGAATTAGTTTAGAAATATGTGTCAGCGGAAAATATATATATTGTTTAGATCTTTTCAAAATCTTATAGTTTTATAGCAACTACCCAAACACATTAAGAAAATTATAAACAAAATATTGAAAACTAAATTTATTTGAAACATTTGTCTCTGAATTAATTTAGAAATATGTCTCAGCGGAATATATATATATATATATATATATATATATATATATATATATATATATATATATATATATATTGTTTAGATCTTTTAAAAATCTTATAGTTTTATAGCAACTACCCAAACACATTAAGAAAATTATAAACAAAATATTGAAAACTAAATTTATTTGAAACATTTGTCTCTGAATTAATTTAGAAATATGTCTCAGCGGAATATATATATATATATATATATATATATTGTTTAGATCTTTTAAAAATCTTATAGTTTTATAGCAACTACCCAAACACATTAAGAAAATTATAAACAAAATATTGAAAACTAAATTTATTTGAAACATTTGTCTCTGAATTAATTTAGAAATATGTGTCAGCGGAAAATATATATATATATTGTTTAGATCTTTTAAAAATCTTATTGTTTTATAGCAACTACCCAAACACATTAAGAAAATTATAAACAAAATATTGAAAACTAAATTTATTTGAATCAGTTGTTTCTGAATTAATTTAGAAATATTTATCAGCGAAAAATAAATATTGTTTAGATCTTTTAAAAATCTTATAGTTTTATAGCAACTACCCAAACACATTAAGAAAATTATAAACAAAATATTGAAACATTTGTCTCTAAATTAATTTAGAAATATTTCTCAGCGGAAAATAAATATTGTTTAGATCTTTTACAAATCTTATAGTTTTATAGCAACTACCCAAACATATTAAGAAAATTATAAACTTGTTAAATATATTGGGAAATAATCGTGTAGTAGAATGCTCTTAATAAATTGCACATCGAAACAAACAAATCGTTTTTCGTTAACCATTTCACATTTCACCAATCAGCTAATTATATACAACAACGAGACACGTAATCCAAAACATTGAACAAAATTAATGCTACTGCGTTTCGACAACCTACCATCGGCATTCGCAAACAAGAAAACAACCGAAGTCCAAACAGACTTGATCTTTATCTCCAAGCGCAGTAGTCCGTAAAATTCCGGGTCAGCAAAGCCATATTCTTATGTTTTCGACGATTGTTGGACTTAAGGTGTAATTATAAGCGATATAAGTTAAATGCACCTGACGAAAAATCATTTATTAAAAAAGAGAATTAGTATTTTGACATGTATATGTCGTACTTTTCTTATTTTGATGAGAAATCTGAATATATTTAATGTGTTGAGTTTATCTGATTTGTTTAATGGTCAGTTAAAACGGGATTGGTTCGAATTTGATCATTTGAATACAAATTATGACTTCATTCCAAAAGAAACGACTCATATTTGGAATATAAATAAATAAATGTATCCTCATGTCATTTACTTAATTTTGCAATTTTGGATCGCGCTTTTAAACTCGTGCAATCAAAATAATTGTTCCTTTTAATTTAATTCGATCTTGAAAATCGTGAAAGGCAAAAAATCAAGGCGAATTGCTTTAATTATACTGGAATTTTGAATTAATTTAAATAAAAGAAAAATATTTTAAATTTTTACTTGTATTTTGATGTCCGGCAAACTGTAATTTATAATTATCTCAGTAAGTCTAGTTAATTAACAAAAACAAAATTCTTGTATAACCTACAAAATTCTACAAATTTTAGTCATTTCATTTTATCCTTTGATATATTTACTAATTTATAGAGTTATTTATAAAATTCGTTTTCATTCGTTATCATCGAATTTGGAAAATCAATTAATTTGTATTTATTGCCACACATCTGGGTGTAATGATAATTAACAGTATTTTATCAAGAATAATATAATTAATTTCAATATTTATTACATTTTCTTCATAAAAACTTAATCGAAAAGTAATTTCATCACATGGCATTAAAACTGATATTAAATATACGGTTTTTATAGTTTTATATTAATTTTAATATTATAATTATATATAATATTCTTCACTTGTGATATAAATAACTTCATACCTTTCTCTCAAGTGTCTGTCACGTATTACAAATTAATTTTAATCATTAAAAACCCGTAAACCATTTACAACAACTCGTATCAAATTTTAATAATATTATAATCGATAAAATATGTTTCGAACCCGATTAACCTATTAATAAACACTTACCTCGTAGATTAACATCTCTATCAACACTTTTCGGTGATTTTCCAAACCGTAATTTGTTAAATTCTACAAAAAGTTTATATTAAAAGAAGCCTCGGCTTTCGGACCCTGCAATTTCACCATCGCCGCAGGCTTTCTCGGCAATAAGAGATTTCTCTGTGATTATATGTTTGTAACGAGGGCCTCGTTTGCCGAAGACGCCATTTACCGATGTTTCGCTAACTACGTAAGACTTACTGATTAGATCTGCTTTTCGCTTGCTTTAGATATTGATCAGTAAGGAGTAGGTTACTTAAAGAGGCGAATTTTTATTTTGGCCAGACTTATCTTCACCACTAATAATAACTGTATAACAAAATTTTGCTAACATTACTTACATATATTGGCTGGTCAATCGGTCTGTATTTTTTTTACTCGATTATTTTAAATAGTACAAACAATATTTTTAAACAAAGTTTATTTTAAATTAAAATGGCCACATTTGTAATACAGATTACTCTACCGAATGCTCCATTTTCTCCCAATGATAAGAACTTAATAAAATATAAATAAATATATCATTACGCCTTTTACCCATTACAGGGTGTGGCACTCTTCCGAAGCAGATTTCGGTAAATGATATATTTCTGCGCGTGAATTTGGTGAAAATTGTTTGTCGGCTGTGGGGATCGAACTAGGGTTCTAAAGATCCACAGGCCGACTCTATACCACTGAGGCACCTACACCATATTTAAATTGTCTCTGTCAAAAAATAGAGAATTCTACATAATAGAAGATAAAATAAATAAATCATCACGCCTTTCACCCATTACTGGGTGTGGCACTCTGCCGAAGCAGATTTCGGTAAATGATTTCTATGCATGAAGTGCGGTTACCAGCCGTCAAATCACAACCTCCAAAGAAGTTATTGGTGGGAAAGCCACAGAGGTAGATTTAATTTGGTAAAAATATTACTGGGTGTGGCACTCTCCCGAAACAGATCTCGGTAAATGATATATTTCGTCGCGTGAAGTGCGGTTACCAGCCGTTGAATCACGGCCCCTAAAGATGTTAGTGGATGGGGAGCCATAGGGGTAGATTTAATTTGATGAAAATTGTTTGTCGGCTGTGGGGATCGAACTAGGGTTCTAAAGATCCACAGGCCGACTCGATAACACTAAGCCACCTACCCCATATGATATGAACTTTATTTTATTTATTTTTAAATAGAACGTCCTATAAATTTATCTTTAAAATAGTTTTTATTCATAATAGTCCTAAAATGATCAGTATAAAAACTATTCATGTTTTTATTAATAAATAATCACACACAGAAAGTAATCAGTTCATCAGTTAATATATACCCTTAAATATTATTTTTGTAATAATTTTGAAAGACTGTATTTGAAATAGGTATCTGTACGAAAATATTTATTTATAATAAATAAATATATCATCACGCCTTTTACATATTACTGGGTGTGACACTCTGCCTAAGCAGATCTCAGTAAGTGATATATTTCTTCACGTGAAGTGCAGTTACCAGCTATCAAATCAGGCCCCCCCAAAGATATTAGTTGCGGGGGGTGGAGCCACAGGGGTAGATTTAAATTGGTGAAAATTGTTTGTCGGCTGTGTGGATCGAACCAGGGTTCTCAAGATCCACAGGCCGACTCGATACCACTGAGCCACCTTATTATTTATTTATTTATTTGCGCGAGTATATCAAGAGACAAAACTGAGACATATCTTCCCGAAGAAACTATTTCATTTCCAACCCGAAGGTGAGGGGTAGAAAACACAACTTTGTTCCTTAAGAACAAAAATATCATTTGCTGAAGAAAATTGTACTTTCTGAGAAGGTTGTGAAAAAATCAATACAAAATTTGAATATTATTAATTGAAAAGTATTACACAAAATAAATTAATATAATGGTCAAAATAGGACAGGCCAAAATGGTTCTTTTCCGATTAAAGATACTTGTTTTTGGTTTAAGAACCTAAAAAACGATACATGTGTTAAAAAATGTTATTAGCATAAATAATAAGAATGAAAAATTAAATTTCCGGGTTTTTCTGTCGGTTCATCACCTGATAAATACGTAGATAATAATCGGTGAATGGTAATGGAGGGTGAGCCTCAGGGGTGATTTTTAGCATACTTGAAAGAGTAAGGCATTTTTCATGGCCAGTTGCTTAATTTATAAGCATAGTTTATTACATTCATATTTTATGGCTCATCATCACATAAATACATAAGTAGCACCCAGATATTTTATGAAGGGTGAAGAGAGCCTGAGGGTGATTCATAATATACAATATTAATGTAATTTGCGATGAATGAATATTTTTATTTATTACTCAGCTGCATATCTGACATCTTTTTCTATGATTGCTATGAAAAATTGAAAATTACGCTCTCATTTGTCATCCTAAAGTTAACGTTTTCTGTGGAACAATCGAAAAATAACTGGCAATGCGCAAAAAGAGATTAAAAGTGAGCGTTTCTGTTAGCAACGCGCAAGAGATATTTCAAAACAGAAACTTGTCATATTGACAGTTGACAGAACGAATTTATTTTCAGTACATATGCGTTTTTTTTTTAATTATTTCTATTTATTCTATCACTAATCACTAGATCTTCTGATTTTACATGAGGGATTTTGGTACCAGTAAAAAAAATTGAAGAGAAAATCTGGGAACTTTGCGTGTTATTTGGTAAAGCTATCTCTCGAGACATAAATTAAAATAATATTGGATCAAATTTAACGCATAAAACAAAATTAAAATTGATAGCATTTAGTAGCGAGAGTATGGCTGGTAGCACAAGCTCTGTTTTTGCCTGTTTTAAGAGCAGTGTTTTTGGGTGTTTTAGCTATCTCTAACATGTTAAAACCTTGCTCTTAGAACACCCAAAAACAGAGCTTGTGCTACCAGCCTATATGTTTAACGGGATTTTATCAGTATAAAACTATGTTTATTAGTTGAATTTTCAAATGTTTTGTATAATGATTGGTTGAAAACAAGTCTAGGGAAATTATCGGAGTAAAATCAATCTAATATCAATATGCAAAATATCTGATGTGGACACCACATGACTTCCTTGTACACGTATTAAACTATAGATATTTTTTTAATTGCACATATTTGACATTAAATCTTTTATTTTTTGTTCTAATCCATAGCAAACTTAATTTTAAAAAAAATCAAAAAATATATAATATTTAAATTTAGATATCTCGTTTATGCAATAAGCTAATTTAAAAATTCTTAATGTGCTAGACGCAGAATTTTATTCTCTAAAACTTTTATTTGCAGTATTCATTTCTAAAATTAAAATAATACCATTTTTTTCAAGGAAAACTGTTAGCAGCTTCATGTAATGTGCCACTTCCGGTTAGTCTATTTTAACCAAAATCTATTATGTTATTTCCATTGACATAGTAGTCTTATATACCAAATTTGGAAAGTTTTAAATTATATTTGAATATAGTTTTTCATGAAAATCTATTATAGGCTTCAAGTAAAGTACCACTTCCGGTAGTTGTATAATGACCAAAAAGGGAGGTGCACAACTAGATGTTATAACAGTCCTAAATATAAATTTTCAATTTTCTACGGTTTACCGTTTTTGAGTTATGCGAGATACGTACGTACGTACGTACATACGTACGTACAGACGGCATGACGAAATTAGTCAAAATGGATTCAGGGAGGGCCAAAACACCTATTTCCGTTGAAATCTGAGAACCGAAAATTTTCGCGATTACAATACTTCCTTTACTTCGTACAAGGAAGTAAAAATGTGTGTACAACACGTAATGAAAGCAACTTTTTTTCATTGATTTGATTAATGTTTTATATTCATTCAGAAAAGTATTTCATTACTACTTGCACGATGAATTTTGCGATTGGTTAATGATCGCAATTAGAAGATCGAAACATTATGTATACATGTTATTCTTAGTAATTTTGACTTAAATATCAATAATGATTAATCTTAATGTTTAAAAGTCAAATATAATAGTTGTAGCAGAAGATGACTTTAAACTTTTACTTGGTTTGTCTTCTTTATAACATATTTGACTTTAAGGGGTAAGGCCGCCCTAAAATTTTTAAAAAATGCATATTTTTTTTATTTGCTTAAATTACAGTTTAAAACCTTAGGAATAAGGGACAATTAATTTAAATGCTGCGCGGAAGTATTTCAGAGCAAAAAAAGCATATATCTATTAGTACTAGTATATATATATGTATATATGACTCGAAACTTTAAACCCGTTTTCCTCGAAATCATATTTTTAAAATCGGGCGAAAAGAAATCTGAAATACTAATTGATGGATCGTGTTGAATCTTTTTATTTCTTATTCTAGATATAAAATACTCAAAAACTACGGGGGCTTTTTTTTAAAGTGCTTCATTCGATTTTATGGTCGTTTTATACAGAAATTTAATACCGAATAATGAACTTTTTTTTCAAACGTGCGCCATTTTGTTAAAAATCTAAATTTTTAAAATCCAGCCCGTAGTTTTTTAGAGTATACATCAGAGATTAAGAAAACATAACCCTTTTTGTTCCAAGTCCATTGCTGTTCCCGGAATGTTTTCGCCCGATTTGCCCTACGCGCCGAGAGAAGTCGCCATTTTGTTTAATTTCTGACGACAATTTTTAATATTATCTTTAATAAAATTTTTGAAATAAAGTTTAAAGAGCACTTAATAAAGATCCAAAAACAGTTCTTAAGCAGCCCGTTTAGATTTCGTTAAAAAAATATAGAGAATTACCCTTTTTTTCCTTGTCTAGATTGGCCTTACCCATTTTAAGATTCAATATAATTTATAATTGTAATAAATTAATTCATAAGTAAAGCCAAGGATCCAATCAGCAAGGAAATCATTTAACATATCATAAGGAAAGGGATGTATATTTTATGATGATTGTACGTCATTTCTAAGTTAAAAGTAAAATACAAGTGACTCATAGAGCTGTTGAACGAGAACAGAATTCTAAAAGCATAACATTTTCTTCCATAACAACGCCGCAAAATTCCACAAAAATCCGCAACGTCAAAACATCAGTAGTTGGTTGCCCAGGGCGTCCTCTGACTCACTGCCTTCACTGCAGAAACAAAGACCACGTGCCGGCCCACGTGTTGCTTCTGCATCTCTCCTCTCCTGCTGGCGGGCATGAGCATCGCTTGTATGTGGTGGGGGGAGAGACTCCGGCTCTCTAGAGGCACGGAGTGAAGCGTGCGAGGACTGGAAAGGAGCGGAGAGGTGTGGAGAGCGGATAGAGCTCTTGGTTTTGGGAAGTGGCCGGCGAGAAGGTTCCCACGCTGCTGCGTTGCGCCTCGCATGCGACAGAGCACCTGCCACACGCGCCACCCCGCTAGAGCTTCCTCCTTTCACGCTACTGATGATGATTGCCCAGGAATTAGTGCAGGGACGGATCCAGCAGGATTTTATCACCAGACTTTCAACTGATTTCATAAGGATACATTCTTAACTATCATTGTAACATCCACCTTCTATGCCATTCCCTATATAACAATAATAATATTAATAATACTTTTTTCTGAAATCGTCAAGAAAATGCCTACTTTCCTGACGCATTTTAGTATAGAAAGTAAGTGTTTACCAAAACATTTGCCAAAACAGTCAGGTAAAGTACTTTCTTGACTAGTCAGAAAAGTATTTTACCTGACTCAAGTAAATAAACTAAATAACTAAAAAAAATTAATAAGATCTTTATCTATTTTTATCAATAACGTTAATACTAAATATACAATTGCTTGAATTACTAAATTTTATGCATGACACTGGCGAATTTGAAGCTAAATTATTTGTTGCAATCGGTAAATTACTTAGAGATTCAGTGAATAAAATAAGCAAGTAGCTCATTTTCTGACAAATTATTTACTTTATTTTGCTTTTTTCAATCCATGAAAATTTTATACTCTTTATCATATCGGTCTTTGGTAATAAATTTTCAACAGCCGCAGTTGCTTGATTTAAGATTTCAGGAGGAATACTTGAAAATACCGCTTCATTCTCATTTTCATCTATATTTTCCAACATTATAAAGAAATCTTCTCTCTCAACAATATTACTTTTGACACAAATATGTTCAATAGATTTTTCACATAAGATGTTTTCAACAACTTTTGTTATCACCTTGTATATGTAGTTTGCTGCCAATATGATTCTTACCAAAAAAGTTAACATTTTGAAATATTTATTATTAATTATATTGATAAAATATAAATATGAACGATTTCAGAAAAAATAGTATACATAATACGTCACGAAAGTGTTTTACTTGACTCAGCGAATTAAAATACTCGGCCTGACGGCCTCGTACTTCAGACAACCGCTTCGTCAAGTAAAGTATCACTTTCCTGACTTATTATGTAATATACTATTATTAAACAAAATTCAGTTAAAAGTTGCTTTCCACTTAACCTTAAACCAAAAAATAAATTAAAAAAAGAATAAATTTTGTAATTACAATAGTATATTATTATTTATTTATTTATTTATGTTACGCTGTACAAAAGGAATTTAATCCCAATTACAGTACAGGGTCTGCACTTACCGAGCCGCAGTGTGGTTGTTTATATAATATTTAGCTTGAATGCGATTCGAATTCGGGATCTTCGGATTCGAATTCCATTACGCTATCCACACCACCGTACTGACGGACAGTACCAGTTTTATAAGCGATAGATTATTGTCACATAAGTTGTTTTCTCCAAAGTAATGAGTGTGACAAAACGTCGTATAAATCGAGTACAATATACTATTTTTTTACTTTGCGTCATTTATTTCATCGAAATTTAAGTATTTCAATTGCAAAAAAGATCGAACTACAATCTAGGGATTTTATGTAACATGTGGTAACGCTGCCGAATAAATCTGGACGTTTTTCAACTGTAAATTCAGAAAAATATACTTGAAATTTTTGACGGACGAAAAATTTTCACACTTTTTTCTCACATGAGTATATACAGTAATTTAATAATTTTCCTGCAAATTAAGTAGTTTTAATTAATATAAAATCTGAAAATAAAGATGTTGATATTTTGATTACCTACTCTTTTTTCGTACCGACAATTTTATTCGATAAACAAGAAAAAAGATTTTAGACATTAGATTTTTAGGTTCAGGATATACATATATTTCTAAACCGTTGTACCTTCCGTTGCTATATAACCGGAAGTTAAATGACTATATTACAACATCTGTTTTTTGACCTAGCGAATCTATCTAATATAACTTCAGGCTTTAATAAAATGTCCTGATGAAAATGCATCAAAGCAAGTCCTGAAAGACAATCTGCAGACATGTGACTTCTATTTCTTCCTAATACGAATGAAATAAATTAAACTCATACAAAATATCAACTAATAGAACTAACCCATGCTCCCTCCCGTGAATCCGCCCTTGGCAGAACTCTAACTTTAGTTTATTGCGTTAAAAAAGTATCTTCTATCACATCTACCTAGTTCCGAATGTGGAAAATCGGCAATTAATTAATTAATACAACTTTTATGGATGTTACTGGAGAATGAATAAATTTGTGGCAATAAAGAATAAGTTACAAAAGAGAAATCAACTTGTATGAATTATAAATATGCTGAATACCCTCCTGCAAAATAGTTCTATTAAGCACAAGCCCCTTTCGTGTTCGCTTCATCCTTGTTCATCCCATAACAATGCCGCACTTGTGATAGCACAAAAACAGACAGCGACGAACTCTGTGCCCATCTCTTTCATTTACACTGTTTGCTTCTAATCGACGCATGCCATCACCGTCAATCTCTATCTCCCTCACACAACTAGAAATCACACACGTTCATTCCCATGCTCACGTACGGGCCAACAATGCTATTTGATTATTGTACAATGGTCATTTTATAACCAAACATTTCCTTTGATTATTTCGTTTGATTTAATGTTTCCGATCATTCAGGTTTTCATTTTGAGGTTGGTGGATTTTGTTTTTATAGCTAACTGTGGTTCCTATTATTATAGCTATTAAAATTATTACAGAATAGAGAAAAATGTAATAGGCTCATTTGCATAGAATAGTAAAATATTATCAGGAATTTCTATTGTTTTAAGAAGATACGCAGACTCTATGAATATACATACATAACATCACGTAATATCCCAGCAAGTGGGGTAGCACGAACCCTTGAAACAATCACTCAACTTTTATTTATTAGATTCATCCTGTAATTAATTTCCTCCGCGCCAAACATTCCTATCTTTATACACCATCCTCTCTCTTTGTACATTTACATTTTTAAATTATTATGGTTGTTTGCCCTCTCGGTTATTCAAACTAATTATTGATGAGGAACTAAATATTATGTACTTTAAATCAGAATGATAACAATATTTCATGCAAGTATTTCTTTTTGTCAAACAGTAAATAATTTAGCATTCAGTTTTTGACCATGAAAGGTGTCACTCCTTAAATTATTTTGTATTTTAATTTTTCTAAATGTTTTTAAATTGTTAATAAAATTCGACTTGAAAATTAACCCAATTTAAGTTCAAAACGTCGTCGAATGTAAATTATTGTTTAAAATAAAAGTCAACAAGAAACCTTTATTTTTCCTATCTTCAATAAATAATAATAAATCATTAATAGATGGAATGCAGTAAATTTAATAATTATTTGCATATCAATAAAAGAAAGTTAAATATTTCCTCTCGCCGGGGGCGAGGGATCTAAGGCACGTGAGAGAAGTTTGACATTTTCTTTACATATAATTTTCCACTTTCAGAAATTCAGAAATAAATAAAAAATTTAGATAGGACTTATTATTCTCCTGACAAATGTCTTCTAGATATCAATAACGTGAAATCATACCATTGTTTAAAAGTATGACTTTCTATTCTCTATTAAAGGAAGAAAATTGTATTTTTTGGTAGCGTCGCGAAATAGTTATTTACTTTAAAGTCCGGTAAGGTAAGGTTTGACGACAATTTCCTTGCTAATCGTTAAGTCACGTAGAAAGTAGTTAAACATTAATGTTATATTAAAAGTTAACATATAAAAAGGTTCCTTTTAAAGAGTCATTAGTGAAATTTATAACATAAATAAACGTTAAACTTACAACCATAATCTTAAAATATTTGCAACATTTTGTACAACAATTAATAATTGTTAAGGCTTTCTTAATTTCTGACCTAAACAATAAATTATTGATCTTGGATTATGACAGGATAGATATATTATTATTACAAGCCGTTACATAGTTCAGCTATATGGCATTCTCGATCGTATCTTTCAGAATTAGCCGTTTTTTTAACGCAAATTTATAAAAATTGTTGGTTTTGAAATCTTATAGTTTATTTTGGTTAGATTTTTATGTATTTTTTTTAACAAGAATTGAAATAATAATAATCTAAAGTATACAAAACTGATTCCTTTTTAAACCTTAAGAATTTTTAGAAGAATTTTTAAATTGAGATTAAACTACATTAGTTTTCTAGTGCTACTGTCATATATAATAGCAAATAAAAACTATAGATTTGTTAACAGTTTTTTAAAATTAATAATGATATAAATTTATACTTAGGTTATTAATGAAATAAAATATATAAAATATCGTTCTTTTGCTCCACTTTATTATCTCTAAATCTACACTCTATACAGATATTTCTATACTGTATAATCATTTGATCGTTTCATTTATTTTACAATTATAAATCTAGTTCTTTTTTCCCGGAAGATCCAATTCCAAACGAAGTAAATTCCTATAATTAGTGTGTTCTGTATTTGGTTGTAATTTTGTTTATAAATTACATTTGGTATTAAGATCTAAAAAGTAGTTTAACCTTCTTGGGAATATCGTGAGCAGTAAGTAAATGAGAAAATGAATCGCATTAGTAATAAGTGCATATCCCGGATACAAAGTGTGCTATATGCATCGTTATGAGCAATGAACTATGGAGGTGACTAACTGTTAAAATAATTTTATTCTCTTTGTGCAATCTATTTTTATTTTACCGTATTTTAATATTAAATAAAATATTTTATCTACGACCATTTATGTAAGTAGGCCATTAAAAACAATTTGCAAGAACAGTAAATGCTTGTTTACGGTTGCTAAGGGTTTACTGCACTAGTTACAATATATATAACTGTTCTCAAGAAATTTTTCATTTGTTAGACGGTAATATTGCTGTTTGACAGTTGATATTACGGACTTAACCTAACAAATATTTTATAATTGTTGTTATTATTATTTATGGTCGTAGATAAAGTATAATACACCACTCAAATTGTGACGCAATTACATTGCTCGTGAAATTACTGCACTCGCATTATAATAAAAGCCAATCTTGTATTGTATTTTGGAAAAATAAATACTTTAATATTCCCTAAGAATTTTTTTTATTCTGTTTAATTTTCCGTATAATTAACAGACTTCGTGTTGAAAAGTATTAATAACTATCTTCACGCTATCTAGTGTCAAACTCAAAAACTATGACATGCTCTCATTTAAATTAAAAACAGATAATTAATGTGTCATTAGGTGAAACCATTAAGTCACAAACTGATAAAACAAATAAAATCTATCATGTTACTACCTACTTTTCTCCTAATTATGTAAATCTCTTCAACACGCATCATAAATTTTTATATCTTAATGCGGTTATAGTATCGATAATTTCAGATTTGGTCACAGCGGGCTTCGATTCTCAATAGCTGTCATTACGACAGTTAAAATTTTTACTGAATAAAGTCAAGGATGACATGTTCGGAGTTTTGTTATCTTTTGAGCTGGCTTGATAATGCATTTTTAATCCTTTCTTAAAAATTTTGTAAGCTAATATTTTGATAAGACATATTTTTGTTTCCTGTTTATTTAGCTCAAGGCTCTATTTATATTTATTTTAAACTATTGGAATTCATTTAGTGTATTGATAGACTGGGTACATAATTATAAAAGAGAAATATAATTTGAAATTATTGAAACAAAATTATATTTTGATATGTGATATGATAATTGCCGATTATATTTTGACATAAATTATGAGTTGTTATGGAAATATTTATAGTAGTATGTGAAGTATAGTTTATTTTAGAAACGGTCAAACATTCCTGGTCATGTAATTTTAGTGAGAATTCACCACACGTCACTGTCAACCAATAGGATCACGAATTTGTTTGAAAATGAACCAATGAAGTGTACATTTCGTCGGAAATTCATCACTAGTGAAATTTCATCGGAAATACCATTGTTATTAATATCCTTGGTTACGAATAAAATAAAATAATGGGGTAGGTAGCTCAGTGGTATCGAGTCGGCCTGTGGATCTTGAGAACCCTGGTTCGATCCCCACAACCGACAAACAATTTTCACCAATTAAAAAAATCTACCCTTGTGGCTCTTCCTCCACTAATATCTTTGGAGGCCGTGATTTGACGGCTGGTAACCGCACTTCACGCGAAAAAATATATCCCTTACCGAGATCTGCTTAGGCAGAGTGCCACACCCAGTGATGGGTAAAAGGCGTGATGATATATTTATTTATTTATTTACGAATAAAATAAATGATATTTTCAATATTTTCATAACGTCAATTGAAAATTTTTTTTTAGTGTACATTTCATATTCAAAATTTTCATAACTGTAATAAGTAAATAAATACCTAACTATTCTTGTTAATTAATTCGTGTTTGGTAAATTCTCATAATTTATGTCAAAATATTTTCAGCAATTTTCATACTACTTGTTATATTATATATGACAATTCCACTCATAACGTTTCATCCAATCACATGACAGTATTTTGCTGAATTGAACCAATCACAGTAGTATTACAGCGACAATTTCACTAGTGAAAATTGTCGCAAATCGTTGCTTAGATATAACGTTTGTTAACTAGTTTGAGTAGATTAATATTGTTAAATTTTATTTGACTTTGTTTACTTTGCTTAGTTATGTCAAAAAATAAAACAATGTAAATTGATCACCAAGGTAATAGTAGTTCAGACATTGTTTTAAAAATACTGCAGGTAACATTTTTTTTAGAGAAAATAAAATATTTCGAGGAATTGTCAAGTCGAATACCATACGTGACTATGATTTTCCTTTAGTAATTTTTGCCTAGATCACTCCTGTTTGTTGCTTTAAGAAAATCTACTCTCGTGCTGTCGTACTCGTGTAGATTTTCGTCGCAACAAGCAGTCGTGATCATGACAAAAATTTCCGGCAAAATTATAGTCACTAATGGTATTATATATGATTAGTTTATGTATACCGTGAGACAAAAAAATGTTGAAAAACTGTTTCAAACAAATATATGCAATTAGGAATAATTTGCATTTGAACAAAAATGGGTTCTAATAATATAAAGAATAACTTGTAAATAATATAATTTTGCCGGGATTTTATTCTCTACCTGTAATACATCCAAAAGTTCGGTTATTTTTGAATAGTCCGGACACCATTATAAGCTGTGAGTTCTTTGCACTATAATTGTGAATAAGTTTCTGTTGTGCGGAGTTGTAAATATATAAACATATTATTTACATCATTTTAGGAATTTACATTAAAGTAATAATAATATGAATTAATTAAATAAGAAGTATGTAGTATAAACAAGAAATCCTACTGTTGAAATTCCCAATAAATTATTAGGAAATAAACGTATCAGCATCTAGCAGGATTCTAATAAGAACAAACATCTAATCACCATACATGAACAAATAATATAATTCATTAAAAAGACAACATGTCCGTTTATTAAAGAGCGCGATATGCATACTGAGTCAAATAAGATTCCAATCAATAGCGTTTGATTATGGGATAAAGTTACTCGGATTTTCTCACGGCGTATCACGCTGATTTTGATCGCTGAATACATTACATAGTTAATAAGTAAGTAAACGCCGGCCTGGTTAATTAGCCAAACGGAAGGAGTCTTACTGAAGCGTATACAATATGTGTATATATCGAGTGATTGAAATTAATGTTGCTATATGTTAAATAGTCATATTTTATGATATAATCCGTGGATAATGAATTGTAATGCAATGTTGATGATGCTAATGAATATTCTTGAGATCAGGAAGAAGATGAACTTATGCCAGATTTCATACAAGAAAGTTTGTTCTTGAAATACATTTTCCCGATTACATATTTTTAAAATCAAACAAGATATTAAAATGTACTCAACGGTATTTAATTCCTCGGTGCGAATTGATTTGTAAGCAAAATACATTTTCCGGAGTACATATTTTAAAAATCAAACAAGATATTAAAATGTGCTCAACGGAAGTGCTCGTGTACGAATTGATTTGTAAGCAAAGTTTTAGATTATTTATGGCAATTTAATTTTTTTATATTTCTTAAGAGGTACACCTTGAGTTTTTGTCGATTTTAGGCCAATTTCAGACTATTTTCTCTAAAATTTACATTCATATTTATTTTGACGTGCTAAATGCAACAGTGAAGTTAACAAATGCATAATTCTTCTAGATTTTGAAATATTGTTCAAAAACTGTTTTCTGCGAAAATTGCTTTATAAAATAAATAAATATATCATCACGCCTTTTACCCATTACTGCGATTGGCGCTCTACCGTAACAGACCTCGGCAAGTGATATATTTCTTTACGTGCTGTGTGGTTACCAGCCATAAAATCACGACCTTCATAGATGTTAGTGACGGGAGAGCCACAGGGGTAGCTTTAACGTGATGAAAATTGTTTGTAAAATATGGATATCGAACCTGTTTTCTTAAATCCACAGGCCGATTAAATACCATTGAGCTACTTACCCCATAAACTGATTTAAATATAAAAATTGCTGAAAATTCGGTGACGAAAATATGTTGTGCACTCAGAAAACAGTCTGCCTCGGCTTTCAGTCTAGGCCGCCGAAATTTTTCTTCGATGCACAAAAACAATAATTTCGCTGCCTAGATACACAAATAACTATTGGATGCGCTAAATATATATATATATTTAATGAAAAATACTTCAAATAAAACTGGTAAAAAAATGTAATAATCGCCATCTTTTATTTGAATTAATTTTTTCTAAAAGAATTGAACAATATTTGACAGCATAAATAAATGAAACAGAAATGTATTTAATATCCTTAAAATTTCCAATACGTGGTCATTACGTGAGATAGCGCAACGGGAAGTACAAAATCTTTAATGACTTTCATCAAAAAAAATTCTGGTTCTCAAACTACGTCTTTAACTGTTTATTAGTAAAAACTCGAAGTTAATAAACCTACCACAGCGCTCTTCTTTTGCTCTTTAAAGTTTAGTATCATTTAGTCGTCATCAATCAAGCTTCAGACTCCATGTTTCCTCTGTGTATTTGTCTGTTTGCCTGTCACAGAGCAATTTGGCACGGTTAATCATGTCATATGACAGTCGTTGTGAAATTATATCGTAGCGTTTTGATGATTACATGTTATGCTTTTGTCCGAAGATTAAGGATGAAGACGTTGTCTACTGATATGAGTCACGGAATTTGTTACGCGGTATTTAGAACAAGATAAAGTAGACTTAGTCATTTGGTGTGTTTTTGAGTGGTTTAATTGAAATGATGCATCAATTGTTTTAAGGAAAATTGACTAAAAGTAGGCGTATTTTGTAATTATAAAATTTACAAGCAGTCGTGCAACTTATATCTAAAATATACCAAGACGTCAATTCTTGACGGCCCCAAAATAATTTATGGAGAGACAGCCCGGTCTGCTCAATAATACGACTGTATTTTATGTTTACAATACAAAATAGTTCAAGCAATATAATATTATTATTCCTATTTGATTTAGAAAGTATTTAAGTTTATATTATTAGAATTTTAATCAAAATATTTAGTTTTAGAAGTCGGAAAAATATCCTGTATTCGAATCTGATTCGATCCAATGGGATTCGAAGACGGGTTTCGGAGTGAATTATAGAACTCTTTCGGATTGAATCCGGATTGAATATGATCTGTAAATTAGATAAATATTCGATCCGAAAGTTAGGTAAAACATCCAATCCGAAGTTCGGATAAAACATTTGATCCGGATTTCTTATAAAATTTCTGAACCGTAATTCAAATGAATATTATGCTTCAACTAGGAGCGTAATGTAGATAAAGAAGAAGAAGAAGAATTCACATGAAATATCCGATGATTAGAAAACGTAGATATAAATTCCAATTTCACTCTATTGAAATGATAACGCTATGAACAATTTATAAGTACTTATGAAATATGATTAAATAATTTATTTCTTTAGTTTTTACAACAAAATTATTCATTTAGTTTCATCAAGAACGGTTATTTTTCATTAAAAAATGCAACATTACAATTGGTTACATATAAATAGGAAAAACTGTACGGATGTAATGACATGGCAGATCGAATCACGGACCGAAAGCATTGTGGGTCAGATCGGATTTGGGATCAAATATCGGTCGAATTTAAATCGGAATTCGGATCAAAAGTCGAATCAGAATTCAGATCGAATATCGGAACGTATTTAGAATTGGATCTTTTTGAATCTCGAAACAAGCGCAGAAGATGCTCCCTTCCTTTCTTATCTTTTTGATTATTTTCTGTTTTTACTATAGAGTGTCCAACTGCAATTGTGTGAAATTCAGTTTCAAATACAAGCGCAAGTAGATGCTACCTTCCTTCCTCATCTTTTTTTTCTTCATTTTCAGTTTTTACTATACAGTGTGTAACTGCAATTGTGTTAAATGTATTTTTAAACAAGCGCAGGAGATGCTGCCTTCATTTCTTATAGATTCGTTGTTAGAGAAGTGGAAGTAAGTGAAGATTTACGAAACAGGTGTACAGGAGCGAAGGATGAATGTTTGTTGCGTGATGATGGATTTTGGTTGTGAGAAAAGAAAGAGTTCGTATGGAGGAAGTGTTAATGTGGTCGAAACGAGTATCGTGTGTCAGAATGAGAATGTTGACGGGTTCGTGCTACCCCATTTAATGGGATATAGCGTGATGTTATCTATGTATGTATGTATGTATGAATCTCGACTTGTATCGGATGGGATCTAATCTCAGATTGGATGTCGGATCAGATTTCGTATCAAATTTTGTATCGTATTTCGGGTCGGATATCGGATCTAATCTTAAATCGTATTTTAAATTCCCGGATAGAGTCGCATCAGATCATATTTTTTCTTCTAGACATATCGTTGTATAATATACGAAACACCAATAATAACTATACGATTAAAAACCATAAAAAAAATTTGCCAAAACATATACAGTCTTAATAGTTTAAAAGACGTTGTTGACCTATTCAAAGAAGATTTTTAAAAGATATCTTACAAGATATAGAAAGTTTTATTAGACTACTGTTGACTATCTCAGTGTCTACTTTTACTGAAAGTTATTTTTCTAATCTTAGACACTTAAAATGGTACTTGAGAAGTACAAAGGACCAGAGAATATTTATTTATTTATGTTACGCTGTACAACAGGAATTTAATCCCAATTACAGTACAGGGTCCGCAATAGGCGTTTTAATCGAGATTACCAATGAATTTAAATTCCGAGCTGACATAAGTAAACAGACATTTGCTATTAAACGGTAAAAATTTTACTTTTCCTATTGTTCTAATTTAGTTTACAATAATAAGTATATGTTATAATTATTAGTCATTATTTAAATTTTGGAGTTTAGATTTTAATTTAATTTGTATCCTTCAATAATTCTTTAAAACCGGCACCTGTGAAACATATGCCTATATCTGAGAGGTGCGCGTTGTATTATAATTAGGTATAAATATGCTATTATTATGCAGAGTAGTAAAATAAAAGAAATTTCCTGAAGGGAGATAGGTTGAGCGACGAAACTTTTAATGAAATCTCAAGTCAATAAGTTTTCTGTCGGATAGCTTTTAAGCTTTTTTTCAAGAATCTTAATTTATTGGTTTCGATTCGATTTTCCAGATTCTGTGATTTGAATTTATGGCTACCTCATTTGAATTATGTCAATTTGTAGATTTGTATAATCGATAAAAGTAAAATTAATTGCTTTTCAAATGTCACAGCATAAACGGAGACCGCTTGGAAATTAATGGTTTACATTTATTTTATTTATTTTAGATTGGAAGAATGATTGATTTTGTTTAGTGAAAGTATGCTTTGTTTGCGTAAGATAAATTAAATGATTTGTAATAAATTAAACCCATTTATACGCAAATTAATTATTTACTCAATAACATTTTACAATATTTCAGTTAGAACTAATTTCCTTCAATTTGCAAAACTTGTTTGTATGTATAAACAATAATAATAATCTTTTTGATACAAGATATTAGTGTTATAAACGAAACATAGTAGGTACTAAAAATGGAAAATTTTTAATTTATCTGAAAATAATGTATAATTATTTCGATATTTTGATTTTATTTCTCAAATGCCGTTAAAAAGAAGATAATACAAAATCAGTATAATTATAAATAAAGTAATCTGTCCCTCAGTTCATTTGTATTATATTTAAACTCGATAATTATAAGAATAATTATCTCTTGTTTCAAAAAGTATAAAACGTCGAGTTTTTGAATTTAAATATATACAGAATTAAACCAGAAGCCCATTTTATTTATATATATATGAATTCTGAAAGGTTTTTCCCTATGTTAAGTATAATTCTATTATTGAACCGCGATTTGACGGCTGGTAACTGTAGTTAACAAGCATAAATATATTACTTATTGAGATGTACTACAGCAGAGTGCCACTTGGCCAGAAAAGAATGATATATTTATTTCTTGTGAATTTTTGAAATTTTTTAAAATATGTTTCTATATAGTTCAGAGCACGAGAAATACACTCGTTCAAACCGCATTTCAATATCTATTTTAGTTTTTGAGTTATATCAATTTTTGTCTTTTTTTATAACTCAACTTTGAGAGCTCATATCTCGAAAACTAAAAAAGATATTGAAATGTTGGTTGAACGAGTGTATTTCTCTTGTGCTACTTAACCTATACCGAAATTTTACTATTTTTGTTAATTTTTCAACTTTTTTTCAAAACTTTCTTTTCTCTCTATTTCCAAAAGTTGAAGAGATAATGAAAATCTGAAAACACCAGTGAATTCCTCGCGTAAAAATACATAAGTATGCATATTTTTACAGCAAAATTCGCACGGATAAAGTTTTTATTACAAGAAATCGAAAATAGCCATTTTTTAGAAATTTCTTAAGGGGTACCCCTTGGCGTTTTTACGGATTTAGGCCATTTTTGAATTTTTTGTAATAAAAAATGTATCCGTGCGACTTTTGCTATAAAAATTTGCATACCTATGTATTTTCACGCCAGAAATTCACTGGTGTTCACAGATTTGCATTATCTCTTCAACTTTTGGATATATTGAGAAAAGAAAATTTTGAAGAAAAGTTGAAAAATTTTCAAAAATGTAAAATTTCGGTATAGGTTAACTAGCGCGCGAGAAATACACTAGTTTTCGAGATATGGGCTCTCAAAGTTAAGTTTTGTAAAAAGTCAAAAATCGATATAACTCAAAAACTAAAAAAGATATTGATATGCGGTTTAAACGAGTGCATTTCTCGTACTCTGAACTATATAGAAACATATTTTAAAAATTTTTGAATTTTGTACCGGTTCAACAAAAATTCACAAAAAATAAATATATCATGCTTTTTAACCATTACTGGCAGTGGCACTCTACTGTAGTACATCTCAGTAAGTAATATATTTATGCTTGTGAACTGCAGTTACCAGCCGTCAAATACATGATTATTATTTCTTAATATTTATATAAGCAAAGCAATTTCTCCTTTCTGTTCTATAAATGATTTGAGTTATTTATATTGATTTTAATTGTTGTTATTGTTTCTAATCTAATAAATATTTTAAGAATAGATAATAAATACAAAATAACGTGCAAATTCGTCTAAAACTTAAATGTCTGTGAAACTCGTATCATCTGTGTTAGACATTTCGGAAGTCGAAGATAATACAACTAATATTAGAATACACAATAACAGCATTTAAAATAAATTACAATCCCTAATAAATAGACCCACGGCCAGCAGACCACGGTTCCAAGAACAGTAACACGGCAAGTTGCTGAGTTTAGCGGGTGTATAAGATTTAAGGGCAAATACGAAAATTGTATTCAGTCCGGAGCGGCCTTAAGCACGTTCAAAAATATCCACTCTCTTAAAACATCATTATAAAATTCCAATCCATCACCCAGCATTCACACTCAAATATTTCATAACTAACAATTGAATATTCAAATGGCTAGATGACACAAATACAAATGTATTCTAGCATTCCTGGTGTGGGTCTCACGCGTGCTGTCACGCGCCATCACGCACGAGTGTCACGCACAATGAGTCGAAGTGCTGCACGCATCGTGCGTGTTTACATACATACGTAATGATGGGCATTGTTGTTGTCTAGTGACCTTCTTGGATCTAGTGGCCTTGTGGTGGTGACAATTGATGCAAGGTCGCCATTAAGTTATGAAATTATTTTATATGAGCTATTTTATTTATATATTTATTTGCTCAGTGGTATCGAGTCGGCCTGTGGATCTTGAAAACCCTGGTTCGTTCCCCACAGCCGACAAACAACTTTCACCAATTTAAATCTACCCCTGTGGCTCCTCCTTCACTAATATCTTTGGGAGTCGTGATTTGACGGCTGGTAACCGTACTTTACGCGAAAAAATATATCACTTACCGAGATCTGCTTAGGCAGAGTGCCACACTCAGTAATGGATAAAAGGCGTGATGATATATTTATTTATTTATATTTGCTTAATTTCAATTTTGGTGAAAACCACCCCGCTGCTTATAGTGGAATCTAAATCAATCAGACGCAGTTGTATTTTTACTTAGTTTAAATTTACGTTTCATGGGAAGAAAGTAGATATTTCTTCTTTAGGGAAGAAAAGTACATCCATATCCATAGTAATTACTAGAAAACTACGGCATAATTTGACATTAGTGATATCCAGAAGACATCTTTCAAAAATATTTCTAATTTATATTTGAAAATTTAATTTTGTAATAGAGCAGTAATATAGATATCTCGTGCTCTATATCCGTCGCATTCGACTCGAGAAATGAAAAGGCATCTTCGGAAAGAAATATCAAATCTGGATGTTTTCGAGTTGTCATGAATATGATTCCTTTATTAGTAATAAGGTTTTACCTTTTTCGTTAGAGATGAAAAGTATCACATTCTTGCCACAATTAAAAGAGGAAAAATAAAATGTATCAACTACTGATTAGTAAATAGCCTTGGGTATTTTTATAGATTCTATACACTATAACATTCCTAAAACTGAAGTATATACTAAACTTTATTTAGTATTCAGATATAAAAGTGTTTCTTGTTTCTATCTTAAGTTTACTCACCCATACCCATAAAGATAACGCATAAACCTGTAGGTGTGAGAAAGATAATAACCTTCGAATGGTGCGTGTCAAATCGTTACCCATAATAGACTGTCAATAACAGAATCTAATTTAAATATTTAGATATACATTTCAGTGTTCATTTTTTTAATCAGTGGAACTGATTCAGATTACGTCCACAAGGCAGACTTCTTTAATAACTGGCACCCACCGCTGCTTATTTAACAAGTTTCATTCGTTACGCCGCGCCGTTCTCCTACAGAAGACGAGAAACAGGAATTAATTTAATCATGCGCTAATAGCAAAACTAGAACTAAACAACATTAATTAGTATTCTTAGAGCTAAAAGATCAACGGTCTGAATTATTTTAGAGATAAATGCTTCAATAGGTGGCTCAGTGGTTTGAAGACGGCCTGTGGATCTTGAGAAACCTGGTTCGATCCCCACAGCCGACAAACAAAACCTACCTCTGTGGCTCTGCTTCCACTAATATCTTTGAAAGCCGTGATTTAACGGCTGGTAACCGCACTTTACGCGAAGAATTATTATCACTTACCGAGATCTGCTTCGGCAGAGTGCCACACCCAGTAATGGGTAAAAGGCGTGATGATATATTTATTTATTTATTTTATTTTATAAATACATGCGGTAGGTGGCTCAGTGGTATCTTAAGAACCTTGGTTCAATCCCCACAGGCGACAAACAATTTTCACCAAATTAAATCTACCCCTGTGACTCTCCCTTCACTAATATCTTTGGGAACCGTGATTTAAGGGCTGCTAACCGCACTTCACGCGAAAAAATATATCACTTACCGAGATCTGCTTAGGCAGAGTGCCACACCCAGTAATGGGTAAAAGGAGAGATTATATATTTATTTTATAAATGCTTCAAATAAAATTGGTAGAAAATTTTGTATTACTGGAATTATTTTCCTTTAACATCATGTATACATTTTTAACAGCAGAAACTATACGGTGTCAAATAATTCGAATGGAAGAAAATAAGATTTACTCTCTTGAGAATGGTTTGCTGCCTAAATGTAGAGAGGGGTGCAAAAGACGAGAGAGAGTAAATTTCGTACTTGCCATATAATAGTAGATTATACATATAGGAAGATTAATGCAATTTCATGAGGTGAAATTTGTAACAAGAGGGAGAAGAGAAAAATAGTATTATTATTATCATTCACGATCTAAGTAACTTTAAAATATAATCTCCCGCCAATAGGAATTACTGGATACGCTACTGTTCTAAAAAAAGAGTAAGTGTCACTTACTTGATCGGTAGTAGAAAAATTACTATTTGTAGTTTGTTTGTTTCACTAACGTAGAATTTAGCAAGCTGTAAATAAAAGTTTGACAGTAGATACATAATTTCTATACAGTTACGCATTAAGTAAAAATTATTTTGCATATTAATTCGACTCAAATGAAGAGAAACAAATATCTGCAGCTGATATAAACTGGTGAAACGAACAAACTTTACAAAACTAAAAAAATGTATATTTTAATTTAGATTAACTTTAAAAGACCATTAAGTAAAATAATTTTGAAACTAACCAGTCAAGTTTCTGCTCATCTCATTAATAATTCTCCCAAAAAAAATTAAATCAAAAATGTTCCAGTAGCAAAAAATCCCAAAAATAATTGCAGACATCAAAATAAAACATGCAAACGACCAGTTTCATAATTTCTTCGCTGTATCCGAAACGACATCAACTTACGTTACTTACATATTGATTCACCAAAATCACACGCGATTATCCATAAGTAATCTATCGAATTATCCAATTATCCTTACATATACGTAATTCTGAGAGCTGGCTGACGCCAAAAATAAAGCGAGATAGGAAGTTGAAACGATTGGTAATTGTTATTTGTCTCTGATGCATCAGGACAGGAACCTGAAATTCGTTGATTCAGCGGTCTCTGCGAAATAAGATAGTGTATGCTCGTTTCATTACTTACTTTGTATATGTTTACTATTTTTGTTACTTGTTAATTCAAAATGCTGTTACTTTTTATAATCATAAAGTAAGTACAGCTTTTTCATGACTCTACCTGAAAGCACAATTATCTTTCCTCGATTAGGAGAAGAACGTCATCCTTTACATCTCTACTGACCAATTTTAAATTTGATTTAAATAAATGAAAACAAATCAAAATTACATGTCATATGACATAACTGTCGAATGTTAGATTTGCAGTTTTTTTTTTGTTTTGTGTAAAGTCTCCCCTAAAGAAGGAAAGTAAAACCATACCTAAGGAAGTCAACGGTATTATTTAATATTAGTGACATCCAGATGACATTAGTCAAGAGAATAATAAATCTTATCTAAATATATAATTCATTTAAAAATTAAAAAACAACAAAGACAAAATTAATATTAAACAAACACTTGTCTAATAAGTCTCACAAAATTTTTGATAAGTCGACTTGGAGGCTGAAATTTTGTGAGACTTAGACAAGTATTACTTTAATATTTTTATATTTTATATAATTTATTGAAAATGTTGCTTTCTGATAGGGTATTGAAAGAATGCATATTTATATCTCCTGAAGAAAGTGTCATTCTTCTCTTAAGTGCTTTATATCCTTCTCTGTAGTCTCGGAAAATGCAACGGTATCTTCGAGAAAAAATGTCTCACTTTGTTTATTGGTACATATATAAATAACTATTGCTGAACATTGCTACGATATTAAATAAATCGTTTTATAACATATAATTCTTTCACAGCCCAATTTTCTTTTTTATAACTATGTCTAAATTTTAGATTAGATAATCTTATTGTAGTTTAATTTTTAAAAGCTATTCCAAACCACTTTCTAAGTACCAAATGGTAACTAAGATTGTATTAAAGTTTGTTTAAACTTTTTGCAAAATATGGTTTACTTTAATTTTACTAACTCAAAATTTACGATTGGCAAAAATTCCTTTTTCCAGAACAATAAAAAAAATTTCACATATTTTTACTAATATCAGTGGGTGAAGTACTTGAATTAATACGAATAATTAATTTATTTTATCAAGAAATATTTCTACTAGATTACCCGACAGAATAGTCAGCGAATTAAATTAAAAGGTAATATGGCGTATTCTATAAATAACTGCGAATTTTAAACGCCTATTAATTTTTAATCTAATAACAATGGACGACACTAATGGCCAGTTTTATAAACGATAAATTAATTTACTTCCAAAGTAAATAAAATTTATTCATTTAAATGACAGTCGAACTTTAGACAGTAATATTATATACGCCATAAAATAATTAAAATTGATTCGAATTTGTTAATTTAAATATATTTACTATGGAAGTAAATTTATTCTGTCCTATAAAAAAATATAATTAAAGTTGTTATGTATGTTTCTATTGGTGAAAATTTTAACTGGCATTAAAAATTAACACAGTCAAATAAGGAATATGCCTAAAAGATATGTTAATCTATACTGGGCTTTCTTTATTTGAAAAGAAAATGAGAAAATTCAGGGTAATTGATATAAATTAAAATTAAATTTAGGGATTAAGGGTTTTTGATTGTATTATTTTTGGAGACTTCACGCGAAGAAATATATCACTTACTGAGGTTTGCTACGACAAAGTGCCATACCTAGTAATGGGTAAAAGACGTGGTGATATATTTATTTACTTATGAATAAATTCAAAGTAAATAATCTTATATCTCGTTCATCAAAATCTTTGAGTTATTGAAAGTATTCCTAAATCTATTTAAATGTATCTGGCATGTAATATTGTAACAATTTCAATGTTGATTCCTTCTGCTGGCGCCACCCCCCTCCCCTCACTGTCGCGTGGCTGCATTGCGCTTGTGGCTCCACTAATTGGCCGCGCGGCGATGCGACCAAGCGGACTCGTGAGTGAGAACGTCACTTCCGGTCGGCCGTGGGAACTGGCGGCAGGTGCGTTGAGTGCCTGAGTTGTAATCACCAGCGACTGAAGCCTGAAGCGCAAGGCGGGAAACCTGAAGGGTCGCGTTACATACGCGTGGCAGAGGCAGACCTGGTCAATATTGAACCGGGATTGTCAGAGGAAATGATTGTAAATAAATATATCATCACGGTTTATATCCATTTCTAGTATTTAAATTCATAGGATCGACATTCAGGTCATTCAATAATGTAACAAAATAATTTTCATCGGACGGTTTGCATTCAAAAGAGATTCATCATCAGCGATCTAAATTAACATAACCAATAAAATTAACAAATAACAAAAATATAAATAAAATAAATATATCATCACGCCGTTTACCCATTACTGGGCGTGGCATTCTGATGTAGCAGATCTAGGTAAGTTACATATTTCTTCACGTGAAGTGCGGTTACCAGCCGTGAAATCACGGCCTCGAAAGATATTAGTGAAAGGGGAGCCACATGGGTGAAAATTATTTACCGGCTGTGGAAATAGAACCCGAGTTGCCAAATCCACAGGCCGACTCGGATCCGATGGATACTCGACCCGGTGGATAACCACCCCAACGGATACTTAACCTGAGCCGACCCAATGGCCATGCAACCCGACCCGACCCGATGGGTATCCAACTCGACTCGACCCGATGGATATCCAATCCGACCCGATTAGACGGATATTCAACCTAACCCGGCTCGATGAACATCCAACCCGATCCAACCTAATGGATATTCAATCTAACTCGATTATGTGTATCTTATTTGAGCCGATATGTACCAAACTGATCCGAAAGTTAATGTTTACAAGGAATAAGTAGTATTTCCATAGGTACAATAAAAAATCTGCAAATATGAAGTATTTATTTAAATCTACTCGAATATTCATAAATTCAATGCCGTTGAGCGCATTTCAATAGCTTGCTTAGTTTTTGAGATATAGCCTCGGGAAAGTCGAAAATTTGATGCTGGCAAATATTTTCAGGAAATTGATCTCAATGCAAGCTACACGATATAGTGATTATCAACAAGTTGGATTTAATTATTTTCTTGTTTTAAATTGAAGTCAGCGAAGTTTCCGAACACTTTCATTTGTTAATTATACTTTGCATATTACATATTTTTCCTAAATACTTCCGTGTCCAAATGGAATAGTAATTTATTTATTTATTTATTGGTCACTATATCGAAAATTCAACCGTTATATCTCAAAAACTAAAAAAGATATGAATATGCGCTCAAGAGTGGTACTCCTTGATGCTTTTACGATTTTCAAACAATTTGCTCTAAAACTCTTTCTCATTCAAATATTTACATACATGTATTTTGATCCTCTGAATCCAACTCCATACGTCTTATAGTTTTTGAGATAATGTTCAAAACCTGTTTTATGAAAACAATTTGAAATTTTAAAAATCGCTGAAAACTTGTTTAAATACGAGAAAAGCAATGCCGTTGAGCGCAATTCAATATATTGCTTAGTTTTTTAGCTGTAGTCTCGAAAAAGTCAAGAATCTGATATTGAAAATAAATTATTTGTGAAAATAAATATAACAGGATAAAGATAAATAAAATAACAAGCGAAGCAACTATCAAAAATTGTAATAATAGTTAATATCGTGTTATACAGCAGTAGAAGTTATGCAAGTGTAGAGCTTCATAACAATATTCAGAAATAGATTAATGGCAAAGATAAGAAACATCTATTTATATTTTAATACAATAATTTGATTTATTGTAAATAATATCTTCCTTTTCTTGCATGACTCGAATCTTCTTCCGTGCGTGCGCGTGACAGCATCACGCTCCAGCTTCGCGAAGTGAGTTTCTCCGTACTTGGCGTCTTAGGATCAGCTTTCTCAAATAACTTATTCACACGAACAAGCAGTAATTATGATTATACAGCACCTCGTATTTTACTACCGATTAGCTAAAACTCTTTTTAATTCTCAACCAGTTTTGTTTTTTAGTCAGCTGATTGTTAATCAATTTGCAGTTTGGTTTTTTGTGTTGACATGAATAGGAATTGATTGGGTTGATTCTTTGGGAGTGTTGTATGATTATTAATGTGAAAAGCAACCAGAACCGTATTAGCAATTTTCTCACGCGTTAATCATTAGAAAGAGAAAACTTTTTTATTTGCTTCATTCGCCAGATTATATTGATGCTTCAAATTTTACTGATATTTATTAGTTTTGCAATGTTACTCAAAAATTTCTTCTAGCAAATCTAAACTCTACTTTCAAAACTATGTAAAATAAAAGACATAATTTTATATTTTTTATTTCCACTTTCTATGTAAATTACACTTTATAGGTATTTATGATAACTAAGTAAATGAATAATTGCAGCGCGTGTAGCCCTGTAAAATTTTACAGGTTCATAGAAGAGACATATAATATTTTACAAGGTTCATAAAAAAAAAATTCATATGAACTAATTTAAAGTTATTACTTGTAGCATTTGCAATATTTTGTATATCTTCTTGAACTGCAAGAAAATCGACTTTAAAATCTTCGTCGGGTATTTAAATCCATTATTTTTAGAATTCACGAAACTGTGGACACTGACATTAGTTGTTTTTTCATCACAATGATCACAACACCATGACAACGTCTTACATTACAAAATGTAATGTATCTTTTTATAAAACTAATAAAAATTAATAACAAACGCAGCGAAATAGACCTTAGTACTCGGCACGCTTGCAATTAATCTTTGCCGGGCTTACTGTATTATGCTCGCCCGTAAAAATTCATTTACTGTGCTGGTTACATAAATAACATATACGACCATTCTGCTCATTATATGCTTGTAGTTACTACAGTAATATAGTAACATTTTATACACATTTTCATATTTCACGGTTACTATAGGCAACGTGAGATACGAATGTTATATCGCACGAGTTGTTTCGTTGTTAGGATTGTCATATTAGAATAGTGAAATTAGGACAAATTTATTATTAAAATATAAATTAATAGAACAACAATATCGTATAGTCGCAGAAAAAAGATTTTGAATACAACTTGCATGGAATGTCAATTTATTATTCTTGGTTCGATCCCCACAGCCGACAAACAATTTTCACCAATTTAAAAAAATCTACCCCTGTGGCTCCTCCTCCACTAATATCTTTGGAGGCCGTGATTTGACGGCTGGTAACCGCACTTCACGCGTAAAAATATATCACTTACCGAGATTTGCTTAGGCAGAATGCCACACCCAGTGATGGGTAAAAGGCGTGATGATATATTTATTTTATTTTATTTATGCTTGTTGTACAATAAATATTAAATTTGTACCTGTCATTTTATAAAAACAAATATATCTTCACGCTTTTTACTCATTACTGGGTGTAGCATTCTGTCGTAGAATAACTCGGTAAGTGATATATTTTGCGCTTGAGGTGCGGTTATCAAATCAGATGTAAGTGTAGGGGGAGCCACAAGAGTAGTATTAATGTGGTGAAAATTGTTTGTCGGCTGTGGGAATCGAACCCGAATTCTTAAATTCTCAATTCGACTCGATAAAAATAATGTTGTTCCAACCTAGATACCTATTAGTCATTTAGTTAAATTTACAAAAAAATATTGACATTTATCACCGATATCAGAAGAATATCTTAGTTTAGATTTAGCATGATAAATCTTTTGTATAGATAATTGACAATTTTTTTTGAGTTTCTCCGAAAAAATGTTGGCTACGTCTCTGCAAAGCGAGTGCATGTGTGTTAGTATGTTTGTTTGTGGGAACCGGTACCGACATTCTGTAAGATCGATCTTATATTGGACGATCATTTCCTTTAGGACGTGAGAAAAATGGACTTGTCGAGTTTACACACACTTACCAAACCTATTAATAAAACCGTGTTGCATATATTTATATGTCTTCCGCCTAATTTTATTACTTTATCCACAAAAACAAAAGGAATTAACTTGACGTTTAATTATGAAAAAAATATTATTACATGTTAAATGTTTTCATATATTCTTTGTGGTTTTTCATTTCCGCAACTCATGTAAAACAAACGGAAAATAAGATAGAATAAGATTAGATTCTTGATATGATAAAACTTTAGAAGAAAAATAAAAATAAAGTACATACTTCTTCCGCAGCTAGGTAAAAAATATTAACTGTTATAATTCAGTAAAAAAAATATTTATCCTGTAATTAATTATTGATCCTCGTTTCTTGTGAAAGTAAAAAAATATAATTAATAATCTTTTTGAAAACTGTGGACAGGACAGTAAACGAAAACAATTTTTAAACCAGTCGCCATGGAAACCTCTCATATTAAAGGACGTTTATCATTAACAAATGACATAATGTTTGACAGAAATTAATTTACAAGTGGTTTAAATAAATTAACGCAACTGTAAAACGTCAAATGGTTTTGCAATTTTTGTTCACGAATGAAACATGAAAAATGCATCATTCGAGCAATATTAAAGATGCTTTTACCGCTGTTAACTATGCATTAGTACCGCAGGTTTTTGGAATTTCGCAATTAACAAACATACGTTGTTATAAATGTATTGTAAATTACTTAGGATCAAGTATTTCACTTGACTTTCCTGAAGACAATATTGACTTTTAGTGCAATTTATTTAAATTTTACTGGTTTTTATTTATTTATTTATTTATGTTACACTGTACAACAGGAAGTTAATCCCAATTACAGTACAGGGTTAAATATCCAGAAGGGATTCCGGTACAACAGACATCCCTATTTTTAAGCTAATTTTCAACATTTTCAATTTAATTTCTGACTTTATAAAACATGTAAAATTAATTCCGTTTTTAGATTTTAATGTAGAATTTCTTATTTGAAGCTTTTTTCTCTAAAATATTAAGGGAAGCAGGAATTTATAAAAATTAAAAACAGATTATTTTATTTATTTATAATATAATAATTAAATTTATTTGTTTCAGGTCACCATTATTGCAGAACAACAAAAGGTAGGATCTGCAACATTAAATAATATATATATTCGTACATAAAGTAGTTTTTTCTACGATTGCTATGAAAAGTTGACAATTACGCTCTCATTTGTCATCGTAAAGTTTACGTTTTCTGTGGAACAATCGAAAAATATCTTTTTGCGCATCTCCAATTATTTCAATAGTTACCAAGGATACAAATATATATTGCCAGTTGACAGAACGAATTTATTTTCAGTACGCATACGTTTTTTAATAATTTGAAGATGCAATCGTAGAAAAAATTATGTGTGTTTCACGAGCGCAAAGTGTCTTTGTTCCTCTTACACTATTGCAGCTCTCGCTTTCGGCTCGCGCTGCAATTACCGTGCTCGAGTAACAAAGAATCACTTTACGCTCTTAATACACAAATAACTATTGTGTGAGTTGACAAGATTATCAAATGAAGTAAATTGTTAGTTCAATTGCGGAACTAATACTAATCTACTATTTCATAATTTAGTAAATATTTTGAGGGACCCTTTTAAAGTTTCCTAATGTCCAGTCAAAAAATTATGTGCGGTCTTCTTTGACGATTACAAAATAAACCGTATCATTATAATTTAATTGGATTCATAATTTCTTGTTTCCACGATTGTGATGAGTTTCTTATTCCTCTGCCACGAATTTGGATTCGGTCCGTTGGTTCCTTAATAACTACAGCACCATGGCAACGCGGCATTATGGTAATCCTGCAGTGCTTTAACCATTTCGTGCTGGGAGGTATCAACGAAGCGTACTGTTTGGTCATTTTGACTGTAATTTACTTAAATATGGTTTTAAAAAGGTGGTTGAGAAACTCACACGTTGATATATTGGAAGATGGTAAAAAATGCGTTGATGAGATTTTTAATTCGGGTATAATAGCGGAGCATTCCGACACGTTTAGTTTTTAATTCAGTTTTTTCGATTTTATAATTAATATTTTATGTAATATCCACTAAGATTTACTGTTGCTAAAGCTATCACCACGGGAGACAGTAAAGTAATCTGAAAGATCCGGGTTCAATCTCATAACTCTCCCTTTTGGTTTATTATCAAATGACATTTGTAAATATTGTAATTCTTTGGCCGGGTTTCTATTATTTACTTTGCAATTACAGTTATAGAGCTATCATTTAAAATATACAAGAATATATTAAATTATAGTAAGTTGTAGTATCGAATCGAATATTTTATATTATTGTATTTAATTATAAAAACAAATTATACATATATACATAAATACATAACATTACGCTATATCCCATTAAATGTTGTAGTACGAACTCCTGAAACATTCACAGAACATATTCATAAAAAAATCAGTCTTCCTTCAACATTCTCATCCTGACACACGATACTCGCTCTCTTCATACAAGCTCATTCATTCCTCACACTCCAAATTATCCATCACACAACTAACCCTTAATAATATCCATTCATTCACTCTTATACACCTGTTTCAAAAATCTTTTACTTACGCAAAAACAAAAATTAAATAGACAAATTTAATGATTCAATGACAATATTACAAAATATGTATATCATATTTTACATAGGTACTATTTTTGCACTTTACGCCTATGTGCTACTATCTCTTCAGAAACATTAAGTGGTTTCAAATCTTGCTGTCTGTAACTTATAATAAAAGTACAACAGCATGTAAGTGATTGGATGTCTCTATAAGCTGTAAAGCTTCTGTATTGGGTAGGGATCGACCGATATGATTTTTTGTGGCCGATACCAATATACTCATATTCGATATCGGCCGATACCGATATATCGGCCATAAAATTTTGTCGTAAATTTTTTGCTGTATAAATGAGGTAAAAGTGATTTATAATGATATACTGGAATACTTTTGATGAACTTACTGCTATGACGACAAGTAAATCAGTGTCATATAAGAAAAGTAATGATGATATGATGAATAAAATTGATAATGAGATTGAATTGTATAAGAAATTAGAAAAAATATCAAGAAATGAAGATCCTTTGACTTGGTGGGCGCAAAAGAAAGACATTTTTCCATTGATGTACAACGTTGCAATAATATATTTAGCACCGCCGCCAAGTATTGTTGCTAGTGAACAGCTATTTTCTTCAGCTGGAAATGTTTATGAAAGTGCAAGATCGTCTAACTCCGGAGAGAGCAGAAAGCTTAATTTTGTTACATTACAACTTGCCAAAACTTAACTTTAAATATTAATTTGTTTAACTTAGTGTGTAACTTTACTTCTACATTTTTAATGACTTTTTTGCTAAATTTTGAATAAGAATAAACTTGATTTGTTTTTTTATTTAGTATTTCTGTTTTAATTTCCTTAAAAAATCCTTAGCAACTGAAATATTAAGCAATTTATATTTTTTTAGGCCGATACCGATATAGGCCAAAAAGACCGATATGGCCGATATACCGATACCGATATCGTTATCGGTCGATCCCTAGTATTGGGCTTAATTTACTGTTGTGTAATCATGCATCGTAGTAAATAAATACACAAATGATTTTATATAATCAGCAATAACGTATCAATAAAATAATATAACCATCTGAAATGTAAATCTCTCGCATACACCACAAGCCTCTATCCGACTTAATCTCAATCAGCACCGCTGTGATTGGTAGGACAGGAAGCGTGTCTAGAAACAAAACACGGTCGCCGCCAACTACTAAACAACTGAACGTCGTTGAGTCTCGTTCCCACGCTTGCTTGATCTCAATGCGCGGCACATAGCTCATTCGTACCACGCGACCGCACTTATTTATTACACATTATGTGCTATCATTGTCTGACTCTGTGTGAGTGTCAGTGTGTGGCATATGTTTCAATGTGACTGTCATGCTAAGATTATGGAAATTTTCTGGCTTGTGGCTACGTATTATGACTGGAATGGCTTCTTTTGTAATTAGAAGGAATAACAGTTGTTAATAAGAAAAACGGTTCGAGACATTCTTATTGTAATTTGCAAAAGAATGATGTTGTGATCTGTATTTAGATGTTCCGGGTTTGAACCCTAGCATGCCACTATTTCAATGTATCTATTAAATGGAGGTACACGAATGATAGAAACATTTATTCATTACGAGTAGATTCATTCTGCTATTCATTTCCGCAAAGTTTGTTATTTTCATCAAACTTTGCTTGTATCATATCCATACATTTATTCTTTAGTCATTCATTCACCCTTACTTCCATAAGTCTTTCAATCAACAAATGTATAACATGAGCAAACCATCTATTCATTGAAAGACATTCTTCTCAATTTCCCATTGGACATCTCTTGATAGATTTATATTTGAAGCACTCAATACATCCATCCATACGTCGACAAATTATTGGGGATTTCAAATACGTATTCCTTGTCTTTACGTCTGATTTTGTGGTCATATCTTTCTAATGGTAGGTGGCTCAGTGGTATCGAGTCAGTCTGTGGATTTTGAGAACCCTGATTCGATCCCCACGGCCGACAAACTATTTTCACCAATTTAGATCAACCCCTCCACTAACATCTTTGGGGGCTGTGATCTGACGGCTAGTAACCGCACTTCACGCGAAGAAATATATCACTGCTACTGCAGAATGCCACACCCAATAATAGGTAAAATGATATATTTATTTATCTTTATAATAAACTAAAACTTTATTAGTTTTTTCAGTTCAAAATAATGAACTATTATAATAATTAAATGTTGACAAAAATAATATATATTTTATTTAAAAAGTTATTTTTTCCAAATCAAATTTACTGGGAAGAATGATATTCTTTAAAATTTAATTTAGGAAATAATATGAATGTAGTAAATAAACAGTGAAGCTAATTCTGATATATAAATTTTCAAGCATAGCAATTGCTAGGACCTCCAATCGACAATGGTTGATATTGCAAAGAAGGTTACTATCAAAATGGTTAATACTTGGCAATTTTTGTTACAGATTAGCCAACGTTTTCCTAAAGAATGTGTGCAGTAAGAAATTGTGGGAAATATTTAGTATCATGCAAAATTTTCAAATCCTCCTCCTTCTTGATATGAGTAGATCCTTAGGAACCCCTTGAGAACAATGATCTATAGGATAATAAAATTAGAATAACATTTAGTCGTAGCGTCTACCAAATAATAAACTTCGTGCTTTCAAATTTCGCCTGCTTTAACTTATATCTAAAAGAGGAATACAATTACATTGAATGTTTCGGATTCCACTATAAGCTGCAGGCTTACAACAGCGATTAAGTCTCTGTTCTGTTTTGTAAAGTAAAATTTTCCCCGCCACTGGTTAATTCCATCTCAATCACTTTCCCCTATAATTGCACCTCAAGTATTCGAATCCTCCTGACATCTCTATAGCTGGTTAATTCTCCAGCCTTATTCGGCGTCTCATCGTGGCAGGCCTTGTATCTGTCGGCTTGTCCATGATCGTGTGTCGGTGTCGGTGTCGGACATGTTGAGTGTCGGGCTGTCGGTCTCTTGGTTAGGATACAAACGAGTCAATGGTGATCGGCTGCATATAGGCAGCGGCGGCGATTGATTCTGCTACTGTATTGGTATTGGTACTTCGTTGATGAAGTAGAGTTTTGTGATGTTTAAAATGTTGAAAAGTTGATCAGACTTTTAGATTTTATTGAGTATTTAGTTAATCTAAATTCTATCTTTTTAAAAACAATTTCGTTAAGTAGTTATTTGTATACTTCATTTTCAGTTTTTACTATACAGTGTGTAACTGCAATTGTGTTAAATGTATTTTTAAACAAGCGCAGGCGATGCTGTCTTCATTTCTTATAGATTCGTTGTTAGAGAAGTGGGCGTAAGTGAAGATTTACGAAACTGGTGTACAGGAGCGAATGGATGGATGTTTGTTGCGTGATGATGGATTTTGGTTGTAAGGAAAGAAAGAGTACGTTTAGAGGTAGTGTTAATGTGGTCGAAGCGAGTATCGTGTATCAGGATGAGAATGTTGACGGGTTTGTGCTACCCCATTTAATGGGATATAGCGTGAGGTTATGTATGTATGTTATTTGTATATCAAAATAAGGAAGTGAGGCATTTTGCCTCGAAGATGCCGTTTTATTTTCCAAGTCAAAGGCGAGAGATACAAAACACCTGATGAAAGAATGCCCTTTTTTCAGAAGGTTTACATATCATTTCTTTTACTACCCTACCAGAAAATACAATTTCAAGAAATACATTAGAAATTTAGATTCTTTAGAAAGATGTTACCTGGTTGTCATTGAAGTCAAATCATAGCTTTGTTTTCCAGTTACTTTCCTTTCCTTAGCAAGAAAAATTTACTTTTTTCTCTACGAATGAAAAATAGTACTGTCTTTTTTCAATTGAAGAAAGAAATCTTATTTTCTAACAGGGTTGCGAACTACAGAAATTTATACCGGGTGTCTACTTTTTTTTTCGAACATAGGAAATTCAAAGTTAAAATTTTGATTTAGTTGATATCTCTTTACCTATTAATTTTAAAACAAAAGTAAAAGAAAAATGTTCAGAATGAAAAACTGCATTCATTGAGTATAAATTTGTTGTTCAATTGTTTCTTATGTCCGAGTTAGAAGCAAAAGAAAATACACGCTTTAAACCAATTATCAGAGTGCCATGAGAAATAAAACAAATTAAATAATTTAATAATAGGTATTTATTTGACTAGCTTATGTAGAACAAGAAAATAATAGTTGCTATAATTAATTTTATTATTAAATAGAATGGTCGAATAAATAAATAAATTAGAGTAAGCTTGAAATTCTTGTCCAATATGTCAAATAATGTCAGACATAACAAACAAATTATGAATGCAGTTTTTCATTCTGAACATTTTTCTTCAGAACAATTTTGTTCTAAAATTAATAGGTAAAGAGATATCGCTAAATCAAAATTTTAACAATGAATTTCCTATGTTCGGAAAAAAAGTAGACACCCGGTATAATAAATAAAAGGTAAAAGTTGTTGTCTGAAATCTTTAGTTATCATTTAACATTGAATTGCAGGCGATAATTTTCAAATTAGTTGCATGTTTTAAAGCAATCTGCAGTAGAAATAAAGTTAATATGATACAAAAAGCAGCATTGATTTTATGCCATATTATATAAAATGATATTTTTTACTTGAAAGACGACAGCAATTCTGTTGTCGAAAATAGTATTTATATTGTCCGCCAGTACGGTGGTGTGGATAGCGATACGGAATTCGAATTCCACTCAAGCTAAAAATTATATAAACTATCATACTGCGGCTCGGTGAGTGCGGACCCTGTACTGTAATTGGGATTAAGTTCCTGTTGTACACCGTAATATAAATAAATAAATAAATTGTGTGATCCGGGTGCTGATTCAATTAGACTGGCATCATTTTTTGTATTATCATGTGAAGCATATAACTGTTATAATAAAAATTAGGTATTAAATTCGAGGCGGACATTTAGACTACAATTGCCAAACATATATGTCGGAATCATAGGATAAATGACACAATAAAAATAATTAAATTAGCAAAGAGAAATCGGGTACTTTCCGTTGAAAGCCTTCAATACATTTCGCTTATGACTAATAAAAGATTAGTCAGAGTTTATTCACCTATTAAAAAAATCTACATAAAGGAAAAATTGCAATAAGGGGAAATACTAATTATAATTTAAATATTTATGAAATGTTATTGTCATAAGACATAGATATGTGAATCACCTTCACCGTTGCATGATAACTACTTTAAATAAAATACATATTATTGAGTGTGGCAGTCTACCTTAGCAGATCTCGATAAGTGATATATTTATGCGCGTGATATGCGGTTATCAGCCGTCAAATCACAGTCCCACAAACATGTTAGAGGAAGAAGAGCCCCAGAGGTAATATTAATGTGGTGAAAATGTTTGTCAGCTGTGGAGATTCAAAGCTACTCCATAAATAATATATAATTTAATGTAAAAAAAAACCACTGGAAATAAACATTTGCTACGCCACTGTAAAGGGTTATCATCCCTGTCATTCCTCCTCGTGTTACGCAACATAAAAGCTGCTTGAATATTGAAAAGTTGATTTTTGGTGCTATTATTAAAAGTTTCATTAAAATTAAACCAGATGGTCGGATGATTTAATCAATAATTGGAGTAATTAAATGAGAATTGGTTACTGACAAATTGTCGACTTTGACGAGTGATTAATATTGCGAAATGTAGTCCATTTAATTTGCCATGAAATTAATAATATAGCATATTTTTTTGCAACAATTCTTGAAGATGTTATCGTTGGTTTGAATTGCAGACTTACCTGTAATTATTTTGTATTAAATTAATATTTTTAATTGAACGATATTGGAAATTTTAATTATAAGGCGAAATTGCAAAGTATATTACAAAAATTGTAGTATATTTTCATATTAAAACTGGTATACTCTATTACTGAAAAAATTAGTTTCGTATCTTCATTACAATAACATGAATAATCTCAGCGAACTTCAAATCAAACTAACTACATCCATACCTCGCTTTACTGCCTAGATACGTTCCACGAAACTTGGCCGCAAAGCGAAAAGCCGTATAAGGAATCAATCAATTCTAATACAAATTCATAGAAATTCAATGGGGAAAAAAATTTTTTTGTCGTTATAGCGAAACATTTTAGGCCGTTAATCGAAAACGTGCCTTAATTGAAAAGGGCCGTTATAGCGAAATGCCGTATAAAGAGCGGCCGTATAGTGAGGTATGGGTGTATATATTGAAAAAATTATTTGAAATCTATTGATAACTGCAGAAGGGATAAAAGAAGCGAGTGGTTGAAAGAGTGAGTAACCGATAATTCTATCCAGGATTTCTAAATAATTATTTGTAATTATTGGCGATGATACAAACATCGTGTACCGATCACTTAAATTCGTTTCTTTAAAAGTCAACAAACTAATAATAGGTATAATAAATAATTCGGTTGACAATTACAAAATTAATTCTTCTATTCTAATAATATTCACTGACAAAGGTAAACTATTATATACAACTTTCATTTAATGCATTTAAAAAAAACATCAAGGAATACCCCTTAACTTTTTAGGATTAGCGGTATGGTGTATGTACCACTTTTTTTAAAGCAAGCTCGCCAAGATGGTACATAAATTGTACCACTTAAATAAATATTATTTCCATTCTTTTCAGTAGACAAGAATCTGTACCACCACGTTTTTCTAAAAAAATGTTTTCGTCACGCGCAGATAAAAATATGGTAAATTTTCTGCGCCTGAAATTTGCAAAAAAATTCAATTGCTAAAAATTCACTAAAAATATGCTTACAAGTCAGTTTGGTCCCAAGGAATTCATTGAGATTTGCAGAATAAAAACACTTTGAAAAAGTGTAATTTTTCGTCCGATCGGATAAAGAATAATTTATGAAATGTTGACGGCTGAAAACATGCTTAATAAGTAAAATTCTTTTTCAAATGCTATACTGGAACTCGGACAGCAATGAAACAAAATCCAATTATAAATTCATCAGTTTAAAATCGAATTATCGAATATGAATTCACTAATAAATAAATGGAATTTTGTATAAAATCAAAAGATTTTAATTCTTTTTTAATAATAATAATAATAATAATAATTTATTCTCAAGTTTAAGACATTACAAAAATGCATCACCAAGTCAACAATAACAAAAAAAAAACCTAATAGATAAAATTGTACATAGTTTTTAAGATTATAATTCAACGCAATCTACATATTCTTTTATATTATAGAAACAATGTTTTTGTAGTATACAATTAACAGATTTCTTAATAAGCCGAATGGTAAACTTTTAATGTACACCTCCAAAGTTTTTTAATTTTTTCATTTGACTTCAATTATGTTACATTTGATTGTAAATTATGTTACATTTGATTGTATTGTTAATTCATACTAAATTGCTTGGTAATGGCCCTAATATTGGCCGAAACGTCGATTAACAAAAATGGTTTAAAAATGAATAATTAATTTTACCTTTTTTATTTCCAATTAAAGCCTGAAATCCAACTAATATAAAAAATTAAAAATAATAAATAAATGCTTCTCTAAAACTATCTATTTACTCAAACGTTCTCCATCTAGTAGCACCTCAAGGATATAAACTTCCCTCGCTCCCTGCTCAATTCCACCATCCAATTCTTCACCATCACACTTTCCGTGTTCTCTACAATCTCTCCTCACCCAAGAAACACAAAACACTGCTCACGAAGCAGCGTGTTGGTACCTCGTCAGCGGCGACGAGACGGCGGCAGTGAAGCAGCTCTGCTAGTGATTTGATTGTGTACCACGCGCGGCAGCTCGCGAGCTAGCTCACCGTGGGAACCGCGCGGCCACAGGCGACCCGGGCACGCTTCCTTCTCCTGGGGTTTCACAAACATCAGTGAATGCCAACATGTTACAGGTGATGTAACGACACCATAACTGAAAACAGCACTTATATTATTTTTTCATGAAACTGTAACTGAAAACTTAAAGACTTAAACACATATTGAAATTTAGAAACAAAATTCCGATACGAAAATTAAACTATTTCTATTCTAAAACAATATATTTAAACCAGTATAAATGGAGTACTGAACCAAAAATAAGAAAGAGATGAAGACGAACATAATATAATCATTTATTTATTTATTTATAATAACTCTGTACAACAGGAACATAATCAAAAAACAACAAAGACAAAATTAATTGTCTTTGAATGCTCATTTGGTGAAACTAGGTTTAATACTAAAATATCAAACTAAACACTTGTCTAAGTCTCACAAAATTCAGCCTTCAAGTCAACTTATGAGGTCCTTGTCAGCGGCTGGCCAGCACAGTTAGTATTTTGTGAGACTTAGATAAGTGTTTAGTTTGATATTTTATTAGGAACTTAATCTCACTAAGCCGCAGTGTGGTAGTCATATATTTTTAGTTTGAGTGTGATTCAAACTCGGGACATTCTGATTCTAATGTCGCACAAATAATCCAATATGAATTGTATTAGTTTTTTATATTTGTATAAAGTTTTTTTTTGTAACCATTACCTCAAAATACTGAAACCATAACGAAACATAATTTATAATTTGAAATACCTGAAACCAAAACCTATATAATATTTCCAAAAAAACAGTAACCGAAATACAAAACCCACATTTTATTAATATAAAATCCATTAACCGTAATCGAACTTAATTTTTTTGGTTCGAGTCCCTGATCCCATAGCTCATTAGATAAAATAATAAGTTGTGCGTTCAAATATCTCTTACTATGATTATGTTTAAATGATCCATATTATGTAGTTTCCCTGTTTTCGGTTTAAGTTCCTGTTGTACAGTGAGTGACAAATAAATAAACAAATAACAACAAAGACAAAATTAATTGTCATCCAACACTTGGTGAAACAAGGTTTAATAAAAAATATAAAATAAACACTTGGCTATGTTTCACAAAATTCAGCCTCCAAGTCACCTTATGAGGGCATCGTCAGAGGCTGGCCAGCACAGTTAGTAACCATAGACGCGTTTCGCTCTTATTTAAAAAAACAAATGTTGCAAATGGAAGAGAATTTATCCGAGACAGGAAAGTTTCATATGGTCAGTAGAGAAAAGTTTGTTTTAGAGTTATCTGATCCTGTAATAAATGAGAATGTTGCAGCTAGCTTACTGTCTTGATTAACTTGAGAGAATCTGGTTTATCTTTAACAAATGTAAACAGAGAATATAGCAACAAATTATGAAAACATAAATGTATGGGGTAGGTCGCTCAGAAGTATCAAGTCGACCTATAGATTTTGGAATTCGATTTTGTTGTAATTTCGTGACTAACACTGTAATTTTTGTAAATGTTCATATTTAATTTCTGCCGTTACAAAACCAAAGAAATAAAATTAATTTACTGATGTAGATTTTTTGCAAGAGAAACAAAAAATGAAGTCTTATAATAATCATTCTAGAATATTGGATATTGAATGTCTATTTCTTTTGAGAATAAGTAGTATTGGAAACATTATTTGTGATTGTTTGAGAAGCGCATGGTTGCAGTGGATGCTCTGCACGCGACTTCTTGCGACCTCTGTTATCGTGCTTCACCCAGCACGCTTCTTACGACACTCGTGATGTGAAAGATTCACAATTTCTTCTCAGCCGAGTTCCCGGGTTCGTTTCGCTTCCGGACTTTTAATTGTTCGCTAGTATATTTTATGTTTCTTTCCTTCATTAGCTCATTGACATCAAGAAGAACGTTTCCCAAGAAGATAAAATTCAAACCGTCTTGTTTTAGCCACTTCGGTTTCGGACAATATCTTTGTCTAGATTTTACCACAAATTTTAGACATCAAGAACAACTTGAAAACAAATACAGACTCTTTGGACTAAGATATCAAAGGAATAACTTGAAGACTTTAATCAATGAAATACAAACTTTATTAGTAATTTCACCAAATATAAATTCATTACTTTTCTTTTGTCTAATGACAGTGTTTTTTTAAACAATGTAAGTAAATATTAAACCGAAGGAAATAAAAATACAAATAATAAAAATTAGCATTGGACACAATTGGAGTCGAGCTTTAATTACTGGCTAGTATATTTTTCACAACCCTATCAGAAAATACAAATTTTCTTCCCTCAATTAAGAGAAGGGAGTAATACTTTTCACCCCTAGACCAGAATAGTACAATGTAATACTAGTAAAGAAAGGGTTTAATTACAAAACGAGTACGAGTTTTGTAATGGCTCTTTCCCACGGGTGTTACATACTATTTTTTTTCAAAATTAAATGTGAAAATTACATTTTCACATTTGCGATACAAGAAATTTAATAACTATTTTGTATAAATCAAAGGAGTTTTATTTGTAAATGGTCACAATGTAAAATGACATTTCCCTTACTCAATTTAGTTGTGATGGTAACCGTTTCCCTCACTAGTGATGAAAATAAATAACTTTCCTCACTAGGAAGGGAAAAGGTTAAAATCACAATTAAATTGAATGAGAGAAGTGCTATTTGTCATGGTGACCAAGGAAAGGTGATGTGCATTTGCAAATACAACTCATTTGATTTACATAAAGTAATTAATAAATTTCTTGTATTTTAAATGAAAGAATGTAAATTTTAAGTTTAATGTTGAAAAGAACACGTAGAAAAGGGCCATTGCAAAACTCGTACTATTGGAACATTCGTTATCGTACTCGTTTTGCAATTAAACCCTTTCCTTACTATTATTACTATTACCATGAAATCTAAGTAGTGTTTTTTTTATATTTGGAGAACTACTAGTCAGCCATCATAAAGTGTCCAAATTTGCAGGGTTCAAAAGCGAAACAAGCAAACTGTCTCTCTTCAAAATCGTGTCAATTATCATCCACGTACCATCTCTATCTAGTCTAGGATCTCTAGAACTGTAATTCTGTAATTGGTAATTGGACTACGATCTTAACGTGCCACGATTGCGTAGTTTATTTGTTCTGCGTCTGCGCGGAACTTCGCGAAATGTTAGGTTTCCATGCTTTCACTTGCAGCACGGTAATGCCTCTTCTACAAGATGGTTCCTGATTTTTTACGGTACTAAAACGAATCTCCGTCTGTCACTCACGAGATTATGGCATTTTTTTCTAATGTTACGCGTATTATGATGTTATGTAGTTATGTCTACATGAAGGATATTCGGTTGAAATGAAACGAAGATTTCTTAATGACTTTAGACTGGAGACGAGCACTAAAGTTTTTATAATTTTTATGTTCTTATTTGAATTTTAGTAGTAGTTGTTAAATTTATAGCTTGCTTTCGGAAATGAACAATTATTAAAATTTTACTACTTTGACTTTATATGTCATGGGATTATTCTTCATGGCAGAATGAATAAAACTTCGTATGATGTGGATGTCAGTTACAAAAATACATTGCATAAATTATCATTTATTGATATAATATATTTATTTGACAAAAAAGTTTTCTCATGAAATGGAATACATAAATTTTGGTAAAATGTTACTTTATTTATCTAGGTTTTTTAATTGTTTTTAGTATTAAACAAACGCAACATTTAACATTTAACTTTTGTTTTACTTATTTAGATGTTTTCATTGTTTTAAAATTACTGTTGTTTGCTTGTTAAGTCGTAAACTATAGTTAGAACAAGTACTTGTATTTTTAGACATTTAATTTTTGCTATTTCAAAAGTTTAAATAGTATCAAACTTAAGCCATAAAGTTGTACATGTAAACAAAAATTATTTTCCCACGGCTGGGTGCTCATATTGATAGAATAGTACATTTATACTCATTTGATACTTTGCGCAACAGGAAATTAATTCCAAATATCAGGAAATCAGAACTACAAGAATCTTGTTATAGTTTTGAACTTATTAACTCTTGCTTCTAAAGCAAGAGCTCTAATGAACTAGTCACAACAGTAGTTGCATCCAGCGGTACGGAATTCAAATCCGGAGATCTCAAGTTCGAATCCCAATCAAGCTAAAAATAGCTGGGCTACCGCACTGCGGCTTAGTGAGTCCGGACCCTGTACTGAAATGGATCTTTTTCACTGAAAATGAAACACCTATTGAGAATTTTTGATACTTTTAATTGTCTTCTATTTAATGACGATAACCGTTTGAAAGATTTTAATAAATAATTAAAGGTGTATTTAATTTTTATGTTGAAAATAATGTTTGTTTATAGTATACAATTAAGGTATAATTAGAGGAAAATGTATTCTACATGTTGCAACGTTTTAAAGCTTAATAATTATTTTTTGTTACGCCATAATTATTAAAATAAAAAAGAAACTTTCTTATTTTGACACTGAAATATGACAATCAAAGTTCGCATAATATAAATAAATAAATGTATCATCACGCCATTTATCCATTACTGGTTGAGACACACTAATGTAGCAGATCTCAGTAAGTGATATATTTTATCGTATGTAGTGCGATTACCAGTCGTCAAATCATGATCCCAACTAAATTCTAGTAGAAGGGGAGCCACAGAGGTAGGTTTTTAATGTGGTGAAAATTGTTTGTCGGCTGTTGGAATCAAACCCAGGTTCTCAAATGCACAGGCCGACTCGACACCACTGAGCCACCTATCTCATAAACTATCTTAAACTTAGCTAAACATATAATTTCACAGTGAAATTTGGACCTCGCTGTATCTTTTTGACTTGCGCACAAAAGAATAAAAAATGTCCAATGAAATTATACAATTTGCTTACTTCAACTTATAAATAATATGATGGTGTTTGAGTTCTTTAGATTTCACTATAAGATGTTATAGGCCTCCTGTACTGTATTTAAATAAATAACCAAACAAATAAATTAAATTCTAATCAATACAAACGAAAAAAACAGATTAATATAATCTTCAAATATCTTTTAAACTTCTTTATATATTATAAGAGATCTTGAACAAGACTAAAAATCTATAATGGTATTAATGGTATTATTGTTAAGTCCAGAATAACAACTGTAGTACGATCTAATTAGTTTGCTTAAGAAAAAATTTCAAATAATGATTTCATAAAATTAGGTTGAGCAATTTTATTTATAATAAACTTCAACTTTTTACAGAAATAATTACAACAAATTTTACAGTATTCAAAGTTAATTTCTTTCCCACAAAAATCCCCTGAAACCAATTTCCTCAAAATGGTATAGCATTAGCTTCTTTACATAATAACTTAGAAATAAATAGATATTATTAGTGGTTACACGCAGAGCAGACGTTCAAAATCGTTCTGAACGCTCTGAACTTTGAACACAATTAATTCCTGCAGCAGCTCTAGAGTCTACAGCGCTGTTAACCCGTACATCCCTTCAGATAATCATTCACGGTAATCATATGCCTCTGGGTGGTTTAGTCATTCATATTTAAGATGCATGTTCTTCGACAGGATTCTTCAAGTTTTAAGATGCTGCAGTAAATAACGAATTAGTTAAACTAAATTATAAATAACGAATGTTCCAATATATATATATATATATATATATATATATATATATATATATATATATATATATATATATATATATTTGCATTCAGTGCGCGTGAGAATGTCACTTTTAGTCGAGATAAAAATGTCATTCGAACGTGGCAAAAATTGAGAATTTCGCCCATAAAATACAAAGTTTTGTCTAAATTTTTGTCAAAAAAAATACAATAATTATTGATATTGTCAAGTAAATTGAAAGCAACAATAATAATGTGAATTTAATAATATTGATGTGTTGTAACTAATGGAACGTGGAAAAAATAAAAGTGGGAGCGTGCGCAAAATACTAGGGTGGAAAACAATTCACGAAATACGTGTTGTCATGGTAATATAAGTGATGAAAAAATCACGTAGTTCACAGATTGATATTAGTGAAAAAAAATTGATAGTTGTAGAATAGTTATTTTTGTATTAAGTGCGCAAAATGAGTGTTTCTTTGTTGCGCGTGAGAATGTTACTTTTAGTCGAGACCGCAGGTAGAAACAAAAAAGACATTTGAACGCGTCAAAAAACACTAATAATACCTAACAAAATCTAATTTGGGAGCGTGCACGAAATAGTCATTTTGCGCTCTAGGGTGCAAAATAATGTGCGAAATACGCGTTATCATGGTAATGTAAATGATGAAAAAATCACGTAATTCACGTATTGATATTATTGAAAATTTATTTTGACAGTTGTAGAAAAATACATATTATTAAAATGCTTCAAATAGAAGTAGAAGGTACATAATTTAGTTTTCTGTATATTTGTATTTGACATATTTTTCTCTAAAATACTTGATAAAGCTAAATATACGATGTCAAATATGAGTCATTGAATAATAGGATAAAAGTTATTCTAACAACTATTTTGTGTAATTGGATTAACAAGTTTGTAATTATACTTAGAGATAAGATACAATTACGACACTTCTGATAAGTAAAATGTAGGTTTGTAGTTATAAAAGATCTAAATATAATTAGCTGATAATAATTATCACGCTAACTCTACTTTGTAGTTATAATGCAGATAAATAATTTAAACATATACAAATTAAAATGTTATATATTTGTCTGAGGTTCGCGAACTTATCTTAGTACGGTAGCTATGTACGTTATTGTCGTGGTTCATTGTCCTCCATACTAGTTCCTTTGGGATTATATAGTTTTTTCCATCTTTAAAAACAGATCTACAACCCTTGTTACGGAATATCCTGGATATATATTTTCTCAGATATTTCTCAATGAAATGCCAGTGTTAAATACAGAGGATACTTGGGGGCTGAATTTCATTACACGAGATATGAATTTTTCCTAAATGTAAGATATTTTCAAATGTGTTGATACTTTTTCATGTATACATGTACAATATTAATTACAGGTAATTATTTCCTAACCATTTAATTTGTGTGTTTATTTTTTAGTTTAGTTTTTAATTATCGAACTATTCCATATTAAAATATTTTTTATCGTTCTATTTTTTCCAACAATAATAAAATTAAATAGGAATATTGGATAAGTCGATAATTCTAAAATAATACTTGTTGGATAACTTCAAAAGACTTTAACATATCACAATCCTTACAAAATGTACTAAATTACTTAAAAGACACAAACTACATAACAAACAAAATATAGATTAAACAAAACAAAATAACTATGTAAAACAATACAAACTGTAAATTATAATGTATAGTCCTAATAGCCTAGATGCTGAAGGACTTTAACTAAATAAAAAGAAAAGGCTTTAAGTTTTCTAACACTTTATTTACTGTCGGTCCAAGGATTGGGTCATTATCAAAGTTAGTGGTAGACAAGTCACATGTTAATTAAAAATAAAATTAGAATTTTAGAAAAGTCAAGAATTGCATTTGAAATTAAGTTCCTGTTATACATCTAATGCATAATTGTCCACAACTCGTGCGAAAACCTACACTAAGCTAATAAATAAATAAGTATTATCAATGATTAGTTAACATTGAACACTTCCAATACTCCATTCCGCAGTCACAACATACCTCACCATATTCCCCACTCTCTTCCACGTAGTAGCACCATCACACTCACACATACAACACACGCCAACCATCAACCAAACATTCCCACGGGGCAAGACGTCCGCTGCTGCTGCTAGCCGCCACCGTGTCGGCATCTGACCCCTCCGCGCACGAACGGCACTGGCCTGGCGCTACGTGCCGTGTTGTTGTGTGTTACGGTGCACGGTCACGTCAGGTGGGGTAATTGCGCCCGCGTGTTGGGTGCGTGTAAGCGGGAAACTCGGAAAGTAAATGATGGAGGGTGGAAGGGTAAAGAGGGTGGATCAATGAAGGGTGGTAAATGCCAACGGAAAGTCTGGTGATGATAATAATATGGATGGAAATGAGGGTCGGGTGAATGTTACTGTTTAATGAGTAACATATTGTTTTTCCTTAATTGAAAAAGCGATTAATTTTCCCACACGTGTTCGAAATTTACCTCATGAATTCGACAAGTGAGGCATTTGTCCGTCAGTAAGGTGGTGTGAATAGATATATAGAATTCGAATTAGGAGATCCCGAGTTCGAATCTCACATAAGCTAAAAATTATATAACCTACCACACTGCAGCTAGGTGAGTGCGGACCCTGTACTGTAATTGGGATTAAGCTCCTGTGGTACAGCGTATCATAAATAAAATAAATAAAATAAATAATTTCAACGAGATTGAAAAGAGCGCTTTTCTTTCAAGTGAAACCCAATTTTTAAATAGATATTCGGACTTTAAATGCACTCATGGAAAAAACTAACTGATACAATACAAGTAATAATTTATTTATTTGAATCAAAAGAATTTATATTTACTTTGCAAATAATTCAATAGGTAATATAAGAAGGTATATTTTCAGTATTCCTAAAAATTATAGTACTGAAAAATTATTAGTTTTTATGAAGTAAAATAAGGCCCATGTAATTCTTTTACTCTCTAGAGAATGAAAACTAGTTTTATCATAATTTCGCAAGAAGAAAGTTGAGATTTGTACTCACAACCTCTTACTTGTTTTATTTTCGTTTTATCCTCTAGGATAAGATTGGCTGTTACGATTTGACGGATGGTAATAGCATCATTTACTTGATTGAGTGACTTACCTAAATATTTTGTACAATGTAAATATATAATTAAAATAAATAAATATATCATCACGCCTTTTACCCATTACTGGGTGTGGCACTCTGCCGTAAGCAGATCTCGGTAAGTGATATATTTCTTCGGGTGAAGTGCGGTTACCAGCCATCAAATCACGGTCCCCAAAGATGTTAGTGGAAGGAGAGCCACAGGGGTAGATTTAAATTGGTGAAAATTGTTTGCCGTCTATAAGAATCGAACCAGGGTTCTCAAGATTCACAGGCCGACTCGATACCACTTAGCCACCTATCCCATAACTTTTAATAACGATTTAAATAATTAAAGAAATATGGGATAAATATTGTAGTGGAAATTAGAATCCGAATTCGAATTCCAAAGTCAATAGTTAATAATATCACCATATAAACAAACACATAAAAATGTCTAGAAATTTAAAAATTTCTTGATGCTTCTCACGGTTAAAAGTTCATGAATTATCTTAAAGAAAATTGCTTCAAATACGGAGAACTAAGGTGAACGTTTATGTAAAGTACAATATGTCTCTGAACATTTAAAACATAAACTATACGACGACTAAAATATACAAATCTTTTATAATTCTTCTATATTAATTAAAGGAAACTAAAAGAAAAAATGAAGGAAATAATTAATCCTCAACGTAATCAAACGATTTGGTTTTATTTCCGAATAATCTCTCACTTAATCACCAGTTACTGCCTGAATATTAGATATATTTCAAATTCGTATTTAATTATAGTTTCTGAAAATGATTTCATATAATTTCCCTTAGTTAATGAACAGCAGATTCCCTTAACGATCATTTCTTCTAGTACAAATAGTAAAAGTCGTGTATTAATTGTAGGGAGCCATTTGTTCCTGGGATTTTAATTAAGACGTTGTTCTATTCAAGAAGCTATCTACATCCGTGGTTTTATTTGTATTGTTAGATAAAGAATTAATGAACCTTTAGTAATTAAATCTACTATATTTAATGTTGATCCAGGTTGAACATCGAACTCTGTAATTAATAAATTATTTTACGACCAAAGAGAGATACATTTGCATTATCATCAATTTTAGATTTACATCAAAATATACTACATTATATTAAATTTAAACTTAGTTGTGATTCATTAGTAACATACTTTCTGCACAAACAAAAGTCGCTAAGTTTTTCCTGCTGTACAAATAAATTAAAATTATGACTTAAAAAGTTTTGTCATTTGTTCATGGAATAATAATAATAAATGCTTTTATTTGGCAAATACGAATTCAGCATAAACTGTTGCAACAATTCAAGTTTTCGTGCCTCCATGCAGAAACACTAGTTTTTCATAACTCAAAATCGTCCAGAAATAGTTTGTTTCCAGTTTAGGCCGGCGAAAAACTAGGGACATTGGTAAGTTTAGCATTGGCAACAACAAGGTTAGAGATTCTGACCAATTTTAGAACTATAATTGATTTTGTAGTTGCTGTGTATAACCAATAAATATAATATATCCGAATAGCGGATTTTTCTGGCAATAAATTATTAATAACATTCTTGGCAACTTCTTTAGTATGTGCTGGAGTAGACATTATAAAATTTGAACTTACGAATGTCACAATTTTTTGTAAGAAAACAAATTAATTCGTGTCCTTGTTTACGAATGTCCTGATGTTGTTAAGATAAAAATCCTAGTATTCAATTTGTAACAAATAATTAAATTAGCTCGAAATCAAGAAACTCGCAATATGCAAGCTTCGCCGTCAGTTTAACCTGTCAAAATATACTCGCAGTCAAAAATTTCAATTATAAAATTCATCTGAAATTTTCAAAACCCTAACAATTGCATTACAATTTTTCCAAATTTATAAACAGTTCAGAATAATCTTCAAAAATTCCCCCTGAACGTCTTTCGGCTACTTCCCATATCCAAACACGCACTCAACACGCTCCACGCCCCTAGGTGACCCCGGAGCCTCGCCTCGAAGCCGCCATCGCCTTGAGTGCCGCCGGAGGCAATTCATTCTTCGCTCCGGTGTAATTACCTGACGAGATCTGCGCCCGGCGTTTCAGATGCGTTGGGAAAATTCGGTGCACGGTGGTATATCACCGATTAATTTCCACTGTGTTTTGTTTTGATGAGGAATAAGAGATAGTGAGATGAAGGAGTTTTTTAGGGTTATTTTAAAATTGGATGGTTTGAGTTATTGGTGTAATTGTGGACGGTTTTCGTCGACGCGTTTCACACGATTTTGAAGTTTTCTTGTAATGCTTACAATGTTGCTTTTTGGAGTAAATTATGGGTAATAATTTAAACATACTTCCATTTTATTTAAGAATGGAATGGAATTAATAATATACTTTTAGTAGGTACTTTTAGTTTGTAGTCACATGCATCATTATAATACTTAATAGATTTGTGCCTTATACGCTAACGTTTACAAAATGGTCAAAACTTTTAAAAGAAAAAAAAAGATTATTTCAAAGACTTTGATAATCTGCTAAACTAAATCATGTCGAAATTACAAAACTATTATTAACTGTCATTTTTCGTACACAGTTTATAATTTCTCGATATAAATTTATCGAATACTTTACTAGAATATTGAACTAAATAGATCTTACTAAAATAGCCAACTATGAAATCTAGCTCATCCAGAAATCCGTAAAAAATATTGCTACTCTCTAAATTTTATACTAATTTAAAATTAGAAGTAAGTATTCTGCTTTTGCATGACCTTAGGTATCCCTTTTCTATTCTTCACGGTCTTCTGTTTCCCTTTTTACCCTTGTATATCTAGCTCTGTTATCTAAATCTTATTCTTCTTTTCCCAGATTTTAATTTTCTTTCGTTACAATGTTTACACGAGAAAGAGTTTTAGAGTAAATTGTTTGAAAATTATAAATACTGCAAGAAAACAATTTAAAAAATTCAAAAAATTTAAATCTCTTAAAATGATCTAAAAATTTGCTTATAAGTCAATTCGGGCACGGGAAATTCAATGAAATTGAACGCATCTTCATATTTTTTTAGTTTTTAAGATATAACCTCCGAAAGGGTTGAACTTTCCATAGAGTAACCAGTATTTCAGTAAATTACTATTCCATTTGGACACGGCAATTTTGATGGAAAATATATAATATGCAAAGTATAATTAACGAATGAAAGTGTTCGGAAACTTCGTTGACTTCAACTTAAAACAAGAAAACAATTTCGTTCAACTTGTTGATAATCACTATATCGTGTAGCTCACATTGTGATCAATTTCCTGAATAATTCAGTAAAATATGTATAAGAATTCTCCATCCTCCTCCTCCGCAAGTAAATCACATCACACCCTTCTTTTTCCATCGCCACTTGCGTGTCGGGTGCGTGTCAGACGCACGGTACTTACTTATACCGGCAGCCGTTCCGTTCCAGCGTTCAGCCGGCCTGTTGCCTGCTTGTTGCCTGCCTGTGGGAACGATGTGACCGCCGGCATTCCCACGGAGCTCGCACAGATGCTTGCAGTGGCAGAGGGTGCCCGCCCGGTTGGCGCGTGCACACCTGGACTACGTCTTAAGGGGAGCGAAGCGAGCAGGGTGCGTGGAAAGAATAGTGGAGAATAGTAATGCTGTAATGGGTTGGTTGCGAGGGATTGCGAACTTGAGAAACCGTATTTTATGTAATTATTGTTAAGTTCTTTTCATTTTATAAACGTTCTAGTTATTTTCGAAGGTGAAGAAATGAAGAATAGGCAATGAGCTAATAAGATGTCGGAGACTTTGCAAAATAAGACAACGTTATGGAATGATGTAATTTAGTGTATTTTACAAGTTAAATTATTTAAATTCATCACCTTTCATTAACTAAAAGCTTCTATAATATAAATAAACTTGGAGAAAGTGTATTGTTCACTTCTTTCAATGTTTTAATTGTTCTAGAAATTGATTAATTTAAATATGTGTAATAAGCTAAGCTATTGTTATTTTCTTAAATGAGTTCAATTCAGCACTCTCATTTACCTACAGTTTTCTTTAATTTTTAAATTCTCTAATAATCTTTAAAGGTACTTTTAAACATGGTGGAACTTAATGAAGGGCTAAAGATTATTTTATGTGTTTTAAAAGTTAAACTAGTTGCATTCAAAAGTCTTATTTATCTAAAAAGCTTTTCTAATAAAAACAATAATAATATAGACCATTATTTGTTCAACTATATGTGTACAACATGAATTTAATCCCAATTGCAGTACAGAGTCAAAGTGTAATAGTTCATATATATTATATGCATTTCTAAAATTGTTTTTGCTCGATTCAAGTTTTGCATTTAAATCCTGTAAAATTTCTATTTATTTATATATATTAGGATTAATTTGATCCTTCAAGTAATTTATAATTAATAATCGTTATCAAATTTATAACAAATAAAGATCTAATTAGTGGAGCTTTCAATAGTTTCTGATCAATGTGTAAAATATGTTTATGCAGTTTTAGAAACAATTAAATTTGTTGAAGCATTTTAGGAATAGTAGAAATTAATTTTGCATTAATTTGGCGCGGTATATTACAAGTTTTTGGTGTTTTTAATAATATTGTTTCATTTTTTTCGTAATTAATTTATTAGACCTGAATATAAAATTACTGTTTATAAATAATACAGTAAAAAAAGTTGCAGCAACAATTATAAATATATTTGTAATTATAAAAAAAACGTGATTGAATTTTAAATTCAAAAATTTTGCGACGATAAATTACAACATTTTCCAACAACCATAGTAGAAATTAGAAAATATTTTGATGGAACAAATTAATTTATTTTCTTATATTATGACTAATATTTCAAAATATCCAGAAAAACAAAGATTTATTTAAAATATTTATCGTATACATAAAAACGATTAAACAACAAGACTTTAAATCATTTAAAAGAAATTAAAATCAAAACAAAGCAAAGTCAACAACACAACTTAAAAGCTGATAGCTTCATCCACGTGCAAAGCAAGATCTAGTGACCAGGAGGTATACAATAGCCCCCCCACTACCTTACCACTCTCAGGGTATATAACCGCTCCACCCTGCTTCGGTCATCACATTGCAGCCTTCAGTGCTCGCGTTACTTCTTACTTCTTAGTGTGTTGTTAGTTCAGTGTTAAACGCAAGATGGCTCCAACACCATACGCATACACCAGCGAGTACGGCGAAGAGCCCGTCAGTCGTACTTACCAGTACCGCAAAGTGATGAAGCCGATGCTTGAACGTAAACGTCGCGCCAGAATCAATCGTTGTTTAGACGAACTTAAAGAACTCATGGTGACAGCTCTTCAATCCGAGGGTGAAAATGTGTCAAAACTTGAGAAAGCCGACATCCTCGAGTTAACAGTTCGACATCTTCACACACTCAAACGTCAACATCGACTGATTGTATCTCCCGAGCAAAGTTACGCGGATAGATTCCGTGCAGGATTTACTCATTGTGCGCAAGAAGTGTCTCATTTTCTTACCACCCCTGCCGATTCCGTTGATCCTGTGGCCGGGGCAAAGCTTCTTCAACATCTTGGCTCATGTATCCGACAACTGGATTCAATTGCAAGACCTGAATCTCCTGAAGAAGGTTATCAACAACATGTTCAGTACACGCCTCCTGCTTCTCCCGCTACAAGTGTTAGTGACAATAGAATGTGGCGACCGTGGTAATTTGTGATTGTTTTGATTTATTAATCACTTGTCTTCCGATTGTATATATTGTATGTATTGCTATCTGTGATAATAGTTTCATTAGTGTATGTACCTGATTAATCTTTAATGATTGTAATAATTATTAAATTGTATTTATGATATCATAATTTTCTACGGTAAAATACAATATTTCCTACAAATGATTTATTTGTTTTTATACTTTATTTTCCTTTCAACACACTATTACATTTCATTCTATATTTTTTTGTAGTATTACTAAATTTAAAACAAGTTTTAATTTAATAGTTACATGTTATTTTAATAATAACTTTGGAAATATATTTATTGAATAACTATTAAAAAATTGTTTAGTATGTACAAATAGGTGTACCAGTTATACATTTAAAAGGGATATTAGAATCTTTAGATTTTTGACAAACCTTGTTAATTATACAGGGACTAGTGCAACATGTTTCTGATCTTTTGCAATCGTCATCGGTGCTACAAATTAATGCATTCTGATTTTCTCCAATCCATTTTGTGCAGTTATTTATAGCAGGACAATTGGTTATTTGTACTGAAAAATACAATAATTTATTACTTATAAATATTTCAATTACTTGTTTTGGTTTTATATTCTAAAAATTAATGAAATAAGATTTAAAATTTTGAATGTAATTAATTTTTTATTTGACTGTTGAAACAAAAATAAAGCAACATTCTTATACTTCGATATTTAGCTTAATTTTATTTACAATTATTAAATAGACGATATTTCGGAACTAAGGGTTGACTCTATTATCAAGTCAATACAAATTTTCAATCAATCAATATACAAAAAATACATGTTTAATTGAATTAAATGTAAAGTTAAAATTACGTCATTAATTTTTAATCTCTTGCCAATTCGCGAAAGAAGTTTATTTTAATCTGTTTAAAAAAAGAAGCTAATTTCACGTCGTGCTTAAAAACTCTGTAACTAAAATGTTCGAATTCACAGTTATTCAACATGTGATTAAGATGTTATTTAGCGCCATAGAAACAAATACAGGGTGTTTCACAACTTAGAGCAAAAATTAAAGGGTATAGTCTGTACGACGTGCTGATCATGAAACAAAAATAATTTTTTTTAAATCGCAAAACTATTTTCCATGTTCTCAGTCCAAAATTTTTCCTTGCCACTGTCACTGGGTGGATGATTATGTTAAAGTTATTAATTAAATAAAATTCTATTATAAATAACTGCTAATAATTGAATTGTGTAATTATTCTTTCGTAGTTGATACCTACTTCATTGTTTATGTTTAATAGGCAAGCGAATACAGTGCAGTACTACAAAAAATGTTTTAGGTTAACAACCCTTAATTTTTCGAATTTAAAAAAAAATCTTTTTGTTTCATGATCAGCACGTCGTACAGAATATACCCTTTCATTTTTTGCTCTAAGTTTTGAAACAACCTGTATATTAAATGACATTTTAAAAACGGGTATAGAAAATTTACCTGCTTGATGTACTCCAACAATGCAAGCTTTCTTGCCTTGATCGCAAGGGTTGATGCAACATTTTTCTTTTCTCAAACAATCGTTGTCGTCAGTACAGTTTCTTATAATTGTTGGAGGGCTACTACAGCTAATTGTAGGACAATATAAAGGTTGTTGAATTTGGTGATTACCAGGATATCCAACATTTATATTTCCAGGATCTGTGAACAAGATTTATTATTTTAAGAATAAGGAACGTAGACACTTGATGTAGTTTCACAAAATTATTTATTAACCTTGTTAATAAATAATTTTGTGAAACTACATCAAGTGTCGACGTTCTTTATTCTTATTCATAATGTTTCACCAAGTGCCAACGGCTCATACTTTTGATAACTTATTATTTTAGTTTGATATTATTAAGCGTTATGTTTAATGAATTGTTAAAGAAAAATATGTAGATGAGAGATTGCGTGGTCATCTCAAGAATAAATGGAGAACGAATGATTCCAATAAAATAATTTTTGTGGAAGAAATTATATAACTTTTAATATATGCAACAAAATCTGATTAATTAAATTACAAATTGACTACTCTTTATGTGAGAAAACGAATATCACAAGATATTTAAATTATATGGGGTAGGTGACTCAGCGGTATCGAGTCGGCCTGTGGATCTTGAGAACCCTGATTCGATCCCCACAGCCGACAAACAATTTTCACCAATTTAAATCTACCCCTGTGGCTCCCCGTCTACTAATATCTTTGGGGCCGTGATTTGATGGCTTGTAACCGCACTTCACGCGAAAAAATATATCACTTACCGAGATCTGCTTAGGCAGAATGCCACACCCTGTAATAGGTAAAAGGCGTGATGATATATTTTATTTATTTATTTAAATTATTTTCTTCAAAACTTACAATATTGTTGTCCAGGATAATATCCCCCAGAATAATGATCACAACATCTATATCCAATATTAGGAGGGCACCAGTTAAAACATGGAGGATTACAAACAACTCCTAACACAAATAAAATCAAAATAACTTCAAAATATTTTAGTGAACTCATATTGTTCTTATTCTTCGTTATTACAAACTGTAATAATCACTGTTAAACTTTATATATATATTATGCACTTTGATAGAGGGTATTAGGTCATGATCCATTTAAATTTTTCGCGATGTTATCAATACATTAATACGAGTACATATACTCGACATTTATCTCTATTTGTTTGTATACCAAAGCTACAAGGTCAGTTAAACTTTTACACAGAAGAACGAAGTTAAGTAAACAACCTGTGATCAGTTATAGATATTTTCAAATATTTAAAAGATTTAAAGTATTTTTTCTGTTATCAAATATTTATATGGGGTAAGTGGCTCAGTGGTATCGAGTTGGCCTGTGGATCTTGAGAGCCCTAGTTCGATCCCCACAGTCGACAAACAATTTTCACCTACTTAAATCTACCCCTGTGGCTTCCCCTCCACTAACATATTTGGGGACCGAAAATTGACTGCTGTTAACCGCACTTCAGAGAAGAAATAAATCACTTACCTAGATCTGCTTCGGCAGAGTGCCACACCCAGTAATGGGTAAAAGGCGTGATGATACATTTATTTATTTTATTATTTTATGAATGGGGTAGGTGGCTCAGTGGTATCGAGTTGGCCTGTGGATCTTGAGAACTCTGATTCGATCCCCACAGGCGACAAATAATTTTCACCAACTTAAATCTACCCCTGTGGCTTCCCCTCCACTAACATATTTGGGGACTGTAAATTGACGGCTGGTAACCGCACTTCACGAGAAGAAATAAATCACTTACCGAGATCTGCTTAGGCAGAGGGCCACACCCAGTAATGGGTAAAAGGCGTGATGATATATTTATTTATTTTATTATTTTATGAATGGGGTAGGTGGCTCAGTGGTATCGAGTCGGCCTGTGGACCTTGAGAACCCTGGTTCGATCCCCACAGGCGACAAACAATTTTCACCAACTTAAATATACCCCTGTGGCTTCCCCGCCACTAACATATTTGGGGACTGTAAATTGACGGCTGGTAACCGCACTTCACGAGAAGAAATAAATCACTTACCGAGATCTGCTTAGGCAGAGGGCCACACCCAGTAATGGGTAAAAGGCGTGATGATATATTTATTTATTTTATTATTTTATGAATGGGGTAGGTGGCTCAGTGGTATCGAGTCGGCCTGTGGATCTTGATAACCCTGATTCGATTTCCACAGCCGACAAACAATTTTCACCAATTTAAATCTACCCCTGTGGCTTCCCCTGCACTAACATCTTTGGGGGCCGTGATTTGACGGCCGGTAACCGCACTTCACGCGAAGAAATAAATCACTTACCGAGATCTGCTTAGGCAGAGGGCCACACCCAGTAATGGGTAAAAGGCGTGATGATATATTTATTTATTTAATTATTTTATGAATGGGGTAGGTGGCTCAGTGGTATCGAGTTGGCCTGTGGATCTTGAGAACTCTGATTCGATCCCCACAGGCGACAAACAATTTTCACCAACTTAAATCTACCCCTGTGGTTTCTCCTCCACTAACATCTTTGGGGGCCGTGATTTGACGGCCGATAACCGCACTTCATGCGAAGAAATATATCACTTACCGAGATCTGCTTCGGCAGAGTGCACACCCAGCAATGGGTAAAAGGCGTGGTGATATATTTATTTATTTAATTATTTTATGAATGGGGTAGGTGGCTCAGTGGTATCGAGTCGGCCAGTGGATCTTGAGAACCCTGATTCGATCCCCACAGGCGACAAACAATTTTCACCAACTTAAATCTACCCCTGTGGCTTCCCCTCCACTAACATATTTAGGGACCGTGATTAGACTGCTGATAACCGCACTTCACGCGGAAGAAATATATCATTTACCGAGATCTGCTTCGGCAGAGTGCCAGACCCAATAATGGGTAAAAGGCGTGATGATATATTTATTTATTTTAAATATTTCTTCATTATTTTAAAAGAAAATCGTACGGCACTAATTAACAGCCAATAAAACATTGTATCAAGCATGCTGACCATGGTAATATAGATAATTCTTGTAGATTTTTCATTACAAAATTAATAAGTGGAAATTTTTTCGTGTCAAAAATATCAATTTAAAAGCTGTTTTTTAATGTCATTTTTATTTACTTGATATATTATTCTATCATACACTGATTATTTTAAATTTGCATACTTTATTATTCTTTAAACAACACCATTACATACTATTATTATTATAATTATTGTATATTTATTTGCATTAACACTAAATATAAAACAAATTTTAATCCAATATTCAACTATTACATGTTATTTTAATTTATTAATTAAATATTGCTAATTAATTATTCATCACTTTGACTTGGAGTATTTTTCTCTAAAATATTTGTGAAATTGTCTGTTTATTTCTTGTTGGATAACTGTTGTCAAAATTGTTTAGTATTTACCAGTTGTAGTAGTAGTAAATGGTAAATAAGGACGTTTAGATTTTAGACAGACCTTGTCAGTTATACAAGGACTAGTGCAGCATGTTCTTGATCTTACGCAGTCGTCGTCGCTGCTACAAATTGTTGCATTGTCATGATTTTCAAGCCATTTTTTACAGTTGTTTATTATAGGACAATTCCTCATTTGTGCTGAAAAATTTAATAATCTATTAATCAATATTTCAATTATTTCTTTAATCATTTTTATTCCAAAAAGTAGTTCAGAATATATCTGATAAATATGATTTTAAATAGTGCTTGTAAGTAAAGTGCAATATGTATTGTATTGAAATGAATTCAAGTAAAATTCCGTGTATACTTATTTGTCTTTATTTCATTTATATATATATATATATATATATATATATATATATATATATATACAGGGTGTTTCACAACTTTGGCGTACATCAAGCAGGTAAATTTTCTATTCCCGTTTTTAAAATGTCATTTAATATACAGGGTGTTTCAAAACTTAGAGCAAAAAATTAAAGGGTATATTCTGTACGACGAGCTGATCATGAAACAAAAAGATTTTTTTTTAAATTCGAAAAATTAAGGGTTGTTAACCTAAAAATTTTTTTGTAGTACTGCACTGGATTAGCTTTCCTATTAAACACAAATTATTAGCAGTTATTTAAAATATAATTTTATTTAATTAATAACTTTAACATAATCATCCACCCAGTGGCAGTGGCAACGAAAAATTTTGGACTGGGAAACGTGGAAAATAGTTTTGCGATTTAAAAAAAAATTCTTTTTGTTTCATGATCAGCACGTCGTACAGAATATACCCTTTAATTTTTTGCTCTAAGTTGTGAAACACCCTGTATATATATATATATATATATATATATATATATCGTATTTTGGTTGTGAGGAAGGAAAGAGCTCATGGGAAGGCAGTGTTAATGTGGTTGAAACGAGTATCGTGTGTCAGGATGAGAATGTACTGTGAATGTTTCAGGGGTTCGTGCTACCCCATTTAATGGGACATAGCGTGATGTTATGTATGTATGTATTAAACAGATGATAATTTGGAACTAAGGACTGAGTCCAGTATATTCGATTAAAAAATATGTGAATTAATTTGTTGAAAAATTTAAAGTCAAATTAAGATATAAATTTAAAGAATAGTATATTATAATACAAATGGTAAAAGAGTATCATTGGATAGCGTCTATTGCATACTATTATTTCTAGGACAATTTAGCATATTACGTTACAAGAAACTATTTAATTTTTTATATTTTTTAGTTTCTGAAGTTTTATCAGTGAATGTTGCGAATTTATTGTCTGTCTATAATTTTTATATGTATGACAATCCAAAATTGGAAAAACATGTTTAATTATAAAATAAAACTGTGTGAGGTAGGTGGCTCAATGGTATCAATTCAGTCTGCGGATTTGAGAATAAATTTATTTTTACATAAACGAGATTCAGGAAAAAAGTTACTTTAGAATGTAGATATTTTAGATATAAGCCAGATAAGACAAATCCCTCAACAGCATTCATTTTGTCATATTTCAATTAACCTATCATAGTTTTAATCACGAGTGTATAAAAAACGAGTAGGTACCTAAAGAGTTTAATTAAGACAACAGCAAAATGTACAATTAATTATTTGAAAAGTAAGTTTTTGTTATAATGACAGATGCAAGAAGCTAATTTCATGTAGCACTTAACATATCATTTGTCAACATTTGATTAAGAAACAAATAAAAAAAATATTTTAATAGCAAGAGTAGGAAAATATATTTTTATACAACTGTCAAGAAATGTTTTTCATTATTTACATTACCATGACAATGTGTATTTTGCGCATTATTTTGCACCCTAGTGCGCAAAATGAGTATTTTGCTTACTGTTTCGTATTGTAGTGCGCAAAATGAGTATCTCGCGCACGCTCCCAAATTATTTGTTGTCAGGTTTAATTAGTTACAACACATCAATAGTATCAAATTAATATTATTGTTGATCGTTTTCTTTCAATTTATATAAATAAATCAGCAATTATTGTATTATTCTTAATTTACAGTTATAGAAAAAATGTTGTTTGTATTTCGTGGGCAAAATTGACCTGCGGTCTCGACTAAAAGTAACATTCTCACGCGCAACAAAAAAACACTCATTTTGTGCACTTAATACAAAAATACATATTTCTTTATTTACCTGGTAGATGAACACCAACAATGCAAGTTTTCTTGCCTTCATTGCAAGGGTTGATGCAACATTTTTCTTTTCTCAAACAATCGTTATCGTCAGTGCAGTTTCTTACAATTATTGGAGGATTACTACAGCTAATTGTAGGACAAAATATTAGTGGAATGTGGTTATAACCAGGATATCCGCCATTTACATTGTCAGAATCTGCGAAGAAGAATTATTATTTAAATTTGTTATTATTAAGCGTTATGTATATTGTTAAAGAAGAATAAGTAGATGAGAGATTGCGTGGTCATGTCAAGAATAAATGATTGACAGTTTGCTATGAGAACGAATGATTCCAATCACAGAGCTTTTGTGGAGGAAATTATATAACGAATATCACGAGATATTTAATTTATTTTTATGTAATTTGTTGTTTAAAATTTCAAAACTTACAATATCCTTGTCCAGAACAACGATGGACATTTGAAGGACAATTATAGCATGGAGGACAAACAACACCTAACACAAATAAAATCAAAAACACGCCACAATATTTTAGTGAAATCATATTGTTCTTGTTCTTCGTTAATACCAACTGTAATAATCACTATTAAACTTTATATATATATGTTATGCATTTTGCTGGGGGATATTAGTTCATGACCCATTTAAATTTTTTGCAATGTTATCATTACTTATACTTAACCTTTATATTTAGTTGTTTGGCCATCAAATTTACAAGGCCAGTTAAACTTATACGCAAAAGAACGAAATTGAGTAAATTCAAATTTATTTTGAACAATTATTGAATTATAATTACATAAAATCTGTAATCAATTATAGATATGTGAAGCAAACTAATGTATATTCAAATGTTCTGAAGATTTAAAGTAATTTCTCGGTTGTCAACCATTTGTTTTAGAATAAAATACTTTAAATTAAAGATACTACCATTTTTCTCTAAAATAATTTAGAAATTATTGATAACAGAAAATATACGATGCTAAATATTCAAGATATTTTATTTGAATTAAGTTCGAGTTGTCTGGCAGTTCACTGCGTTTCGGGAAATCCGAGGACTATATTGATATTGAGTTTTAAAATTCCTGTTGCACATAATTAAATAAATAAATCATTACGCCTCTTTTAGATTACTGGGTGTGGCACTCTGCCGTATCAGATCTCGGTAAGTGATATATTTATGCAGTCGTCAAAACAAGATTTGAAAAATGTTCGGGATAGGGGTGCACAGAGGTAATTTTAATATGGTGTAAATTGTTTGTCGGCTGTGGAAATAGAATGCGGGTTTTTAAATACATAGGCTGGCTCGATACCCCTGAGCCACCTATCCCATATACATAATTAGATTATTTCCATATTGCAAGAAAAAAATATCTTAGTGGCTTATCTTGTAGCAACACACTCGATTTCGGTTATTGGGATCTATCGAGTCTAGAATACTTTTATCAAATTAAACACGCTTTCAAATATTCCGCGTTCCAGATAAATAAAAAATAAATATATCATCACGCCTTTTACCCATTACTTGGTGTGGCACTCTGCTGTAAGCAGATCTCGGTAAGTGATATATTTGTGGATTACCGGCCTTCAAATCACGGCTCCCAAAGATGTTAGTGTTCCAGATAAAATTAGAGTATTAAAAAAGGACGAAACTGGTGTACAGGAGCGAATGGATGAATGTTTGTTGCGTGTTGATGGATTTTGGTTGTGAGAAAAAAAAGAGTTTGTATGGAGGAAGTGTTAATATGGTCGAATCGAGTATCGTGTGTCGGGATGAGAATGTTAACGGGTTCGTGGTACCCCATTTAATGGGATATAGCGTGATGTTATGTATGTATGTAAAAAGGACTAATAAAAATATTAACAACATAAAACAAAATAATAAAATATTTATTTGTGCAATTTGCATTCTTCTAAGAACAGTTTTAATACTTACACTTCTTGATCTTAAATGTACTGCCCCAATAAAATGAAGAACATTATGTTACATTCTCAATTATTTTTTTTGTGATTTGTCTCAATTGAATGTATACAGGAATGGTTCAAGAAACGTTTCGGAATAAAAGTAGAATATTGAGTAGAAACTCGGATCTGGAACTACAGAAAAGAATAGAACATGTTTTATATGGAGTGTAATGAACAGATGTGAGACATGAACAGTTTTAAAGAAAGATAGGGAAAGGATTAATGGCATGGAAATGTGGATATGGAGGAGAATGTTTGGTGTTAAATTATTTGATAGAATTAGTGACGAAAGGGACACCGTATGAGACTATTTTGAAAAGCAAAAGAATGTGTTGCGAAGAGATATTGTAATGAAGGTCGTAAAAAAGGGACAATTGAATAAGAAGGTGAAAGAAGCAAAAGGAGGAGGAAGATGTTAGACAACCTGAAAGAAGAAATAAATTATATTTAAATTATTTATTTATTTATGTTACGCTGTACAACAGGAACTTAATCCTAATTACAGTACAGGGTCCGCACTCACCGAGCCGCAGTGTGGTAGTTCATATAATTTTTAGCTTGAGTGACATTCAAACTCGGGATCTCCGGATTCGAATTCCGTATTGCTATCCACACCACCGTAGTGACGGATGAAAAGAATAAGTTGGAGAAGGCATATAGGACCTACAACAAGCTATTGATAATGGTAAATCTTGAGCCACACCTCACACTAAATTACAAAAATTGTGATGATACATTTAATGATTTAGAAGGAACGTCAGGATATTTATCATAAAACTGTTATTTTAACAAAATTAAATAAATTTACATATCCGAGAGTAAAATGTTTGCAATAAAATTGAATGTCCATAAATTATGTGTTAAACTAATATTATTTCAAAATACTATTTTACATAGTAAAATAAAAATTGATTATTTGAAGTAGATAAGAAAGGTTGGCGCCCCAAATGATAGGATTTAAAGTTGGCTATCTTAGTCTGAGACATGTATTAGAAGCGTAATATTGTTATAAGATAAGTATTTACGAGTGATTATCAAGGTAGGTTGAACACTTTTATTTTAATGCAATTTTAAATTATATATCTTTGGGGGCAGTGAGTTGACTGCTGTAAGCCTTACTTCATCCACAATAAATTATACTTACTAAAATCTGCTGTTGTACCCAATAGTGGGTAAAATAAAGTCATTTATAAATCAGACATTTAAAAAATTATAGATTTTATTTGGGAATAATAATTTTCATTTTAATTTCATAATGTACATCAATGCATTTTTAAATAAATAGTTACATTATTTTACAAAATAAATATATGTATCATCACGCCTTTTACCCATTACTGGGCGTGGCACTCTGCCGTATCAGATCGCGATAAGTTATATATTTCTTTGCATAAAGTGCGATTATCAGTCGTCAAATCACACCTCCGAAGATATTAATGGAAGGAGAGCCATTAGGGGTAGTAACTATTTATTGAAAAATGCAATGACGTTCATTTTAAATCTTTATTTTCAGATGCTTATCTTTATCAACATTTTTTTATAATGAATTTAGGTCAGACTGGTATATTTGAAGATGATAAAAACATCTAGTAATAGGTGAAGTTTTCGAAACATTTTTCTGCGAATGTTTATCTCTACAATTTTGTTTATTTATTATGTTTAAAGGTGCAGTATCATTCATTCCAAATGACATTTGTATTTTATATTCAGTAATGACAAGTTGCATTCAACTATCATAATGAAAGTATTAGTTAATTTTGTATTTTTTGCCACAACAATTGTGACAACAGTTTGGTGCAACTATTATTATCAACAATATGATTATAATTATAACATGTGTTGTGCACGTAAGTCATTTATTTATATATTTTTTTATTACTATTCAATTATTATATGTTACTGATCGGTGAATTAAGGGGTAAGGCCACTCTAAAATTTTTTTAAAATGCATTTTTTTTTATTTGCTTAAATTAAAGTTTAAACCCTTAGGAATAAGGGACAATTAATTTAAATGCCGCGCGGAAGTATTTCAGAGGGAAAAAAGCATATATCTATTAGTACTAGTATTTATATATATATATATATATATGACTCGAAACTTTAAACGCGTTTTTCTCGAAATCATTTTCAAAATCGTTCGAAAAGAAATCTGAAATACTAATTGATGGATCGTACTGAATCTTTTTATTTCTTATTCTAGATATAAAATACTCAAAAACTACGGGGGCTTTTTTTTTAAAGTGCTTCATTCGTTTTTTATGTTCGTTTTTATACAGAAATTTAGTCCCGAATAATGAACTTTTTTTCCAAACTTGCGCCATTTTGTTAAAAATTAAAATTTTCAAAATCCAGCTGTAGTTTTTTAGAGTATACATCAGAGATTAAGAAAACATATCCCTTTTTGATCCAGGTCTATTGCTGTTCCGGGAATGTTTTCGCCCGATTTGCCCTACGCGCCGAGAGGAGTCGCCATTTTTTTTAATTTCTGACGACAATTTTGAATATTTTCTTTAAAAAAAATTTTTAAATAAAGTTTAAAGAACACTAAATAAAGATCCAAAAACAGTTCTTAAGCAGCACGTTTAGATTTCGTTAAAAAAAATCTAGAAAATGACCCTTTTTTTCCTTGTCTAGAGTGGCCTTACCCCTAAATAGACAACCCTTATTTTTCATGTTTACTATAGAAAACAATGGAAAAACTTAAATAAAAAATATTTGTATTAAGAGTATTCAAATTTTGCTGATACTTATACAAAAAAAAACGATAGTACCTGATTGATTAGGTTTCCACTATAAGCTATAGGTCTTTTGTACTTTAATTGGGATTAAATTCCTGTTGTGCAGAGTATCCAATAATTATAATTATTATTATTAACTTAATTCTGTGAGTCAAATATTTCATTCTGTTGTTTCTATTTTGTACGCATTTTGTTCTTGCACAATGTTTATTTATTTATTTATTTATATTACTCTGTACAACAGGAACTGACTCCGGACGCACCGAGCCATAGTGTGGAAGTTTACAGTCGTATACCGGGTGTAGAATTATGTAACATAGCAAATACTATGGTATTTTTTTAATATAATGCTTGTTGCTTCCCTAATTAATTTAGACCAAAAGTACAATTACAAAAAAAAGGTTATGTATTAAAAACTGCATTTAATGAGTACGTACTTATTGCTCAATTGTTTTTTATGCAAGAGTTTTAAGCAGATGAAAAATGGCTTTTATAAAGGAAATTATAGTTTTTATATGACAAAATCATTAAATAAATAAATAAAATTGTTTAACCGAAATTAATAATAAATTATATTTAAATGTACATATATCGTCATATTTTATTCAAAATAATATTAATAATAATAATAATGATAATAAAAATGTTATGAATGATTTGAAAGAAACACAAAATATGATTTATAATAAATGTTCAAAATTATTTCCATTCACAGCTAAATAACGGCGTAATCTGTCGAAAATATATTATTTTGTTTATAATAAAAGTCGTTATTGTCCACAACACTCTCAACCCCAAAATTGTTTTATAAAAGCCATTTTTCGTTTGCTTGTTACATAAAAAAACAATTGAGTAATAAGTAAATACATCCTATAGAAATGCAGTTTTTAATTCTAAACTTTTTTGGAATTTACATTTTTGGTCTAATTTAATTTTAAAAAATTCCATTTTATTTTAATTCTACACCCGGTATATTTAGGTTGAGTGGGATTTGAACTCAGGATCTCCGGAAATAACATAAATAGGCCAGGATAAATTATTCCGGTCACAGAATACCAAACTTGTGATAATGAAGTAATCATGAAATAAAGACGTTGTTATTAACATATCGATTGAATATAGACAACGATCAAGTTATGGAATAGGTGTGTTAGTTAGCTAAAAATTAAATACTTCAAAAAAGTAGATTTTCTGCTGTCAAATATGTTTAAATAATTTTAAAAATAATTTCAAATTAAAGATAGGGAAGAGTTGATTTTCTTTAGTCACTTAACGTAAGAGGAATCGAGTAGTAAATATATGAAAGAAATTATAAGTATAAGAAAATTATAATGAATTAATTTAGCTGATATTAATAGTCCGGCAAAATTTCTTTTACATTTTTATATTTTTGGACCCTAGTCCTATAGTATTGTTTGTTTAAATTTATTTGATGTATATTTTGTAACTACTCTGAATGCAATGTCGATATTTTAACAAATTTGCTGAGTTTCTTATACCGTAACACTATAGAATATCCAAGCTCGCAAAGGTTTCTTTCTGTTATCAATAATACAATATATCGGGAGTTTTTCTTATCAGTAAATATAGGGATATATCAATACCATAGTTACAGTTCAAAAGTTTGGCAGCAATACATTAGAGCGTTTATTTTAAAAGTAAACATAGGGAAAATAATATTTTCAGCAATGCATTGAAGTATAAAAGAAACATTTTAAGTTTAAACAAATTAAATGAATTTGAATTACTTTAAATTACATTCACTAAACGTTAGGTATAAATTTAGAACCTCAAAACAATCCAAAAGTTCTTTTGTGTAGAGGTTTGTTCTCAAATTCTTCGTTTAAGAGCTCGTACATACAAATAATGAGAATTTTGGGTTGAACCAGTTCAAAAATCGAAAATTATTAAAATGTGGTTCTATATAATTCAGACTACGAGAAATCGAATGGCGCAAAGCGCATCTTCATATCTTTTTTAGATTTTGAGTTACAGCGATTTTTGACTTTTTTGAAGCTCAATTTTGAAAGCCCATAACTCAAAAACTAAAAGAGACATTGAAATGCGGTTTAAAGGAGTGTATTTCTCGTGTGCTACTTAACTTGTACAGGTATTTTGAAAATATTGAAAATTTTTCAATTTTTATTCCAATTTTTTCTTCCTTAATATTTCAAAAACTTGAAAAGATAATGAAAATCTGAAAACACCAGTGAATTTCTGACGTGAAATTACATAAGTATGCAAATTTTCACAATGAAATTCACACGGATACATATTTTATTACAAAAAAACGAAAAATGACCAAAAATCGTAAAAATCTTAAGGCTAACCCCTTAAGAAATCTTCAAAAAACGGCCATTTTTGATTATTTGTAATAAAAAATGTATCCGTTCGAATTTCATTGTGAAAATTTGTATACCTATGTATTTTTACGCGAGGAATTCATTGGTGTTTTCATATTTACATTATCTCTTCAACTTTTTGAAATATCGACAAAAGAAAATTTCAAAAAAAATCTCTTTTAGTTTTTGAGTTATGGGCTTTCAAAGTTGAGCTTTAAAAAAAGTCAAAAATCGCTGTAACTCAAAAACTAAAAAAGATATTGAAATGCGGTTTGAACGAGTGTATTTCTCGTGCTGTGAACTATATAGAACCATATAATAAAAATTTTGACTTTTTGAACTGGTTCAACCAGAAATTCACATCTGCATGTTTATATTTCAAAATTCTGGTCATTCTTGGCCGTGGCAGTTCTGCAATAGCAGATCCTAATAAACTACACATTTTAAGCCGTTAAGTACTGTTGTACAGTAACCACAACTACCAAAAAAGAAAATTTTATTTAGTTTAAATAGGAATTTTAATTCAATAACTGTTCAAAATTACCCCCATTTACCTGTAAACAATAGCCTAAACTATTATAAAATTATTTATTTGCTCTGGAGGAATCTCATGCGATGCAACACTAATTTTACGTTTTAATTGTTCTACACTCATTCTACCACCATTATAAAATTTACTTTTTAAGTGGCCCCAAAGAAAAAATCGTTTGGCGCAAGATCTGGTGACCTTGCAGACCACTCCACTTCTGCACCTCGTCCTATCCATCGTTGGGGGAATATCCGGTGCAGATAATATCGTACATTTTGTTGGAACCACACTTCCTCAATATTTACTCAATATTACTCTCTCTTGTAACAACTCTAAATAATTTTCCCCATTTAAATTTCCATTTATATAATGACGCCCCACTATTTGATCCCCTATTAACTCGGTCTGATTTTGAAAGAGGACAGTTTTATTACTTTGACAACTATAGATGACAGAAATGATATTTTCCCTATGTTTACTTTTAAAATAAACGTTCTAATGCATTGCTGTAAAACTTTGTAACTGTAACAGGGCAGTACGATTCTGGAGATAGCTTTTCTAATACTCTAACATTATCTTATTATAAAGTGACTTAAAACACATGTGTTTTATTTAAATCTAGAGGCACAAACATTAATTTTCATACAAATTTTGGCTGATTACTATATAAAACAATAAATCTATTAGATAGTATGATTTTGGTAACTCTTACCCTTACAGACCTTATCTAGCAGTTTTACTTGAAGCATTTTTTCCAAAATAATTTAGGATTAATTCCCAGTGAAAACTATAAGATGACAAAATGTTAAAGAAAAAATTAATGCATATTTCTTTACATGTATAGCAAATAACCAATGGCTGCAAATTCCATATTATCAGCGGTACAACTACATCCGTAAGTTTCAAGAACTTTTAGGGCATTTTTAAGTAAATTAATTTTATTTAAATTTGCAGATAGCATGCAAAACTGGCCACATGTACAATACAACTACCATCACAGATACTTTAACCGTAAATATATTTAATTAAAATAGATTTAAACTTATGAAATAATAACAAATTTTAACATTCTAGCACCTCTTCATTACTATAACTACAACCCCTGTCGACAAATTCCATTGTCTTGTTACAATGTAGCATTTTACAGATGTTGCTACGATTGTTGTAATAGGTTGCAATGTTATGTTATAAGGGAAGTGGATAATCTGCCAGTTACTACAACAATCGAAACTATAATACCTATCACTCCTGCATTGACCACCACTACCGACAGAACTACCCCAACAGACATATCAACCACTACCGAGACTATTACTACCACGAATGAAGCGATTACTACCACACCTAAAGCAATTACTACCACTACTGATATGGAGGGCTCAGGTTCAGGTTTATTTCGCAGTGATGATGATGATGAAGATGATTATGATGCAAGATTAATCTTATTTTAAACAAAATATGACAGAATCATTAATTTGTAAGTGTTGAACGTAACAATTAATATCTGTAATAATATGATTGAATAAAAAATATTTTCACTATTTTTAAATTATCGCTGTCTTTATTTTATAGAATGCAAGATCGGCTGCAGCAATCTAATATAGATTAATGGTGGAATTCTATGATAAATCTATAAGTTTATAGATCAATAAATGTGTAAATAATGAACAAAATCATATTAATATTTATTAAATAAAATTTACGCCTTTTACCTATTACTCAACCGTAACAGATCTCGGTAAGTGATATATTTATTCGCGTAAAGTGCAGTTACCACCGTCAAACCACGGTTTCAAAGATGTTAGAGGGGGGTGGGGGGCACAGGGGTAGTTTTAATGTGATAAAAATTGCTTGTCGGCTGTGGGAACCAAAACAAATGCACATCATGTTCCATTGGTCACCACGTCAAATGACATTTCCTTCACTCAATTTAAATAAATAAATATATCATTACGCCTTTTCCCATTACTGGGTGTGACAGTCTGCTGAAGCAGATTTCGATAAGTGATATATTTCTTCGCATAAGGTGTGTTTACCAGTCGTTAAATCACGCCCCCGAAGATATTAGTGAAGGGGGAGCTACAGGGATAGTTTTAACGTTGTGAAAATTGTTTGTCGACTGTTGGAATTGAACCCGGATTGCCAATTCCACAGGCCGACTTGATATACTATTTTCATTTTAAACTGGAGGGATCGGCATAAAATGATTAAATGCACCGCAATTACATTTACAAAGGAACTCAAAATATGACCCGTTATAACTAGTTTCACAAGATTCGCACAGGGTTGTACAGCCGGTACGTGTATAATAGAAACAAAAAAAATACAATCTTTAAATAAGTATATTTCCTTATTCATACGATACAAGTATAATATATTATAAATATTATATACAAACATAATCTAAACATTTACCTACATTACTCAGTCTGATTCAGTACAGGATATTTAATCTTCTTATTGAATAACATAACTGCTAATTGTATAATTTAATCCGAATTAGTAATTTTTCAATGCTCAATCATAGGAAAAATATAATTTTAGGCTAAATACGACCCTTAAAAATGTACCTGTTGTGACCATCGTTCAACGATTTGGGGTAGCCGCACTAATAAATTTCATTGTAGTTATATAGTACAGGGACGTTTAATTGTTTTATGCCGATCCTTCCGGTTTAAAATGAAAATACTATACCACTGATAATAATGTATATTTTAAAATGCAATAACGTCCAATTTAAATATTTATTTCCTGATGCATATCTTTATCAATGTTTTTTCACAATGAATTTAGATCCGCCTGGCATATTTGAAGATGATAAAAACATCCAGCAATAGGTGAAGTTTTGTAAACATTTTTCTGCGAATGTTTATCTCTACAATTTTGTTTATTTATTATGATTGAAGGAGCATTATCATTCATTCTAGATGACATTTGCATTTCATATTCATTTGAGACAAGTTGCACACAACCATCATAATGAAAGTATTAGTTAATGTTATATTTTTTGCCACAACAATTGTGACAACAGTTTGGTGTAGCTATTATGATTATAATTATAATATATGTTGTGCACGTAAGTTATATATTTATATATCTTTTATGACTATTCGATTATTATAATGTTACAGATCGGTAAATTAATGAAAAACCTTATTTGTCATGATTTCTTTTTAAAACAATGGATAAAATGATATAAACCAAGTAAGAGATTGACTGTTAAAATTTTGCTGATACTTATATAAAAAATTATGAGGCTTCCACTATAAACTGTATGCCTCTAGTACTGTAATTGGGATTAAATTCCTTTAGTACAGAGTAACAAATAATTATTAATATTATTATTATCTTAATTCTGTGGCTCAAAAAATTAATTCTGTTATTTTTATTTTACTTTTATGCATTTTGTTCTCGTAAATTGTTTATTTATATATTTATGTTACACTGTACAACAGGAACTGAATCCCAAATACAGTACGAGCTGTAGTTTGCTAGTTCATAGCGTGAGTTGGTTTCGAACTTGGGGTCTCCGGATTCGAATGCCGTGACGTTATCTATACCACTGTTCTGCAGTATATAAAATATTGCTGCATAAATACGAGTACAACATAAAGAGGCTAGGATAAATTATTCCGCTCACAGAATACCAAACTTGTGATACTTTATGAAATAATCATGAAATAAAGAAATTGTTATTAAATTTTGATCAAATATATATATATATATATATATATATATATATATATATATATATATATATATATATATATATAATGATCAACTTATAGAATAGGTGTGTTGATTAGTTAAATGTAAAATGTTATTTAAAAAAGTTGATTTTCTGCTGCCATATTTTAAATTAATTTTAAATATAATTTCAAATAAAAGGTAGAAGAGAGTTGATTAATGCGTACTGGTCAACTAAATCGTGCTTTTTGTTTAGTCGTGAGCGGTATGGAGTAGCAAATATATAAATTAATAAATTTGTGTATTTTTTTACACTAGCCTTATTGTATTATTTGTGTAAATATACTTGATGTATATTTTGTAAGTACACTCAATGTTGTCAATATTTTAGCAAGTTTCTTACACAGTACACACTTTCAAACTCGCACTGGTTTCATTGTATGTCATTAATAATGCAATTTATATTCTAAAAAAAATTAATTAATCGTAATAATATTTAGATATTTTTCATTGTCAAGTTATTAATAACAAATTCGTACTTTAAAAGCAAATTTTATTTTAATGTATCACTATAAGTACAATTCTGGAAACAGGGCAGTACGAGTGGGAATAATTTAAAACACATATAGTTTGTTTTCTTTTTTAAGGCTAGAAACAAACATAAATTTTCGTAAAAATAGAGAGTTTGGTAACTCTTTCGTTTATAGAATTTATCTAGCAGTTTCACTTGAAGCATTTTTCTTCAAAATAATTTATAAACAATTCCTAGTGAAACTATAAAAGGCAATGTGTTGAAAATAAACAGTATTGCATATTTGTTATCTTTTACATGTTTAGCAAATACCCAATGGCTACAAATTTCATATTATCAGCGATACAACTACATCCGTAAGTTTCAAGAACTTTTTGTGCATTTTTAAGTAAATTAATTTCATTTAACTTTGCAGATACCATGCAAAACTGGCCACATGTACAATACAACTACCATCACAGATACTTTAACCGTAAATTTATTTAATTACAATATATTTAAACTTATAAAATAATAACAAATTTTAACATTCTAGCACCTCTTCATTACTATAACTACAACCCCTGTCGACAAATTCCATTGTCTTGTTACAATGTAGCATTTTACAGATGTTGCTACGATTGTTGTAATAGGTTGCAATGTTATGTTATAAGGGAAACTATAATACCTGGCACTCCTGCATTGACCACCACTACCAACATAACTACCCCAACAGACATATCCACCACTACCGAGACTATTACCACTACTGAAGCGATTACTACCACGAATGAAGCAATTACTACCACTACTTATATAATAACCACAACAACAAAGGGCTCAAGTGATTATGATGATGATGATGATTTCGAGACACCAGGATATCTAAAATGAGAACGTGATCATGATTATGAAGAAAGATTAATCTTATTTAAGCAAAATATGACAGAATAATTAATTTGTAAGTGTAGAACGTACCAATATAATAATTATATTAATTTTATGGAATAAAAATTATTTAACTATTTTTAAATTATTGTTAGATTTATATAGATTTTCATCATACTCGTACATTTTATTGGTAGTCATAATATCGTTCATACATGCTCCTTTATTCCTGATATTCGAAATCTTTCGTTTATGTAACAAAAATTGCGCTTACTCATCTCTCATCCTCAATTTCACCAACATACATCTGTTTCACCAATCTTTCATTCGACATACGGTCCACGTGCCTAAGTATTTAATCTTTACTGATTAGTGCCCACTCTTTTAACCAGAGACCTGAACCGTAATAAACCCATGACCAAAAATCGAAACCGATATTATTAATGTTTAAATCGAAAACTGGAACGAAAATTTAATTGATTTTGTAACCAAACAGATATTATTTCGGTTTTAAAACATTAAATTTAAACCGGTATAAATAACGTACTGAACCGAAAATAGTAAGAATACGAAGAAAAATTGAAGTTGTTATAGTCTTTATATTTTTATTAAGGTTCAATCTTTACAGTCAAACAGGACTAACAACAATGGATATAAATAATAGTGTGAAAGTAAGTTCGACAGTATGGCTTAAATAACAATTTTACAAATAATTTTAGAAAATTTGTGAATTAGTTACTTAAAATTATTTAATGTAATTGTACAGTGCGCGTCATATATTATTTGTTTGATACAGTACTTACTTAGTTTTAGAAGTATACAAACTATATTTATTTCGAAATTTGAAATGTGTTTATTTTTAACCGAAACCGTAAAAGACCGTAACTTATAAATACTGAAATCGTAACGAAACTAAAATTTATAATTAGAAAAACCGAAACAAAATCCTATATAATATAAAAAAAGGAACCAATATACGAAATCGAAATTTTACTGATAAAAAACCGTTAACCGAACCGAATCTCATATTTTTAAACATGTAACTTCATTAGAAAAATAGAAAATATTAAATAGGAAATCGTAATTATAAGTACATAATTAAAATATAATTAAATAAGTAACTAAGTAACATGGAACGAAGTAATTTCATAATCAACTATAGCCAACTTTTATTCAATTCGCAGCCTTCACAGGTGTTCATGTTGTTCATATTCTTGCAAATTTCAGTAGCTTCTCTGATCAATCGATCATTCATATATTTTTCTGAAATCGTCAAGAAAATGCCTACTTTCCTGGCGCATTTTAGTATGGAAAGTAAGTGTTTATCTGACTCAAAGAGATAAACTAAATAACTGCAAAATTTAATAAGATTTTTATTTATTTTTATCAATAATATTAATACTAAATATACAATTGCTTAAATTACTAAAATTTATGTATGACACTGGCAAATTTGAAGCTAAATTTATTGTTGCAATCGGTAAATTACTTGGAGATTCAGTAAATAAAATAAGCAAGTAGCACATTTGCTGACAAATTATTTTGCTTTTTCCAATCCATGAAAATTTCATACTCTTTATCATATCGGTCTTTGAACTTGCTCGGTAATAAATTTTCAACAGTCGCAGTTGCTTGATTTAAGATTTCAGGAGGAGTACTTGAAAATACCGCCTCATACTCATTTTCATCTATATTTTCCAACATTATAAAGAAATCTTCTCTGTCAACAATATTACTTTTGACACAAATATGTTCAATAGATTTTTGGATATGTAGTTTGCTGCCAATATGATTCTTACCAAAAAATTAAACATTTCGAAATATTTATTATTAATTATATTGATAAAATATAAATATGAACGATTTCAGAAAAATTAGTATACATAATACGTCACGAAAGTGTTTTACTTGACTCAGCGAATTAAAATACTCGGCCTGACGGCCTCGTACTTCAAACAACCGCTTCGTCAAGTAAAGCATCACTTTCCTGACTTATTATGTAATATACTATTAATCTTATGTAGATATTGTATTACATCTGAACTAGCAAAGATTTATCTGAGTATATCAATTGAATGGAACGCATATGTTCGGTAAGTCTTGTTGAAATTGTTCTTGCCATTTGTCCAATTTAACCGCATTCGCATGTAGTACAATATATTCCAAAAGACCGAAAGAAACAATATCTGATTTAAAACTTGCTGAAGTTTCAAGTAAAAAAAACTGATGGTTTTCCTAGAGTTATGAAAGCTTTTTCCATATGTTAATTTAATTTCACATTCATCAATGTATTTCGGACAAGATCTCTTCTTGTATATCCAGAAACATCCCGCAGTTACTTCATTTCCACAGCAGTTCATTTTTAACATTCAGGTTAAAGTAGACACTAAACACCATTATAAACACATTATTAGCACATGCATGAAATGATAAAATAAAAAATATAAGTAACGAAGGTCTCGGTGAATCATATTATTTTTAATATTACTTATCTTTTTAGAACAATATTTTTAATAATGATACCACTTTAAGTACAATTCAAATAATCTATAAGAATCCAACTATTCCTTTTTAGATATAAATACTTATCTCTTAAGTTTTATTTTTTTACAATAAATTTAATTCAATGTAGCATATCTCACGATGATAAAAAATTGAAGTAATGGGTTCGGAATTCAGACAATTTTGTGACAAAATTATTATCTTTACATTTTTATTAGGCAAACTTTAGTGTGAGCTGGGCCTTGGTTTACGAACAAAGTGTTTAGTATACATACAGGAATGACAAATGAAACAACCTATCAAAAATGAAAGTAGTGTTTCTTTGGGTGGCATTGTGCACTTGTTTTGGAATAATTTCATGTTATAATTATTATCATAATGGTTATAATTATGATCAATGCTGCACAGGTAAGTAATTTATCTCATTTAACAATATTTAAATAATTGTTAATGAATTGATTGCAACATTAATTTTAATACAAAATAAAATTGTTTATATAGAATATGTAATACTAGTTTTATTTTATTGATTCACTCAAAAATATGGTTTTTACTTCTTTGAATATTAAGCCAATTATGAATGTTAAAATAGTGAGTGTAAGTTGAATGAAAATTAACAACATTAGACAACAATTTCCATAGTATAATTTCGTTATCTCAATGACTTAATGAATAATGTAATTAAATATAAACTGCATTTAAACTACATACATATGTTATCTGTTAATATCTAATTTTAGATAATGCACAATGGCAAAATATCCCATATTATCAACACTATAACTACATAGGTAAGCACTGCTACGTCCTGTTTTATTTACTGTCAAAATAATAATTAATTTTATTTCCAATTTTTAGATAAAATACCAGATTGGCCGCATGTACATTATAGACACCACCATCAGAACTTTCAACGTAAATAAAACTTTATTTGACTTAAATTTAAAACTAACAATAAATTTTAATATTTTAGCTCCTCTTCAATATGACTACTACAACCCTTGTCAAAATGTTCAATTGCCTTGTTACAATGTAGCTTTTTATAGATGTTGCTACGATTGTTGCAATAAGGTTCACTGTTATCTAAATTGTCCAGTTGCACCCTGTATACCCGAAGAGAATACAACTACTAAACCGACTATAAAAACTACCCTTATTCCTGAAACTACTGCAAGTCAAATTACAACCACTGAAATAACAATCACAGAAACAACCACTCCTGAAACAACAACTCCTGAAACAACTACCCCTGAAACTACAACTGTAACTATAGAAACAACGACACAGGAATCAACCACTCCTGAAACGACTACCCTAGAAACAACAACACCAGAAACAACAACTCCTGAAACAACTACCCCTGAAACTACAACTGTAACTATAGAAACAACGACACAGGAAACAGTCACTCCTGAACCGACTACCCTAGAAACAACTACACCAGAAATTACTACCCTAGAAACAACAACACCAGAAACCACAGCTCCTGAAATTACTACCACTGAGACAACAACAACCCTTGAATCAACCACTCCTGAAACAACTACCATAGAAACCACAACTCCTGAAATTACTACCACGGAAATACCAACTACTACTGAAACAACTACTGTTGAAACAACTCCTGAAATGATAACTACTGAAATTACTACCACTGAAATAACAACAACAGTCACTTCTATACCTATAACTCCAATAACAACTACCACTCCAGGTGTCACAACTCCTGAAGGATCTGGTGATGATGGCTCAGGCAGTGGTGATGATTCTGGTGATGAAGGATCGGGCAGCGGCAATGGTGATGAAGGATCTGGTTATGAAGGATCAGGCAGTGCATCAACAACAACTTCAACTGAAAAGCCATCACCAGGACCACAAAAAAGAAAGCGTTGGGTTAATCTAATTGAAGATGAAGCAGATTATGATGGAGAATTCTCATTTGACCTTTAAGATTTTTTATTTTATATTTTTATTACGTTTATCAATGTTGAAATTAATAGAAAAGGCATGCGATCAGTAAAATATATTATTTAAAAACTTGTATTCCATTTACCACTTGTGTTATTTATATTAGTTCTGTTAAAACTACAAATAGATTAACTTAACAAGATAGATTACTATCAGCAAAGGAGTAAAGTTAGTGAAATTACATAATTTATGCTGATATTTTGATGCAATATTTTTTAAATTATTTGACAGATGAAATTAGTTATTTCAACATGAATAAACGAGGTATATAAATAAGTATACAGGGTGAGTCTGGACTTTTTTATTATGAGTAATAGAAAAAAATGGTTCATATGAAAGTTTTATTATTTTAAATATACTATTTGATGGCAGATGTAGATATTTTTTATAAAGTCAGGTTTACAAGATACGACTATCAACTTTTATTTTTTAAATAGCAACCTATAATTATTTTACTAAAATAAAAACCACCATTTTTTTCTCTTTTCAACGGTGTATTAGTTTTTATTAATGTATCTGAAAAAATTCGAGAAAAATAAGAAAATTGAGAAATACTAGAAATAATTTTTATACAAATATTATAGGTGGCTATGTGAAAATAAACAAAATGTAACAGTGTTATACAACTTAACAAACTAAAGCAACAAATTCAGTAACAAAAACAACTTAAAACAAATTATTTTCACATAGCCACCTATAATATTTGTATAAAAATTATTTCTAGTATTTCTCAATTTTCTTATTTTTCTCGAATTTTTTCAGATACATTAATAAAAACTAATACACCGTTGAAAAGAGAAAAAAATGGCGGTTTTTATTTTAGTAAAATAATTATAGGTTGCTATTTAAAAAATAAAAGTTGATAGTCGTATCTTGTAAACCTGACTTTATAAAAAATATCTACATCTGCCATCAAATAGTATATTTAAAATAATAAAACTTTCATATGAACCATTTTTTTCTATTACTCATAATAAAAAAGTTAAAGGGGGGGGGGCGTCTTCCCAGACTCACCCTGTATATGTGTTGTGGGTAATGTATTATTTATAAATATTTGTTAATATAATTAAATAAACAAAATAAATTACATTTATACATACTTACTTACAGTTGATAAAAATTGTAAGTAACATTTGTATTATAGTAAAATATTTCTTGTAATAGTCATAACAAACTGCGTCAAATGATTGTATAATCTACGTTTCATATTACGCCACCATTAACAATGATAAAGAAGAAGAACATATTTTATTGTCAATCGTTGAGGCGACAAACTCGACTCAGTCGTGTGATTTTCCTGTTAAATTAGGGGAACATATATTTGTATTTATTTAACATTTATCATCAAATTCAACTGAAAACTAAAAAATTTTTAGAAATTGTTATCTTTTTTCAACGCGCCAATATAGTTTACACTCATCAGTTGTGTGAGACACTTTACAGTTTACGTGCATTAATATTTAAGTGATTATAGGAACAAATTATTTATTACAAAATGTTGAAAAACTTAAATTTACTTATTTGTTTGTCAGTATTAATGTTGAGTGATGGTAAAATTATGAATTTTTCTGGTAAGTACAAAATTTATTTATTTCTATTGTAGATATTTTAAATTTTAACAGCTCGATTCTCAAAAAAATTGTAGGATAGGAATCTGAATTTGTAATTAGCTAATTTTAGTCCAGTCTAATTTTAAAAAGTAAAGAGTATATTTAAACTCTTTTGAAAATATGATTTAGCTTAATTAGACTAATCTAAAATTCCAGATTCACTTAAACTCTTTTGAGAATAGAGGTGTTATATATTTTTTTGAAACTTATGACTAGTTTATGATTAAATTTGTGCATACAATAGATTTTCAGACTATAAAATAATGACTTACTTATTTAAATATAGCACTCCATTTGATTAATTTCTGAATATGCTACAATACAGTTTAGTAAGTGATATATTTTGTATGTATCTCAGCCGTCAAATCATGACTCCCAAAATATTAATTAGAATACTGATATATTTTTAAAAGATCTTTATATATTTTGTATCGCTCTTAATCATTTCTACATTATATTAGAGAATAAAGCTTTAAATAAAATTAGTAGCAAATTTAATGCTTTTTATTTGAAAAAAATATTTCCAACATAATTTAGAAACGTTTGACACTGAAAAATATATGATGTCAAATGTGCCAAGATGAAAATACTTTAATTTATCAGTAATATATAAAATTACTTTTAATTTCAGAGAAACCCGGAAGGTGCCCTCTAATTCCAGTAACTTGTAATCTATTCAGACCAATACGTCACGAACATACTTTTAATTGTATCCATGACTTACACTGCAAATCAACCTACAAATGTTGCAAAACAACATGTTATTCCTACAAAATATGTATTCAACCGAATCCTAATACAATTATTAATGATAATGCACTTGAAACTACCGTAAAAGAGTCGCCATTGAATCACATTGATGATAACATTAAGAAAATATTTAAACAAGGGCAAGATAATATTACCTCCGATAATGAACTCAAACAACTATCAAATACTCAGGAAAATGATATTCAAGGACAGAAAGAAAATAAAACAGCATCAGATATTAAATTTGTATTTTTTAATATAATCCAAAATATATACATTCAGAATTTGAATATTTACAAAGGAGCAGATAAAAGAGTTGACGCAGGTAATACAGAAAACATTAACACCAACACAGAAAATCAAGGATGTATCGATGATGAAGATTGTCTAATTACTAAAGAATCAGGTTCAGGATTAGAACCTAAAGAACCAAAACCATCAAGTACAATAACTTCTGCAGGCTCAGAACATGTTACAGTAACACTAAACCCTTCCACAAATCCTACAATACATTCTGATAATCAAAGATGCCAAGACGATGAAGATTGCCATTCTACTGAAGGTTCAGGATTTATTTTTGAAGGATCAGGAACAGGATTTAGTTCTGAAGAATCAGATTCAGATGAATTTGAAACTTCCGGCAATAAAGAATTGCAGATTGACAATTTGGTTGAAGAGTTTGGTCAAATTGCACTGCCAAATATACCTACTGAGCCTACTAAATACAAAACTGCAGATGGTACATACTATTTATTATTTGAAAAAGAAGTTGAATTAATTAATGACACAAGTGTGACATATGAAATTGAAAAGGAAATAGAATTTTAAGATATGAATTCATCAAATGTAATCAGTATAATCAATTTAAAATTGGGAGCTTCATGTATGAAAATGTTATTTATTATCAATAAAACAAACTGAAATTTACTTTTGGGGATCAACTTTTACTTTGTATTATCTTTTATTTTTCTTATACATTTATGTACAGATTTATTAAACTATTAAAACTGTCACTAATACTATTTATAATTTCATTTTAATTAACAAAAATAACTTAAAATTATGGAACTATGGGCAGTAATAATACAACCTAATTTGACGTGTTAGGCACTAACTATAACTTCAAATTAATTTTGTTTTATAAATAGCACTAATACTAATCATTTTAATCTGGAATAAAATTAAAGCTACAAATTTAATCCTTTTTTTGAATCTGTCTGTTGTATTTTTAAATGATTAACTAACTACTATTGTGAAAATCTATTTAGATTTGTAAATAAATTGTCAAATTTTTAATTAAATATGTTATATTGGAGCATCACCAAAGTTTGGCTATAAAACATAACATACATACATACATAACATCACGCTATATCCCATTAAATGGGGTAGCACGAACCCGTCAACATTCTCATCCTGACACACGATACTCGTTTCGACCACATTAACACTTCCTTCATACGAACTCTTTCTTTTCTCACATTCAAAATCCATCACCACGCAACAACATTCATCCATTCGCTCCTGTACACCTGTTTCGTAAATCTTCACTTACGCCCACTTCTCTAACAACGAATCTATAAGAAATGAAGACAGCATCTCATAACATTAAGCTATATCCTATAAAATGAGTTAGTTTTTATTGTCCATTGTTTTTCTGTTGAGCAGCGCGAGTGGAGTTCTGTCTCCACCAAACGACGGCCGTTGGCCATCTAGGTGCACTGAGGTGCCTCTCTGCGACCCCGAGGGCAAAGGATGGTGAACCACCTCTCCGTGGTCCATTCGGAAACGCGTGGAGGCCGGCTACGGGACTAGCACTCCCGGTTTGAAGCCGTAAGCACCTCCACCGGCCAAGTACCACCACCCTTTTGCCGGGAATCGACTTCACATCTTCTTTCGCGATGCACTAATTTGAGGCTCCCCTTATTCTTTTTAACAACTAGTGTCCCTAGCTAGGTACGAACCCTAGAAATTCAAAAAACTCATTAGATTCATCAAATAATCAGTCGTCGTCAAACATTCGAAACACACTACCCTCCCTTCAACTACATTCATGGTTTCCTCCATACAAGCTCATTTATTATTTATGGGGGTAGATGTCCTGTGGATTTGAGAACTTGAGTTCAATTCCCATACCCGACAAACAATTTTCACCACATTAAAAGTACCCTTGTGGCTCTCCCTCCACTAACATTTTTGGAGGCCGTGAGTTGACGACTGATAACCGCACTCACGCGCATAAATATATCACTTATCGAGATCTGCTACGACAGAATGCTACACCCTGTAATTGGTAAAAGACGTGATGATATATACATTTTATATTTATTATATTATGCAACAAACCTTCAATTATATACATTCATTCACTCCTATACACCGTTTCATTTATCTTTCATTCGACATATGTTTCACATTTTCAAAACATCTCAAATAACTCACGCACACTTCTGTTACAACGAATCCAACAACAAATTAAAAAAAGTAAGAAAGGAAGTGAGCGACATTCTGCGCTTCCAAGATAGAAGAAGAAAGTAAAATAAAAATAAAAATAAATATATCATCACGCCTTTTACCCATTACTGGGTGTGGCACTCTACCTAAGCAGATCTCGGTAAGTGATATATTTTTTCGCATAAAGTGCGGTTACCAGCCGTCAAATCATGGCTCCAAAGATATTAGTGGTGGGAGAGCCACAGGGGTACATTTAAATTGATGAAAATTGTTTGTCGGCTGTGGGGATCGAACTAGGGTTCTTAAGATCCACAGGCCGACTCGATACCACTGAGCCACATACCCCATAAAGAAGAAAGTATTTTAATTAAATATAATTAATATCAATAAATCGCAACATAAGGTAAAGATCATATACTAAAATATAAATCAATTTGAATTATTTACATCTATTATATAAGATGGCAAAAATAATTGTTTAAAAAATATGCTGAAACATCGGTCCAATTTTATTACTAATTATTTTTATGCTAATAAAAATTAAAAATTTAAACTTAAATAAAAATGTGCGCACTATTTACTTTTAAATAAAATAAAATCAATATATCATCACGCCTTTTACCCATTAATGGATGTGGCACTCTGTCTAAGCAGATCTCGGTAAGTGATATATTTTTTCGCATAAAGTGCGGTTACCAGCCGTCAAATCACGGCCCCAAAGATAGTAGTGGAGGGGGAGCCACAGGGGTAGATTTAAATTGGAGAAAATTGTGAATTTGAAAACCTAGGCAAACAATTTTATAAATAAATAATATCATCACGCCTTGTAACCATTACTAGGTGTGCCATTCTGCCGAAGCAGATCTCGGTGAGTGATATATTTCTTCGCGTGAAGTGCGGTTACCAGCCGTCAAATCACTGCTCCCAACGGTGTTAGTGGAAGGGGAGCCACAGGGGTAGATTTAAATTGGAGAAAATTGTTTGTCGCCTGTGGCGAACGAACCAGGGTTCTCAAGATCCACAGGACGACTCGATACCACTGAGCCACCTACCCCATATTTACATTTGTTTAATTGAAATTCTTACAATATTTTTAAGGGAATTATTCAACTTCTAACCCGCTTGATTACATTTTTTAATCAAATAGTACTAAATAGTAGTAGTTGACTAACTTTCCCTGTAAAATATTCCAAAATTATGTTTGAGAAAAATGTTTCAAATAAAAGATGCACACCACTGTACAATTTTATTTGAAAAACTTTGCAAAATATTAATGGAGTGTGAATATAGGTAAGTTTTCAATGATGAAAGCATTTTCATATATAATATAACAAGTAGTATGAAAATTGCTGAAAATATTTTGACATAAATTATGAGTTATGTTTCCATTTCCATAACAACGAATGTATATTTATGTCAAAATATTATCTGTCAATTTTCATACTACGAGTTGTATTCGGCTTGAGAATTTACCAAACAAGAGTTAATTCACAAGAATAGTTAGGTATTTATTTACTTATTACAGTTATGAAAATTTTAAATATGAAATGTACACTGAACAAATTTTTTCAATTGACGTTTATGAAAATATTGATAATATCATTTATTTTATTCGTTACCAAGGATATTAATAACAGTGGTATTTCCGATGAAATTTCACTAGTCCGACGAAATGTACATTTCATTGGTTCATTTTCAAACAAATTCGTGATCCTATTGGTTGACAGTGACGTGTGGTGAATTCTCAAGATAGTGTTGTTGACAATATTATATTTATTTAGAAGTAATTACCTACAAATTATCTTTATCAAACATACATACAGTTTATCAATTTATGATTTCCATGTAATCAGTGGTATTAGATTTCAATTATTTATAATTAGTATATATGAACATGATATACTTGCATAACATTTTTCATTTCTTACACATAGAAAACAAATGAAGCAAACAATACCCTTGCGGTTTAAAGTCAAAGTGTCACGACAGCATCAAGTGTGCCTTGTTTCAACAAACCGCAACATAAAAAACTCATAAACAAACACCGTACACCGTGAGGTTCTTTTTTTTTACTTAACGGCGGCAAGTAATGAAATAGTCAAGTCAGTAATTGCAATGGTGGGGCAGAACAGGAAAATTCCATCAATACGGCACTGTATATCTTTCTGTGTATTGGTTACTACAATGACAGCTCTGTGTTTGCAGAACTTAGAAAATTAGATAGTTTCTAGAGTTCTAGATATAAAACTAAAAATGAGCCACTTATTTAGCAACTTTTTAAATATAAATCCACAGAAAGTTGTTACCTAATATTAGAATAACCAGTCCTATATCTGGTCTATTTATATTAGATGTTTTTATGCAACAGTAACTAGACTAGTAATTTAAACTAAAAACAAATGATTAAGAGTGACTAACTACTAGTAATTGTTGACTAACTATACAGACAATCGTAGCCAGGATCCGAACTGTAACCGAAAACCAAATCGATATCCCTTTTTATGAAACCGTAACTGAAAACTGAAACCGATATATTTTATTTTGAAATATGAAAACCGAACATCGAAAAGAAAATTTAATTTTTACATTTATACAAATTTTATTAATTTTGAAATATGAAAAAATGTGTTTATTTTGAATCGAAACTGTAAAAATTTTAAATAACCGAAAATTACAAAATATTTTCAAAAATCCGTAACTGATAAACGAAACTGAAATTTGTCAGAGAAACAATCTTCGTCAAACATTATCATCCTGATACACCATCCTCGCTTCAACCACATTTAAGTTTCCTTCATACAAGCTCATTTATTCCTCACACTCGGCATCTTTTTTCAAGCAACAAACTATTCGCTGTTTCATTAATCTTCCACTTACGCCCACTTCTTTAACAATGAATCTAACAAGAAATTAAAGGAAGAGAGCATCGTCCTACGCTTGCCTTCTTGTAATCACCACTTAATAATCTAAATAATTCTTAAAAGTTTTAGCTGAACCTGAATTTTGCATTAATCACACTAATCTAAATAATATTCTCCAAAAAGTTTTAATATATTCTAATATAATATTAGGTTTTTGGAAATTGATTTGAATAAAACTTTAAAATCGGACTAGAATATGATTCATATAAATATAATTACTGGGTGTGGCACTGTGCCTAAGCAGATCTCGGTAAGTGATATATTTTTCGCGTGAAGTGCGGTTACCAGCAATCAAATCACGGCCCCCAAAGATATTAGTGGAGTAGGAGCCACAGGGGTAGATTTGAAATTGGTGAAAATTGTTTGTAGGCTGTGAGGATTGAACCAGGGTTCTCAAGATCCACAGGCCGACTCGATACCACTGAGCCACCTACCCCATAATATGATTCACTAATCCAAAATTAAGGATTATCTAAAACCTTTTTAAGAATCATTACATTTTTGTTTCGTCGTTTATTAATGGCATCCGTAATTAAATGGGTAATTTTGTAGAAGAGGCGAAATCTTGTATTTTGATGGATATGTTCAGTATGGAAGTGCAACTGCATTTACCCCCACTTGTTAGCATTCATCAACAAGGATCAACGTTGTTATTCTCTGGCGGGGGGTAGGAGGGTCCGCGGGGGCAGCACAACGTGTGACGGCACTCGCAGGTGACGCGTGTCCCCGGGAGAGGAAGTGCGTCAGCGCTCCGCCACCATCACCGCCGCCGCCGCGGTGGCCGTGATGTGTGGGAACGCGACACACTCGCCGGTTCTCACGGCACGCCGGCTGCCGTGCGCATGTGCCACTGCTGATGCTGATCACTCACTAAGCCTGTCTCTTTCTTTCCTACATGCTTGTGGAGGTGGTGTGTCTCTGTTTTGTACACAATGGGGCAGATATGTCTGTCTTGCTCATCGTTAGTTGAACCGGACTCTTTGCGCTTCTAAACACTCGTGGAAGACATAACAGAATGTCGAGATATCGACCGACACTACTGTTTACTTCCATAGGTCAAGTATTACATTAGAAAGAAGAAATCACCAGGTGCCATTATCTTTAAAGAAAGTAACAATTCAATTTCCTCCACTTCCCTTCTTCGTTCCGGTATCTATTTTATAACTTACGACGCTCTGAGCACAAGTTTTTCCCAGGATTATTTTTAATAAGTTAAACAGGATTGATTATAAAATTAAATTAAATAAATAAATATATATATTATCACGCCTTTTACCTAATACTGGGTATGGTACTTTCCGAAGCAGATTTCAATAAGTGACATATTTTGGCCGCCAAATGACAGCCCTTAAAGATGTTAGTGGAGGGGTTGCCACATGAATAATTTTAATTATCATGCCATGGGGTAGGTGGCTTAGTGGTATCGAATCGGCCTGTGGATCTTAAGAACTCTGGTTCGATCCGCACAGTCGACAAACAATTTTTACCAATTTAAATCTACCCCTGTGGCTTCCCCTCCACTAACATCTTTGGGGGCCGTGATTTGATTGCTGGTAACCGCACTTCGCGCGAAGAAATATATCATTTACCGAGATCTGCTCCGGCAGAGTGCCACACCCAGTAATGGTTACAAGGCGTGATGATATTATTTATTTATAAAATTGTTTGCCTAGGTTTTCAAATTCACAGTGTTTTATTAAATAATTTAGGATATAAACAATATTAAATAAAAATGAATTTTATGTTATTATAAAGTACCAGATATTTATGTTATGTGGGGGCTCGTTTGTCCAAGCATAAAGCAGACCCTGGATGTATCCTTCTCCAGATATTGAAGCGTCTCCGTCTTTCCTGTAGCTTTTCCGATACATCTATTTCTCTCTTCTCCTCAGTCAAACAATTCTTCATAGTCACTTTTCTGTTCTGTCTCCTTTTCTCTCCAACTTTCCCAATATATCTGTTTCATTTAGTTTGTCCCTGTGTTGCTCAACAAGTTTTCCCGTATATAGTCGTCTCTCTCTGTCGGTAACTTACTGCAGCTGTTTCACTCTACTCTGATAGATTGCTCGATTGGTTGTCTTTTTCTGGTTGTATTATTTGGTGTTGTGTTTAGGCATGAATTATATCTCGAACTCTGTCTAATGCATTGGTCTGCTGACTGTATTGATGATGGTAGCTAGTGTCTCCAGAGAATGTGTATGTGTGTGTGTGTGTGTGTGTGACACGGGCTGGACGCACGACGGTCTCGTGCATCGTGCACGCACCGCGCATGGTGCCTGCCACCCGACCAAAACGTGCCCCCAGGATTTTTTCCCCCATTTTTTTAATTTTAAGAATTTTTTTTGGGTTGTAGGTATTTTTCGGCATATTTTGCATAAAAAATGGTATAAACACAATGATTTATAATAGAGCAATATGATTTTCTGACTTGGGGTATGTGGATCAGTGATATCGAGCCGGCCTCTTGATTTGAGAAGCCGGGATTGATTTCCACAATCGACAAACAATTTTTATCACATAAAAATTACTCTTTTGGTTCTCCCTCCACTAACATCTTTGGGGATCGTAATTTGACGGGTAATAACTACATTTCACGCGCGTAAATATATCATTTACTGAGATTTGCTACGGCGGAGTGTTATAGCCATGATGGGCGAAAGGATGATATATTTATTTAAATTAATTTATAATTTGTAGATTTTTGACAGAGACAAAAAATGTTGAAAATGTTCTGATAATAGCTAATAATCTTTTTTCCGACTAAAATAAACTGTCACTACTTTATAAATAGCGACGCTAAAAAGATTGAGATGCTTTTACAAACTTTTTAATATATAAATTAAAACAGTAATTGAGAAATATTTATCTGCCTATTTGAAGTAGACATTAAAATAATAAAAATATGATGGAATTACTACATTTATTACTTTCTACACACAGAGTAGCTGATTAAAGATGAAACAGCTAATATCTCGCTTATATACTGATTGAGAGAATTCATTCACTTAATAAAATTATCACAGCAATATCTACACTAATTATAGTAAGTAACGACGGAGAAAAAACCATGCTACCACTTTCTGTTTCCCAGTAATTACTAGCAACCTTCAAATTTCAAACAGAACATAAAATTTTTTGTTATAAATTTGAAAAGTACGTAACATTTGCTTTCCAGTAGTGCTAAATTTACTACATGTTACATTTACAAAAAAATAAATAATTATGCCGTATTGAAAGTTGTAAAAACAGACCCTGGAATTATATTACAATCACACCAATTTTGTAACAGTTGAAAAATTTGTTCAAAAACAATATCTAGGAAGGTTGCTATATATATTATTAGTTAGCAACGTTATTAACCTATGATCTTTTTACAAAATCAGGCTGAATACCTGCCAACAATAAGCCCTAATTACATTTATTATGAGTACAGCAAAGATTTAAAATTATTTGCATTGTTTATAGATTCGTTGTTAGAGAAGTGGGCGTAAGTGAAGATTTACGAAACAGGTGTACAGGAGCGAATGGATGGATGTTTGTTGCGTGATGATGGATTTTGGTTGTGAGGAAAGAAAGAGTTCGTATGGAGGAAGTGTTAATGTGGTCGAAATGAGTATCGTGTGTCAGGATGAGAATGTTGATGTGCACTAATGCTCTATGAACAGGGTTCGTAAATATCATGATATTTATAATAAATATCAAAATATCTGATATATAGGATATATATCAGATAAATATCACTTTTTGGATATTTATTTTTAATTTTAGTTTTTGTACACATTTATTATCACAATAGGAAATACAAAATAAATTATTACTCCTAAATAAAAAATTAACATAGGTAATGAAAAAAAGTAAATATACATTGAATGGATACACAAATATTATATAGTACTAAGAATAGTAAGAATATTTAAATAATCCTATATCCTAAATAGGGGCAAATCATCAACTTCCTGAACATAGCGTTGCAGATAGACTCACTTGGCCAAATCCAATCTAAATTAGTTTTTTTTTGTAGTTTCTTTTTGGTTGAAATATTTAAACATAAAAACTAATTTACCGGCATTGTCGTTACCGAGACGATTACGTAATTGAGATTGGACAATGCCAAAAGTGGAGAAATATCGTTCCAGCCCTGCTGTGGCTGTTACAGCAGTGTGTAACTGTTCACATAGTTCAATAAATGTACTTTTATTTGGCCACTCTGACTCATTGATAGTTACACTTTTCCACCATATTAAAGGATTTGTATTTCTAAAATGAGTACCAAATAAACATTTTGGAAATGGTTCAGACTTTGCCGTTAATGACATCACAAATGGCACACAATTTGGATTTATGTCGTTGATGTGAAGTTAGTCAAAAGCTAGTAAAGTAAGAATTATCTTTAGAATATAATTTTAACAGAATTTATGAAAGTAATAATGAGAGGTATACTGTATTTATTATAGACTATTTGATATTTTTATATAATGGATATATATATCTTCGAACCCTGTTTATAAGTTAACTGAAGCACGAGAAAATTAATGCCGTTGAGCGCGTTTTCATATCACATTTAGTTTTCGAGATATAGCCTCGGAAAAGTAGAAAAACTGAAAAATTCGAATAATTTCACTTTTCCGGAGGCTATATCACAAAAACTATTTGATATTTTTATATAATGGATATATATCATTGCAAAAATATGACGATATATATCAAAATAAATATCATGATATATATCGACCGATATATATCTTCGAACCCTGTCTATGAATGTTTCAAGGGTTCGTGCTGCCCCATTTAATGGGATATAGCGTGATGTTATGTATGTATGTTTATTTAGTTATGTTATACTGTACAACAACCGAGCCGTAGTATGGTAGTTCATTTTTAATTTGAGTGCGATTTGAACTCGGATTCTTCGGATTAGAATTCCGTAACTCTATCTACAGAACCGTACTGTCGGATTGTTAACAAATATGATGTTGTTTAATTTCAGGGCCTCTTGTTTTAGTGTTCAATATCACATAATTAATGTGCCGGCTATTTTTATAGCAATATTACAAAATTGCACAGGTATTGAAAAAGAATAAAAATCTACTTAGTCTTGAGGTCAATTTTTTATATTTTAAATAGAATAAAATAAATCAATATATAATCACGCTTTTTACCCATTACTATGTGTAGCAAATGATTCTAGCAGATTTTGATAAGTGATATATTTATGCACGTGTAGTGCAATTGCCAGCCGTCAATTTACGGTTCCCAAAGATGTAAGTGGAAGGGTAGCAACAGAGGTAATTTTGAATTAGGAGTATTGGTTTCTGAAATTCAAACTCACCTTCAATTTTACGTAAACGAATATAGTATGTTTTGTTCAATTTGAAATGTTAAAGTTGCTATTTATTACTAGTAATATCTATAAATTAAGTCATGTGAATAAAATGGATAAATAAATTTAATAAAATATGATGTTGGTATATCTTTCAGCAAACATTATGTAGGTTTGAAAAAAATAGTGTGTGTAATTTAAAAGTAAACTGTAAACTCTACAGCATATAAAATGTAATAAATTCTTAATGTGATTATCTATAAATTTTACTGGCATTAATTTTCGTGATTACTTTCTTATTAATAAAATTATTTTACGAGATACTTAAAATCCGCTCATTTCTATAACAAAATACAATCGTTTAAATCCAAACAAATTACGCTCCACTCTTATTTCTCAGAATTAAAACTGAATAAAACATTTTACTATTAAACAGAAATTAATCTCATGTACCCAAACAAAATGAATAGAAATATTCTCACCGATATGCAAATTCTTAGGTTAATAACCGTGTGCTAAGCAAGCTGTAAAACTGCGGTTTCAGATGACTTTATCACTCATGTTTTTATTGCGGTGAGATGTGTCATCGACGCATTTTACTACTAAGTGGATAACTCGATAGTGGGAGTGGGAAAATTTTAATCCTTCACTTCAAATCATCGAGATTAACATGATTGCTGATCTCAAGTTTTTACGAATGAATTCTTAAGATTACATACTTAGGTTTTTATAATCGTAGTACGCCTTCGTATCAAATTAAATAAATATTTATTAGCATCTGCCAATTGCAAATATTACCATGCACGACTACCAGTCGTCATATTCATACACCTTCCATTACAAATGGAGGGTGAACTGCAATGATTAATTAGTTTCAAATTAATGGCGACGACGTGCATTTAATACACAAAAACCTATTTTATGCTAATTAAAAATAAATAAATATATGATCACGCCTTTTACTCATTACTGGATGTGACACTCTGTCGTAGCCGTTCTCCGTAAGTGATATATTTCTTTGAATGAAGTGTGGTTACCAACCGTTAAATCACGGCCCTTCAAATATGTTAGTAGAGAGGTTCACAGGGGTAGTTTTAACGTGATGAAAATTGTTTGTCGTCTGTGGAAATCGAACCCGGGTTCTCAAATCCACAGGCTCGATATCACTGATCCATCCACCCCATAAATTAACGATAACTATCAAACAATAATTTTACCATATCTTATTTAATACATATTCACTATTAGAGAAATTAATTCAAATATTTTGAGAAATTTGGCAACTAATTATTGGTGACTACATCATGAAAATAACAGCTGTCACTATAGCTCTCAAATTTTTTAATGAATATTAATAATATGTTTTATTTTTATCAAAATTTATTTAATACTATAACTTAATTTTATTGGCACAAATTATTGGCAAAATTAATTAAATCATTTCAGTAAAAACGATAAATAATTTCTTATATACATAACATTAAAAATGTAACAATTATTGTTTCCCTGCTACATTTTAACCAAAAATGGAACTGCCTGATTCTCAAAAAAGTTTAAGCTAATTTTATTTTTTTATGAAATTCAAATCAGCTTGTAGATTTGAGAACTCAGGTTTGATTCTCAGAGCTGACATACAATTTTCATCACATTAAATTCACCCCTTTACTAACATCTTAAAGGGCCGTGTTTTTAGATCTGCTACGGCAGAGTGCCACACTCAATAATGAGTAATATGCCTGATGATTTAATTATTTTTTGTATATTTTAGTACGATTTAAAATAGTTAACCCAAATCCCAATCCTAAAACCAAATAGTAACAAATTTAAATTAGAGTTTATTTAAATTTTTTTGAGAATATGGTTTAGCTAAATTTGACGAATCTAAATTTCAAGATTAGCTAAAACTCTTTTGAAAATTGGACTCTTAGTTACTGGACAGTTTTTCCGGAAATTTAAATTAATTTCTGTAATTTGTGTCATTTTAAAATGATCATTTGTAGTAAATAAGGCGTGCAGCTAAATCTAATATTGTCACTTGCAATTTGGAATCATAATAGTTTATCGATTTGCAAAAAAAACTTATGTTCAATGTTAAATTCATAAATCTTTATTTATTTGGTACAAATGATATTATTTTATATGAATACGGTTATCATTCGTCAAACCTAGAACCCTAAATTATCCTTCAGTAGATTCAAATACTTTTTAATAATATTTTATCATAAAGTAAAAATGTTGCTATAATATTTTTTGCTAAAATAAAATGTTAGTTGGGTATCTTTGTTGAGTAAACATACCATAAAATTGAGTGTATCGTAAAAAAATATATGTATATGTATATAGACAGACTGGTTCACAAGTTTTTCTGTGGAACGTAATAGCCAAGATTTTTTTGCAGTCATTCTGCTTAGAAAAAGTAGTGTATATAGTTTTATTATTTCGTATTATATCACGACTATTTTAGAAAATATTAAAAGTTGAAAAATTCTTTGAGTAATAATGTGTAGTACAATTAAATACAGGAAGCAGCATTTAAGCTAATCACACAAAAATAAAATACGCCTTTATTCTTCATAAAATACCCAAACACTAAAAATACATCTCAATTTGAAAATATTCTCTATCCTCGTCTCGCTCCGAGTTTCACTACTTTCCCATCTCTCTCCCGGCAGGTAAAGTGGGGGTTGAAACCAACTTGATAGGTGTATATATAGTCTCTCCACGCAAGATGGCCACAAACAAACGACGGTCTACTCGCACCGCGCGCGCTCTGTTTTCGACGTTTTGAACCGCGCGTTCGAAAGTTTTTTTTTTGTAAACAAAAGTGTAAAGTTTTTTGCGAAGTGATTTTATGAAAAAGTGGTGCAATGTTGTCGGATTATCATAATTCGTCCATTTCACGGACTGTGCAGTATAAGAAAATTACGAAACCGCTTCTTGAAAGGAAAAGGAGAGCAAGGATTAATCGATGTCTTGATGAGCTTAAGGAACTTATGGTTGATGCTTTGGAGGTGAGTCCCAATTACATTTTTTTTTCATTACTTTAAATATTTTAGAAAAGAAATAATAATTCAGTTGCGCGCGTTTTCGCTGTCAACAGTAAGATTCAAAACTTGAAAACTTTTTCGCACTAAGACAATAATTATTTTGTAAATTAAAAATTATTTATTTTTATTTTCAATTTTATAGCAAATAGCGCGCGCTTTTTATCTCATCTTAATTGTAGCTCTGTAATTGCAGATCATAGTAGATCACACATTTTATAGCACGAACTGAATATAGTTGTAAAAATAAATATTTAAATTTATTTTTGAATGGGCATATTTTGTTTTTAACAATAGTTAAAATTTTTGCAATAGCAATTGTAATTGTCTATTTTTAATATCTTAATATCAAATTAGTGCAAAATTTAGATATTTTTAAATGCATAACTAAAATCTCTAAAGACAATTTTAAAAATATTCTTTTTTATGACATTTTAATTTGTTGAAACTGAGCTAATTTTATGAGGACATAATTTAGTAAAATTAAGAAAATAATTAATTTGAATTAAATGGGCATGTGATATGTTTATGACGCTCTGCAACTGCATATCTAGGCAAGCAACTTTTCGTTTATTAATAAGCAAAAGATATATGTGATTTTTATCACTAAAACCTTAATAATATTTTTCATTGTTCCAATAAGAATTCCAGTTAACATAATTGTAATATTTCAGGCAGAAGGTGAAAACATTTCCAAACTAGAAAAAGCGGATATCCTCGAGCTAACTGTTCGCCATCTTCACCGCCTCCACAAGCCCCGTGACCCCATCTCCGACGCTCAGCGTTTCCAAGCAGGTTTCGGTCGTTGCGCTGCTGAAGCCTGCCAATACCTTCTTTCCATCCCTGGGATTGACACCCGGGTAGGCCAAAACCTCGTTCGTCACCTCGGCCAGTGCGCCACATCAGTGCTGCCGCTCAGTATCCAAGTGCCCAACCAACAACGCCCTGGATTCTCGCCTCCGCTTAGTCCCGTCACAATCGATAAAGCAACGACGAAACCTCATAGCAGGGTGTACAACCAAGAGGTGCTAAGTTCGACGCCAAGTGTGCAGGATTTGAGTAAGCCTATGACGGGGTTGTTGATGCAGGTGCCTAAAGGGGTGACTAATGCTAGAGGACTTTTGAGGAATGTTATTCTTGAGAGGCAGAGGAAGCAGGAGATGAAGAGAAAGGATGAGGGGGAAAGTGATGTTGAGATTGATATTGAGAAGGTTGATGATAAGGATATGTGGAGGCCGTGGTAGATTTGATTATATTTTATTTTTAGGGTAGGTAACTGATCTCATTTTGGCGGACATCTTACGCAAATCTCGAAATTTTTTTATTACCCTTTTATTTGTAAATTATTTTTTGCATATTAATCATGAAAGTTTCAACTAATTTAAATTATTGAAAAAAAAAGTAAATACTACATTCTAATTGGTTTAATTGACCATCTTTTTCATTACTTTTATTTATCTAACTACTTGGAAATCATTTAAAATAAATGGCTATCGAAGTTTTGATATTTGTCTAAATAATTTTTATTTTATCTTCGTAAAATCAATGTACTATTATTATGATAAAAATACTTGCTCAATATTTATTAAAAGTAACTTATGCATCAAAATTCTAATTAATAAAAAAAGTATTACTTTCATAACTATTTAGTTATACACATAACTATTTTTGTCAAAAGGTTAATTTAAAAAACCAATAGCAATTTCGTCGTGCGTAACAAATGAATACTGAAAAAAGTGTATTAATAACAGTAATTTTAACCCGACATTAAAAAAATCTATACCATATTCTTAAAAAAAATATGGATTAGCTATATTTTTTTTGAGTATTCGGCTGTAAATATCTAAGTAACAAATAGATTTTAGAGAAAAATGCTTCAAATAAATATTGTAGAAAATTTAATTCTCTCCGACTTTTATTTGGAAAATTTTCTTCTAAAATAATTATTTTAGGAATAAAAAGTTATAATACCAATAATGGTATTTGAAGATTTGTGTAAAACGCCGCCAAAAATCTCTGTACTATTATAAAAAGCACATATATTTTTCTATAGAACGTTACTTACAAAATGTGATTTTTCTAAGTATCTTTTGTACTAATAAGTATGAATACTTGAATATTATTTTATGTGATAGACACCAAGAAGTGACCTTAAAAAGCTTTAATATTCATTTGTATTACTTTTATATTTTAGAAATAAGTTTTTTGACAGCTTTAATGTAGAGACGTTGCATTTATTCATGTTGTAGAGATGTATACGTATGTTATTTATTATATTGTGTGGTTTAGGTGTTAGTTTACCACGTTCTTTCGCTCATTTTCTTGTTAGAAATGTTTTATTTTTATATTTCTGAGGGAATTTATATATGTACTGACACTTTTGGAAATAAATGTTTATATTTATTATGCAATAATCCTGTTTATTTCATTTAATATTCTTACTAAAAGAATTAATTGAATCCTTAATTATTTCTCATATAAAATATATTATTGGATCCATTAAATAAATATTAGTGAGTTCTCAGGCAATCAATCAAACATATTTAATAACAAAATATGTATTAATAAATGAATAAGCTTTTATACTATAATATAGGTTGTAAAACAATTTATAAACCTAATTAATAAATAAATTTAAATTACTGAACATTAATCAAAAATATTTTTTACACAAAAAGTGTAGATAATTAAAATAGAAACAAATTCTTAATTAACATTTTTTGTGTAGATTCAATCGTTTAGTCAGAAATTCGAATAATTGTTTCCTGAAATTTTATTACGAGATTGCTGCTGCCATCTGTTATTAAACTGCTGAACTATATACATGTATCTTGTTTCAAATATCAGTTACAAGCTATTAGAGATGCGCATTTTTACCCGAAACCCAAACCGACCCGACCCGCAGTCGGGCTTCGGGTCATTTATAAGTTGTTCGGGTCTGGATAAAAAAAATCAGATGCTTAAACGAAACTAAAGTCAATTCGGGTACTACGAATTCAATGTCATTAAGCGCATCTTTTTTAGTTTTTGAGATATACTTTCCGGAAGACCTCGACTTTTTCGACTTTCTCGGGACCATGTCTCAAAAACTAAGCTAGGTATTGAGATGCGCTCAACGGCATTGCATTTCTCGTATTTCAATTGACTTATAAACAAGTTTTCAGCGATACTTAAAGATTTTTTTACACAAATTGTTGCAATCAATTCTAAACAGTAAATTTATGTAAAAATATTATGAAGTCTGAAGTTTCACAAAACTACAATTTTATAGCTAATTTCATAATTGCTTAGGAAGTATTTATCATCTTAAAATAAAATCATCGAAGTCGTGTTATCTTAATCAAGATTTCAGGATTTAATTTATTTTTATTTTGTTTGATTTGCCTTAATTATAACGAAAATAGGGTACGATTTAAAAAGTCAAGAACATAAGTGTTTTTAATTATAATTTTTATTTAATTGTAACGAATACAATTTTACATGAATTTAATGAATTAATCGATATAATATTGATCCATATGAATGAGATGTTAATTCACGAATACTGAAACAAAAATAATATTATTTTAACTAAAATATGAATAATTATCAATTTTTAGTTAGGTTGCTATTTAACTATGAAAGTTTATTTTCAGCTTCACGCCTAGTAAATATCCAGTGGCATAAGTTGGGAGGAGTTTACCGGGTACACTCACCTCCCTAGCATGATTTAGGGGATTAGACAACTTTTCAGAATTTTATTATATTAATTAATAATAACTTTTAAAGAAAAAGTTCGAAGTCTTGTCAACATTGCATTGTTTTCATTATCTCAATAAAATAGTTCATATTATTTGTCAAATTTTTAAAAGTGGATAATATCAAAATTAATTATTTGTTCATGAAATAATATTGAATCTGCTCTAAATATTAGGGAGCTCAGTGAATTTTATTTATACATCCAATATACAATTTTCACTACATTAAAATTACCTCTGTGGCTCCTCCTCCACTAAACTATTTGGGGCCGTGATTTGACAACTGATGACTGCACTTCACGCGCATAAATATATCACTTACTGAAATCTACTTCAGCAGAATGTTATACCCAGTAATGGGTAAAAGGCGTGACGATGTACATATATTATTTGATTTCATTTATTTTATCTTTAAAACTCGTTGGCTGGTAGCACAAGCTTTGTTTTTGGGTGTTCTAAGAGCACTGTTTTAACATATTAGAGATAGCTAAAGTTCCCAAAAATACTGTTCTTAAAACAGGTAAAAACAGAGCTTGTGCTACCAGCCATTGATTTTGTTTTTGGGTGTTCTAAGAGCACTGTTTTAACATATTAGAGATAGCTAAAGTTCCCAAAAACACTGCTCTTAAAACATGCAAAAACAGAGCTTGTGCTGCCAGCCATTGTTTTTAACGTTTGTTTTTACTTATATTTTGTATTTATTGGTAAATTTATATTGAAAATTGATAGAAATCCGTCTAAGAATTACGAGTAGCTTTAGTTACGCCAATATAGTCGTCAATAATCGTATTATTTACTAAATAACCATTATTGAGTGACTTTTTTCTTTTTATAAATAAACATTTTTTTAAAAAACAACAAAGACAAAATTAATTGTCTTTAAATGCTCACTTGGTGAAACTAGGTTTAATAATAAAATATCAAAATAAACACTTGTCTAAGTCTCACAAAATACAGCCTCCAAGTCACCTTATGAGGGCATCGTCAGAGGCTGGCCAGCACAGTTGGTAACCATAGACGGGTTTCGCTCTTATTAGAGCTCATCAGTATGGTATAACCTACTTCTTCACCTAGAACAAAGTTCACGTGAAGAAGCTGGTGACGAAAAACTGTGCCAGCAGAGAATAAGATCTCTAAAGAACGGTAAGATGACATGAGAAGTTCTATCGAACCAGTAATACCACATGAACTTTGTTCTAGGTGAAGAAGTAAGGTGACTTGGAGGCTGTATTTTGTGAGACTTAGACAAGTGTTTATTTTGATATTTTATTATTAAACATTTTTTTATTATTTACCTGCTTCAGGGCAATCTCTTCGATCGCAAGCATATCCAAGTCCCGAAATACATCTGCAAGTATTACATCCTAGATTGTAAACAGCATCTTCGTTGCAATTTCTATCGTGAATTATATCTATCAAAAAACAGTTACATATTTTACTAATCGTTAAAAATGATTGACAATTATGTAAACTTTTACCAGCTGGTTGATCCGGAGGACATTCTTCTTTATCGCAAGCATATCCTACTTCTGAAACACATCTACAAATGTTGCATCCTCGACGTAGTGTGTTACCTGAATCGCAGTCCTTATTTTCGAAAATATCTACAAGAGAAAATCTATTTTCAAAAGTTTGTATCTTTGAAATTATAAAATTAACACCAATGAAACTAAAAGTATATTCATGTTTATTTAATTTTCTTTGTTGTGATATGTTGGCTTTTGCAAAATTGTTAATTAATAATATAAAAATAAATAAATAAATATATCATCACGCCTTTTACCCATCACTGGGTGTGGCACTCTGCCTAAGCAGATCTCGGTAAGTGATATATTTTTTCGCGTGAAGTGCGGTTACCAACCATCAAATCACGGCCCCCAAAGATATTAGAGGTGGAGGAGCCACAGGGGTAGATTTAAATGGGTGAAAATTTGTATCTTTGAAATTATAAAATTAACACCAATGAAACAAAAGGTATATTAACAACAAAGACAAAATTAATTGTCATCCAACACTTGGTGAAACCAGGTTTAATAAAAAATATAAAGTAATCACTTGGCTATGTTTCACAAAATTCAGCCTCCAAGTCACCTTATGAGGGCATCGTCAGAGGCTGGCCAGCACAGTTAGTAACCATAGACGCGTTTCGCTCTTATTAGAGCTCATCAGTATGGTATAACTCACTTCTTCACCTAGAACAAAGTTCATGTGAAGAAGCTGGTGACGAAGAACTGTGCCAGTGTGTGTGTGTTAAAAAGTATATTCATGTTTATTTAATTTGCCTTTGTTGTGATAAATTGGCTTTTGCAAAATTTGTTAATTATTAATATAAAAATAAATAAATAAATATATCATCACGTCTTTTACCCATTACTGGGTATGGCACTCTGCCGAAGCAGATCTCGGTAATATTACTTCGCGTGAAGTGCGGTTACCTGCCGTCAAATCAATGCCCCCAAAGATATTAGTGGAAGAGGAGCCACAGGGGTAGATTTAATTTGGTGAAAATTGTTTGTCGGCTGTAGCGATCGCACCAGGGTTCTCAAGATCCACTCAGCCACCTACCCCATTAATTAATTATTAGTGTACTAGCAATGTTATGACTTTAGAATCCAATGAAATTCTTTTTTATAACTGTTGGACACTTAGATGGTCAACTGAAGTTACAATATAGTTTTATGTTACTCCAGTTAAAAGTTAATTAAACATTGCTGATAATGATGGCCTGATTATCGAAATGCTCAATAGTTATTTTTTTTAAATTTATATATCGGATCAACTACTAAGGTCATATGCTGATATGTCCTTTGTATGGTCGCCACGGGCGGGACTCGAACCCACGACCTTATGGTTGCGAGTCAGGTCCTCAACCCGCGCGACCACCACGCGAGACAAATAGTTATTAAAAATAGATTCTAAACCCATAAGATTTATAATCCAAAATATTACTGCAGAATCCAAATTCCTTCCAAAATTTAATTATTAATATCTTAATTACAGTTTAAAAAAGAAATAAAAAATTAATTGAGATGTTGTTAAGTAGTAAAATAATAATTAAATATATAGATTGTCTTTGAAACTTAAAAAATATACAGTTATAAACCAACAAAATTATATTATAAGTTTTAATTTATTTCATCTAGTAATGCGTATAAGGCGTGATGATATATTTATATTATTTTCTTATATTTTAACTAGAGATGGGCGAATATCATCCACGAATAGTCGAATGCCGCGAATATTGATATTATTCGATATTCGATATTTTCGAATATTAACGTCAGTATAGCGAACATTCGAATACCTTGAATATCGCGCCATATGTTGACCTCAACTTTTGACTATGTTTTTCTTTATCATTTGTACATAAACTTAAAGCTATTACAATACTTTGAAGTTATTAATAACAAAGATATTTTGTTTCAAAACCATGAAGACGTACCATATTTCAAATTTGTTTTTCGCCAACATCAGCCCGTACGTTTCACATAAAATTTGAAGTTTTCGTTTTTTCTTTTTTGTTTGTACTTTTTGTTTTAATTTTATTTGATTTTAACAATTTCATTCAAATAATAAAAAGGACATAATTAAATAATTATTAATAATAAATAAATTACCTTTTAGGAGTATTCGAATATTCGAGTACCTCGAATATTCGAGATCTGATTAATATTCGTATTCAATATTCGAATTCGAGAAATTTGATATTCGCCCATCTCTAATTTTAACTCATAAAATTATTATGTAGGTGTGTACATTAAATTCAAATTGTTATATTACAAGTGTACCTATCTCCTATAATACATAAATCATCAAATATGTACAGCTGGAGAAGCGTAATCAAGAATAAACTAGCCAATTAATTAATGTAGATACGTCATTGGTCAGGTTTCGACTGTAGTTTGTTGTCAGCTGTTGATGAGTGTAGTGCAGTGATATTTATATACATTTTGTGTATTATTTACTTATATGTTTAGTGTGTAATATGTGAAATTTGTGTGTGTGTAGTGTATTGGACATATGTAGACTTTTGGAAATGGAGATTGCGCTAACAGCAGAGAAGGTAATACGAGTCAATTGACTGAAATCTTTTTTATTTAATATCTCGTATTCTATGCTACAGATTTAAATGAAATTTTAGTGAAACATATAATAATATGTTGTTAATGCACAGTTATCATTTAAAGTTAATCGATAGATGCATCTTGGAATGTCAGTCATTGAAAGAGAAAATAAATATTTGTTTCATTCATTAAAGCTTACTTGTTTAATTTTAAGACTGTTGAATAATAAAGTTTGTTTTAAATAATAATTAACTTTGACATAAAAATCATAACAATCCATGTGTGTTAAATTAGTTTTTTGTAACAAATATACTGCTATACGAGTACATTTTATACCTAAAGTTCATGTGCTCGCACGAGCCCATTATTAATTTTTCTTAGAATTAGCAAACCCATTGTTAAAATTCGATTTATATATTTAATTTAATTTATAAACCTAATATTTATATATACATAAATATCAAGAAAGGAAGCAATGCTATATGGAAGTTTATTGCATATTTTGTTTTGTTTTTTTTTTGTTTTGATAATGGTCAATTGCATCAACAAAATTTAAATGTTCAATTTGGTTTAAATAAATAATAGACACTCAAAATTAAATGCCATATTAAAGAATGATTTAGATTACATTTTATTTATTTAAACTAAATTTAAAATTAAAGTATTATTAGTGCAACTAGCCTACAATTTTTTAAAGCGATCTTTGCAATATTTTATCTTATTGTAATTTTTTAAAGTCATGTTTGTAATGTGTACTGTTTATCAATAACTTACATTTTTTAATTAAATTGTTTAAAATGAATGATATACTATTATTTGTCTGTTGCTTTTATAATTTTATCCTTTTTTTGTTGATAAAAATAAATAGTGAGCCCATTGTTAAAATTTTCTTTCTCACCACTAAATAAGGTCTAATTCGTGAAACATATAAAATTGATTCATACATCTCTGAATGACAGGCATAAAAAAACTTTCTCGTATTATTTAAAAACTTTTCAATAATAAAGTTTGTTTTAAATAATAATTATCTTTGAAATAATAATTACGGGAGTCCATATGTGTTAAATACATTTTTTGTAAGAAAAAAAAACTGATAATAATACTGCTATACATTTTATATCTAAGGTCTAATTAATTGTAGAATTTAGAAAATGCGTAGACATGCGTTTTGAATATTTAAATATTTAACGAGAAAAGAATTACGGACCATATGATGTACAGTTTCTTGCATTTAAATATGTTGTTGTTATGCTCTTACCAACTTCAGGTACGCAGAATTTCTTCGTACAAGCCCATTCTCCATTTATACATTTGCAAAGATTGCAATCATTTTTCTTTGATTCTCCTTCTTCGCAGAAATGTTGAGCATTATTCTTTGTGTTGCAAGAAGCAAAAGTACAGAATGCATTTATACCATCGTAACATCGACAATCATAACAGTCATGTCGGAATAAGTGTCCCGGTATGCATTTAAATTGTGGGTGTCCAGGACGAACTGAAATCATAAGATATCGTGATTTATTATGAATGAGATAGATTAAGAGGGTATTATCCGGTACGAAAAATAAGCTATTTTTCTGGAACAAATCCTGACTGTATAACAGCACATATTTTATTAATTTTTTCACTATTATGTAAATAAAGGATGGAAATAGTGCGCTAACTCCGATTTTTTAATTTTTCATTCCTGGAAAATTTGTGTATTTGCGTTGGAAAATCACCTATTTTTGATAGTAAATTAACCACAAAAAAAGGAATATTTTGATATAATAGTGAGATAGCGGCCTGTAGGCAACCTTTATTTATAACTATAGCAAATTTCAAGCATATAGGTTCATTCTTGTGGCTGTAGTTTGTTCCAGAAAATGATCGCTTTTCGAATACACCTTGCCTACTTTACAGGCGCAAAAGTTGAGATTTTCACAGTGGGAGGAGTTAACTTGCGGTTATCGTTGCCTGAATTGATGTTGGGAGCAAACCTGCTGCATTTGTTGTCAGAATTGTGAATTCGATTACTTCCTTATTTCTCTTTGCTCATACGCTCGTGCTTTATTGTTAAATTTGTTTATTTTGGATTTTTCATGTTTTGTTGAAGTTTATATTTATTATTGTTTCGTTGTATAGTAGTTTCGTTTTTGTTATTTTTGCTGTTGATATTCTACACACTATTTATAAGTATACCTATATATATTTGAGCATATTTATTTATTTGTTACTCTGTACAACAGGAACTTAATCCCAATTACAATTCAGGAGGCCTGCAGTTTATAGTGGAATCCGAACCATTACTACATAACCCCGTACAGGGGCGGATCCAGGGGAGGGGTCATGGGGGTCATGACCTCCCCCCCCCCCCTAAGTATGGTTTTTTTTTTTAATGTTGGCCCTAATACATAATAATGATGTCATTATTTACGATTGTTAAACAAATTAAATAGAAAATATTATCTAAGAACTTAAAAAAAGATAATTAAGAACTATTGTTTGATTTATTATTCTAATAAATAACCAAAAACCAATATTTTGTGGGGATATTATTTCGACTCGCAGATGGGAGACTTATTCTATTTAAGACCTAGTCAAGTATGTGACTACCGACATTTGCACTTAGAAAATCAACTTCTAATTCAATAATTTTTGTATTCTATCGAAGAACCGTTTATGATTTAATGCGATTCCAAAGACGATTTAATGTGATTTAAAGTGATTGTAAAAATTATTTAAAGCAGGAATATAATATGAGCAAATACAAATGTTTTTTATATTTAGAAGATGGGCAATACCCCCCCCCCCCTCTCGAGACAAAATTCACTTCATGACCCCCCCCCCTTATTCGAAGTCTGGATCCGCCCCTGCAAACATTTTTTTTTTGTTATAACAGAAGACAATGAGATTTGAACGTAAGACCTCTTGATTGTTAATTAATTAACGCAAGTTTTATCTCGGTTTTATCAACTGGGCTACGATTACCTGGCAAATATGATGAATGAAATATTATTAAAATGGATATGTGTTGATTTAGCTGAGACTGACAGATTGCGTGAAGGATGAATTTGATTAAATGAAATAAATTTTTAATGTGGATGAAGCAAAAGTAGTGTATTTGGCGTGATGTTATGTATAAATAAATATATCATTACGCCTTCTACCCATTACTGGGTGTGGCACTCCATCGTAGCTGATCTTGGTAAGTGATATATTTCTCGCGATTACCAGGCGTCACGGTTCGCAAAGATTTTAGTTTAAGGTAAGCCACAGGGGTAGTTTTAACTTGGTGAAAATTGTGTGTCGGTCGTAGGAATCGAACCTGGGTTCTCACATACTGGTTGAAAATTTGTTTGTTCATATTTTCTTTTAGATGGCTCAGTGGTATCAAGTCGACTTGCTGATTTGAAAACCCGGGTTCGATACCCACAACCGACAAACAAATTTCACTACATTATAAACAACCCTTTCGCTCCCCCTCTACTAACATCTTTGGGGGCCTTAATTTGACGGCTGGTAACCGCACTTTACCAAGATCTGCTATTGTAGAGTGCTACATTCAGTAATGGGTAAAAAACGTGATGATGTATTTATTTTATTTTCCGTGTTGGTAAAATTGGGAATAAGAGACTTCATCAATAACTTAGGAATAAATGGATGTGCTCGTATATTATTGAAGGTTTCTTCAAAGTGGATGAATCGAAAATTACGAGACAGTATATGAATCTAATGAATAAATATTTATTGGTATTTCATTTAATAGGACATAGTTGATGTATGCTGAGAATCTTAACTAATTCAAATATTTTAATTTGTATTAAATACTCACTGAGTCCATGGTCAGCTGGGCAAAGTTTATAAGTACAAAATTCCATTTGTCCATCTTCACTGCAAGTACAAGTATTGCAATCTTTTATAAAAGTATCTCCTGGATTACATCTAAACTCTGTTTCTAATACATCAATTTGCATTCCTGAAAATATTTAGAAGTATTTGTTACTTGTATATGGTGTCAATAAATTATAAAAATTGTGCAAATTTTGACAAAAACAAATATAAAGACCTGTATGTGTGGAGCGTATCTTTTACGGGATTAGGGTTTGTGTGTTTAAAACGAGAGTGAAGTGAGCCTTGTAAAAAACATGTTCAATATTTCAATATATGTATGAAATTCAGAATAATTTGCTGGAAATACGTGCAAAGCAAGCTTCTCCAGGAGTACGTTTTAATATAAAAATAAATAACTTATTTTTCAGCTGTCATGAATTTCTAAATTATTTTTGAGGAAATTAAATAAAAGTAGTAGAATTTAGCTTTGTGTATCTTTAATTTGAAGCAAAATAATGTATTATCTAGAAAGTAAGAGACATCTTACGCTTGTATTAACACACATAATAAATAAAAATAATAATAATTCGAAAACAGACAATAAATAAATAGATCAATTTGTAAATTGGGAATACTGAATACTAGAGTATATGTTGATGATATTTGTATTTGTTTCTTTTATTTTAAATAAAACATATCTGGTTTGTTCACTAAGTGACTGTCCTTCTAGATATGTCATTGACCGAATCTTGTTCTTATTCAAAACAACTGGCAGAGGAATTCGCAAATAAAGTGAACTTCAAAATATAAAATTAAATTAAATACTTTAACTTTAATACTTAATAAAATACATCTAGAAATCTAGATACTACTAATAATTTATAGACTAAAAATTATCAAAATTCATATATCAAATAAAATATTTATTGTTAATTCTACTAAAGTTTGTATTTACAACATTTATAAATAAACTATTTAGCTTCTAAATTAATTCAACATTTATTATATCTCTATTTGCTTTATTATAGCAGTTATTCAAAATTATATTGACCGATGAATGTTGACTAATTAATAAGCAATAAAAAATATTTCAAATAATAAATGTGGAAAAAATCATTGTTATAAAATAATTTAGAAGCGTTTAACAACGTAAAAATATTTCTGTCGCTCTTAACCGATGTTAATATTATCGATTGATATTTGCAAATGAATATATAATAGTTGGATTGATTACCTGTGGAAATGGTGAGCCCAATAACGCACAAGATGAGCACCAAAGTGATCACACTGAACACAGACATTGCGCCAAATCTTCCCAGTTACGACGTCTTCGCTTTATATTCGTTTCTGCTTGGAGTCTCTCTCAGGATTTTTGTTGTTTGCACTCCGGTTCTAGCACTCTTTCTTTTTCTTTTGCAGTGGTTCCATTTATCTTTATTTTTTATACGACAAATATAAAACCTTGTAAAGATTATTTCATTTCAGAAAATATGTACGTCATGGAAACAAATGTGCAATTCTATCGTTCTAAAATGTTTTTTCTACTCCCTTACTGTCATTTAATTATTAACAAGTATTATCTGTATTTTAATGACTCTCATTATGATACAGATTTTAAAAGTGCCACATCCCGAAATGGGTAAAAGGCGTGCTGGTACAATTATTTTCATTATGATTACAGATTATAAACCATTAACAGTATAGCATGGTGTCCATAGCTTCTTCAACAAAATAAATAAATATATCATCACGCCTTTAACCCATTATTGGGTGTGGCACTCTGCCGTGGCAGATCTCGGTTAGTGATATATTTCTTCTCGTGAAGTACGGTTACCGGCCGTCAAATCACGGTGCCCAAAGGTGTTAGTGGAGGGGGAGCCACAGGGGTAAATTTAAATAAATATATCATCACGCCTTATACCCATTATTGGGTGTGGCACTCTGCCGTGGCAGATCTCGGTTAGTGATATATTTCTTCGCGTGAAGTGCGGTTACCAGCCGTCAAATCACGGCCCCCAAAGGTGCTAGTGGAGGGAGAGCCACAGGGGTAAATTTAAATAAATATATCATCACGTTTTTTATCCATTATTGGGTGTGGCACTCTGCCGCGGCAGATTTCGGTAAGTGATATATTTCTTCGCGTGAAGTACGGTTATCAGCCGTCAAATCACGGCCCCCAAAGGTGTTAGTAGAGGGAGAGTCACAGGGGTAGATTTAAATTAGAGTAAAATTGTTTGTCGCCTGTGGAGATCGAACCAGGGTTCTCAAGATCCACAGGACGACTCGATACCACTGAGCCACCTACCCTATTGTATATATTCAACAAAATAGTATTATTTTATTTTCTTTCACATTTTTAAAAATAATAATTTTGGACGTTGAATTTGGTTGAAGACCAAATTGTGTATGCAATTCATGTATAATGGCTATTAGGACACTTTTGTGAATTACGGTACACGTACATCATATCCATGTATTAATAGCTACCATTATAAACTTGTTGCATAATATACTATTTTATATTTTGAGTTCACAATCTGTCCTTAAAAGAGTTTAATAATATATGATATACCATCAGTACGGTGGTGTGGATCGCGTTACTGAATTCAGAGTTCGAATCGTACTCAAGTTATAAAATATATGAATTACCACACTGCGGCTCGCTGAGTGCGGATCCTGTACTGTAATTGAGATTAAGTTCCTGTTGTACAGCGTAAAATAATAAATAAATAAATATTGTTAAACCATTAGTTAAAATAATAATCTCAAATATATTAAAATATTATTTTATAACAATTTGAAAGTATTTCAAACTTCAGATAATTATTTTTTAATGTTTTTCTATTAACAAAATACAAGAAGAGGACCATTATTATTTGATGATTGTTATTAAACATATTTTGTTTTTGGTTGCAGGAGCCAGACTGTCAAGCAACCGGACTATAAAGTTAAGGTAAGAGAAACATGTGTTTATACTTTATTGACTTTTCAATAAAACGAAATGTATATGTTAGTAACATAAACATAGATATGCAAATTTAGTTTTTATATTATGGTACTAGACTCTTTGATTTTCTTGCAAACTGGATAGCCTTCAAACTAACGCAAGTTCATGATCCTTACAAACCTTTTTACTCGCATCGTAACTAAAAGTTATTAAATAATAAATATATTTAAGGTAATTCTGAACAAGTTGTAGGAATTGCAGTAAATAAATCAATAATGTTTCATTATTAATATTTATTTTATTAACAGTTAAGTTTAAAATACATAAAGGTACATTTACAAAAATAATATTTTATAAAAACCGTTCGATACTTAAAGATGAATGTTCAATTCTGGATGATCAGATTTAATATCCTACGTCTGCAACAAACAAAACAATAATTAATTATATATTGGCAACAAGTTTTTAAAACAATTTAATACATAGAATATTAAAATATATTACTTTTTTCTAAACTTGGAAAATATATTTTTCACAACTCTTGCTTCCCTAATTATTTTACAGTATAATGTTAATAGCTATAAAAACAAATACAAAATTTAAATAATACAGTTATAAAAAATTAAATTCTGCATCTAATTCAGTCTGGATATTTAATTTTACTTAGTTATTGTTTACAATATGTATGTGACCGTTAAACTTTAAAGATACGTCTGTTATAGTATCATGACTATCAATTTAAGTATCAGTTTTTGATAACTTTTAAAATTAATTTTAGAAATAAAGAAATATTAAAATGAAATTTGTAATTTTTTTATAAAGTAATCAAGGAAGCAATGGTGATGAAAACTCTTTTCTCATGTTAGAAGTCCAATGGTGTAGTTTTTATAGGACATTCTGTATTTGATAAGGTTGGGGCTAAATAAATTCTTTCGCGACCCTATTAATTTTGTATGATCAAAATTGAAGATTATAAGAGGCTGATTAAATAATTTGTGTTGCAAAAATAGAATGACGATTTCAAAAATTAATAAAGAAAACATTTCTCAGCACGATCTTTGTTATAGTTTGTTACGATCTTCGGTATGTTAAAATGAATTGTATTTTGCCTTGAAACTTGTAATAAATTCTTTGAATCTTTGAATGTAACCATTTAAACATTGCGACCTACACTTTGAAAACCACTGGACTATGCTATACATGAATGTATAGTGGCTCAAAAGCAATAAGCAACATAAATTCACCTAGGTATAGAAAGTTATCTTAAACTAAGGAGGAAATAAGGAATATGAAATATCGTCATCCTAATAATTAGAAAACTTCTTAACTGAAATAAAATTAGAAGATGCGCAAACAGTAGGTTTTTGTAAAAATGTAGCTCCTTTTTATTCAAAAAAAATAAAGGTTTTCTGTGTCTGCAAAAATTTCCGGAGTAACGAGCTTTTCTAATTAGGGCGACGATAAAGAAATGTAAATTAAGTGGTGTAAAAGTTTACCTGTGTAGACGAAGCGCACAATTTTTCTGTGCAAGAATACCCAGACCCATCACTATTACAATAACAAGTATTGCAATCAATTGTGAACTTGTCATTAGGTGCACAAGAAGTTCCATTGAATTCCGTTTCCACTGGATCTTCTATGTAACCAATAAAACCTACGTTAGAACCAAATCCACTGACACTAACCGTAACTTCGGTATTTGTAACTGTTAATTACTTTTCTGGTTCTGTAGGAAATATTGTTTACATAAAAGAAAAAAAAGCTGTGATGAATGAATGAGTGATTAACATTACAAATACGAAGTTATGAAACGAAGTAGAATATGATAATAAGCAGAAGATAGTGAGGATGAAAGACAAGAAGATTTTTCAGGATTTATAATTTACTGATATTACATTTCACATTTGGAATTCTTACGTAAATCTGTTTAGTTAAATCAGTGGAATTAACTGAACTGAAAGAATTGATGTATATAGCGCGGGAATAGTATTCTAGAGAATCCTGAAAAATGTTGTGTCGAGAGGTTTACCCTTCTCAATTAAAATTCTGCTAGTACTTGATGATTTGACGGTTGTTACTTACATTTTATGTTAAATTAAACAATATTACACAAATTAAAATGTAATACATCTACTTGTGATTAGTTTTTAATGAGTTAAAATATCTTAGTACCTCTCTTAGATTTAGGGCACGCTTTTCTGGTGCAAGCCCAACCACCTTGAACACATCTGCAGGTGTTGCAATCTTCTTGTTTAGTTTCACCTCCCTGGCATTCAGTTGCTAGAATGGAATATAAATTAATAGGAGAATAATTACTTGTATATCAAGGCAAGAATATAACACTTTCTTCGCGAAGTTTAGATAACAATTACTTTATTAGTAAGTAAATTAGAAATTTAGATAGGATTTTTCGTAACACATGCACAAGAAACACGTTCTTATTCCCTAATTTTAGAGATAGAAACACTGCTTTTCTCCCCTAGGTAGCATGTTTCTCTCCCTAGAGACTACGATTATTAGCTGTTTGCGGTGTTTCCTAGGTAACTAGTAACGCAACCCATATTTGACATTTCTCCCGATAAGACAGTAATTTTTGTGCACTTGTTACGAAAAGTATAATATGCTTCACGGGAGGGCGCGATTATCCCTTGTGTGAAGTTGGCTAACCTCGACTTCCGCTCGAGCTTTCGGTCCTCGCTTACGGCCCGGTTTGTCAACTTCACACGCGGGAATAATCGCTTGTTTCCCTCCCTTGATGCATAACATACTATTTCTTAATAGATGTCAAGTGGATGATATTATTATCAAATAATACCATTGTTTCTTATTCCCTAGGGATAAAAACTATGACCTTTCTTTTATTTGAAGAATGAAAAGTTTTACTTTCTTGCAGACCCGTCAGATTTTTTTTCTTTCAAATACGAAGAGATTAAATATGTACCTCTTTTCACTTTGGAGCAAAATTAAACAATAATAAACAAAGTAAAATGTAATACATCTACTAGTGATTACTTATGAATAAATTAAAATGTCGTAGTACCTCTCTTAACTTTCGGGCAAGCTTTTCTGGTGCAAGCCCAACCCCCTTGAACACATCTGCAGGTATTGCAATCTTCTTGTTTAGTTTCACCTCCCTGGCATTCAGTTGCTAAAATGGAATATAAATTAATAGGGAAATAATTATGTGTATATTAAGGCAAGAATTATACTTTCTTCACGAGATTTACATAAGAATTATTTTATCAGAAAATAAATTAGAAATTTAGATAGGATTTTTCTTCATAGATGTCACGTGGATGATATTAATATCAAATAATACCGTTGTTTTTTATTCACTATGACATTTTCTCTCATTTGAAGAATGAAAAGTTTTACTTTTTAGGCAAACTTGTCAGATTTTTATCTTTCAAATACGAAGAGTTTAAATATGTACCTCTTTTCACTTTGAAGCAAAATTAAACAATAATAAACAAATTAAAATGTAATATATCTACTAGTGATTACTTTTGAATAAATTAAAATGTGTTATTACCTCTCTTAACTTTCGGGCAAGCTTTTCTGGTGCAAGCCCAGTTTCCTTGAATACATCTGCAGGTATTGCAATCTTCTTGTTTAGTTTCACTTCCCTGGCATTCAGTTGCTAGAATGAAATATAAATTAATAGGAGAATAATTACTTGTATATTAAGGCAAGAATTACACTTTCTTCACGAGATTTACATAAGAATTACTTTATCAGAAAGTAAATTAGAAATTTAGATAGGATTTTTCTTCATAGATGTCACGTGGATGATATTAATATCAAATAATAGCGCTGTTTTTTATTCCCTAGGGATTAAAACTATGACCTTACTCTCATTTGAAGAATGAAAAGTTTTACTTTCTTGCAAACTTGTCAGATTTTTTTTCTTCTAAATACGAAGAGTTTTAAATATGTACCTCTTTTTACTTTGAAGCAAAATTAAACAATAATAAACAATTTTAAATGTAATACATCTACTGGTGATTACTTTTTAATATTTTAAAATATCTTAGTACCTCTTTTAACTTTCGGGCAAGCTTTTCTGGTGCAGGCCCAGTTTCCTTGAGCACATCTGCAGGTGTTGCAATCGTCCAGTTTATTTTCGCCATCTTTGCACTCAGCAGCTTGAAAGAAAAATTAACGATTACAAATTTTTTTCCATGAAAATGAACTGCAGTGCTAAAAATTTGGTAGTTATTTATAAAAACTGTAAATTTAAAGGCATATAATCAATATGGTAATTTTCGTTTATAAATCAATTAATTAATTAAATTACTATAAGTGACCTACAACTTATAATGGAATCTGAATCACTAGCATGCAATTACTATTAAGTATTTTAGTTATATATGTACCTCTCTTGAACTTGGGGCAACCCATTTTGGTGCAAGCCCATCCACCCTTGATACATCTGCAAGTGTTGCAATCATCTTTCTTGGTTTCTCCAGCTTGACATTCAGTGGCTTAAAACACGAATATAATTGATTAAGGAACTATTATTATTTAATGTTATTGTCATCATTTACCTCTCTTCACTTTAGGCACAGGTCCAACGCATCCTTTTCGAGTACAAGCCCAACGACCATTTGCGCAATGGCAAGTGTTGCAATCTAGTTGTTTCGATTGTCCATCTGTACATTCTGTACCTAATGAGAATAATTAGTTTATTATAGAACATTTCTTTTTTGTTCTTTTATACATGGTTTTTGAATTATGCACGTCGTTTGATTTTTCTTTAAAACTTCTGCAGTTTTCAACTGATTTGAATCAATTTTTGTTAGGTCAAGTTTGACCTTTGAATGACCGAGACTTTAAACATTATTTGTTAAATAGTTTTATACTAGTTTAATTAATCTACGACCTAAAGATACTGAATCGAATTCAGCTCCCTGCTCTAAATATAAATTAATAAGAAAAAGATACAAGATGTTTCCCTGGTTACTAGAGACGAACTTTAAACTATAGATGAGCCCTAAATTCAACTCATTGATACTTCCATTAAAGGTTTGAATATAAGTTATAAGTTAACGAAATTATATTCATTAGATTAGTGATTTTCAAACTTTTCGGAGCCTTTGCCTTTCTTACTTTCTTAATCAAAATTGAAGTTTGTAAGGGACTTATTTAATAATATGTGTTATAACATATAATCACGATTTTAGAAATTAGTAAAGGAAATAATATATTGTAATACTAGTGAGGAAAGGGTTTAACTGCAAACCGAGTACGAAAGTTGCAGCACGAGCGACAACGAATGCTCCAATAGTATGAGTTTTGCATATCGTCCTTTCCCACGTGTGTTACATACTATTTTTTTTGCAATATTAAACATGACAATTTATTTTTATGTTTGCGATATAAGAAATTAAATCAATATTTTATATAAATCAAAGGAGTTGTATTTGCAAATGCACATCAAGTTGCGTTAGTTACTATGTCAAATGACATTTTCCTCTCTTAATTTAGTTGTGATATGTAACCGTTTGTCTCACTAGTGAGGAAAGTTATTATTATTTTATTTTTTTTAATTTATATATCGGACCAACTACTTAGGTCATATGCCTATATGTCCTTTGTATGGCCGCCACGGGCGGAACCCGAACCCACGACCTTATGGTTGACAGTCAGGCCCTCAACCCGCGCGGCCATCACGCGGGACAAAAGTTATTTACTTTCCTTACTAGTGAGGGAAACGGTTACTATCACAACTAAATTGAGTGAGCTAAATGTTATTTTCATAAGTAATGTTGAAATAGTTTCGTATTAAGAATTGAATTAAATAGTTTATCGAATTAATTGAATTTTACTTTTAAACTCGTAATAAATCTTTGAATACATATTCTTTTATCCAATCATCGCGACATTCCGATTCCCGGGGAGGAGAGGGATTGTGACCCATTCTTTAAAGAACACTGTACTACTAAAATACGACTATGTATGATTGTTAAATTTTTATGACACCATCAAAATGTTTATTTACCAGCTTCACGTCTACGTCTGTAAGAACCAGGAGGACAAGCAGCAAAAGTACAAGCTGCAGTCTTTCCGTCAGGGCCGCATCGGCAACTGTTGCATTCATATTTGAAACTTTGTCCAGGAGAGCAAGAGAATCCTGGAGTGTTGGGTGCAGCTAAAAATAATAATAAAAAATGAAACAATATATTTATACACTTTAACATTGGTTTATTTGAAATTAGATGAAATAAATTTGGGAGTATTTAGTATTTGAATGTTATATGTATAAAATACACTAACGAGTTTCACGACGTTTCCTGCCACAGAGTTTGAAGGTGCAAGCGGCAGTCTGGCCATCATTTGAGCAAGTACAGTCGTTACAGTCGTGTTTGAAGTGCTGTCCAGGAGTGCATGAAAAACCAGGGGTATTTGCTAAAAATATATTTTAACTTGGTTAAAATAAATAAAAGCAAATCAAATGTCAATGATTTCATGAGAAATGTAATTTTTTATTTATTTAATTTATGGGACGGGTGGCTCAGTGGTATCGAGTTGGTTCGGTTGCCACAGTCTACATTAAAGTTATCCCTGTGGTTCCTCTATCTTTAACCTCTTTGGGGGCTGTGATTTGATGGCTGGTAACCACACTTCACGCGTATAAATACATCATTTATCGAAATCTGCTATACCAGAGTGCCACAACCAGTAATGGGTAGAAGGCATGATGATATATTTATTTATTTAAGTTTCCATTTTAAATTTATGGGGTAGGTAGCTCAGTGGTATCGAGTCGGCCTGTGGATCTTGAGAACCCTGGTTTGATCCCCACAGCCGACAAACAATTTTCACCAATTTAAAAAATCTACCCCTGTGGCTCCTCCACAACTAATATCTTTGGAGGCCGTGATTTGACGGCTAGTAACCACACTTCACGCGTATAAATACATCATTTATCGAAATCTGCTATACCAGAGTGCAACAACCAGTAATGGGTAGAAGGCATGATGATATATTTATTTATTTAAGATTCAATTTTAAATTTATGGGGTAGGTAGCTCAGTGGTATCGAGTCGGCCTGTGGATCTTGAGAACCCTGGCTTGATCCCCACAGCCGACAAACAATTTTCACCAATTTAAAAAATCTACTCCTGTGGCTCCTCCACCACTAATATCTTTGGAGGCCGTGATTTGACGGCTAGTAACCACACTTCACGCGTATAAATACATCATTTATCGAAATCTGCTATACCAGAGTGCCACAACCAGTAATGGGTAGAAGGCATGATGATATATTTATTTATTTAAGTTTCAATTTTAAATTTATGGGGTAGGTAGCTCAGTGATATCGAGTCGGCCTGTGGATCTTGAGAACCCTAGTTTGATCCCCACAGCCGACAAACAACTTTCAGCAATTTAAAAAATCTACCCCTGTGGCTCCTCCACAACTAATATCTTTGGAGGCCGTGATTTGACGGCTGGTAACCACACTTCACGCGTATAAATACATCACTTATCTAAATCTGCTATACCATAGTGCCACAACCAGTAATGGGTAGAAGGCACGATGATATATTTATTTATTTAAGTTTCAATTTTAAATTTATGGGGTAGGTAGCTCAGTGGTATCGAGTCGGCCTGTGGATCTTGAGAACCCTGGTTTGATCCCCACAGCCGACAAACAATTTTCACTCATTTAAAAAATCTACCCCTGTGGCTCCTCCACCACTAATATCTTTGGAGGCCGTGATTTGACGGCTGGTAACCGCACTTCACGCGTATAAATACATCACTTATCGAAATCTGCTATACCATAGTGCCACACCCAGTAATGGGTAGAAGGCATGATGATATATTTATTTATTTAAGTTTCAAATTTAACTTTTTATGGTGCAATGGTTAGTTTGTAGATGTAGCACCCAGTTGAAATAATAATTTAATAAATATGGAGTATGAAATATACTAGCTAGTCGGGTCGGATATCTCCCGGGAAACGGTATAGCTAGATCCGTTAACTCGGCTAACCATACAGAATACAGAAGATACAGATTATGACATCAAAACTTGGAATTTAATGAAGTATACTAACGAGCTTGACGGCGTTTCCTGCCACAGAGTTTGAAGGTGCAAGCAGCAGTCTGACCATCACTTGAGCAAGTACAGTCATTACATTCGTGTTTGAAGTGCTGTCCAGGGGTGCAGGAGAACCCAGGAGTATTTGCTAAAAATAAATTTATACATAATTATATAGTCTTACAATTATTGTTATTACGTTATTCCTCTTGTTTGATATTATTTGAACAGTGCATACATGTTATAAATAATACATAATTACGAATATTTATAGTTGTTAGTTAGATAAGATAAAATATATATAGTTGTTAGTTAAATATAACCAGATTAGTTTTATTAGTAAAATTTTACACTATTATAGACAATGCCAAAGGAAACACAAATAAGATAAGTTATTGTGTTTTTAAGATTATGTTGAAAATGTAAGTGATGGAATCAATGTTATGCCACAAGCAGATTCAATAACGCAATGGAGGTCATATCAAAATAAATATACCGATTTTTGTTGTAGAAATTAAATTTATAGCTCTTGATATTTCTATGAAAATAAAACTATTATACTTTTCCGCTGACAAACGTTTCCAAACTAGTTTACAGAAATGTGTCTCAAAGAGAATAAAATTCTATGTATATTATAATTTCAATAATTTTTTCTAAATTATTTTGAGACTTGTCAACATCCCATACATGCAGTTTTTATATAATTGAATTTATTTTCTATCAAGCTTCCCAAAAATATTAAATGATCTCGTATGTGCAATTTTTGTTACATGCACCCAAACAAATATATATCGTTATATACATACGAGCTTCACGTTTGACGGTCTCAAGAATCGTTTCAGTTCCGCAACCTTTTAACGTGCAGAGTGCAAACTTGCCATTAGGAGTACAACGACATGTGTTACAACCTTTCTTAAAAGTTTCTCCAGGGGTGCAATATCCTTCTTCTCCTGGTTGTGCTTTAATTTGAATCGTAGTCAATTAGACTTTTTTATATTTCAGGCGATTATCAATTTTATTATAAAGAAAAATGCAGATTTTATGATGTATTTAGCATACTTCATTTACTAGTTCAATTTAAAAGTAATGATAATTTAATACTAATGTGTCTAAAGTTTACGAATACATGCTTTATCGGTGCAAGCGGCATATTTCCTATCAGTAGAATAAGAACACTCGTTACAATCATCTGCATCTCAAAATATTTCTCCAGGCGTACAATATCCTTCTTTCCTAAGCTGACCTTTTATTTCAAATATAATTTTGATTTAATGGTAGAAATGTCTACTAATTTTTATACTAAATTTATCAAGACAAATTATATTGCTATCTGCATGGTCTATATCTAGTTTAGATTGCTATCAATTTGAAATTACATTTAAAAGAATCTCTCGATAGTTATTATAATTAGTTAATAGTAGAAATATAGTTTATTTTTAGCCGTTATTAAAATGTCATTTAACAAATTGGTTTCCATTAAACATTATTTTAATCACATGTTGATAAATTGTGGATTCGAACATTGTCATCACTGCGTGAAGTTAGCTTCCTGTATCTGTCATTATACTTAATCTTACTTTTCAAATAATTCATACAACTTTACAATTTCTTTTTTGTTTTGCGTGTTTTAAACTCTTTAGATACTCGTTTTTTATACACTTACTTCACTCAGTTCTTATAATATACTGACAAGTCGCGAAATTATTAATATTGCTTAAAAATTTAGTTTTTATATGATTGTATTTATTTTAAAATGTGTTTCCATACGTATTAAATTAGCTCATTGTTATATACAACCAAAGGAATATATTTATATGATTTTATACATACGAGCTTGACGTTTTCCTTTCTGATGACTAATTTGTACATTACATCCTATTAAAGTGCAGTATGCATTCTTGCCATCAGGAGTACAATGGCATGTATTACAATCTTGTTTAAAAGATTCTCCAGGGGTGCAATATCCTTCTTCTCCAGCTTGAGCTTTAATTTGAATTGTATTCAATTAAAACAAAAAAAATACATTGAAGTTTTCTTAAAATTATGTTGAGAATTTACCAGAGAATCACAAATTAGTTTTCGAATGAAAACTATTTTAATAGTTTTCCACTAGTGAAATTAATAAGTAAATCTGTAAATAATGAACAAAATCACATCAATATTTGATAATAAATAGGAAACATTTCATAAAGTTCACAATCGCCACTAGTTTCATTGCGAATTTGTTTATCATTTACAGAATAAATAAAATGTATTTTGAAAATTTAATTCTGCAGTACTCAAAATCCCAATAAATAAATCACATATTAAATGCCTATGTTCCGCCTAATCAGCACCACGCGGTATATTTCTATCTGACAAACATTTCCAAATTATTTTAGAAACAAATGCTTTAAATAAAAGTGAAAGAGAATTAAGTTTTGTTTATCTTTGATTTCAACTATTTTTTCTAAATGAATTAGGAATATTTGACAGCAGCAAATTTATGAGTACTTTTTAAACATGCTGTGCATGGTTTCAGATACCCCAAATTTCCATATTAAATTAGCTAATGTATACAATTTTTAATATATGCACAGAAACATATATACTTATACCGTTTTTTCCATACGAGTTTGACATTTGATGTTCTGATGAAAAATTTAATTATCGCAACCCACTATAGTGCAGAATACATTCCTGCCATTAAGAATACATGTGCATGTGTAACAATCAAGTTGATAAGAGTGCAATATTCTTCTTTTCCTGATAGAGCTTTAATTTAAAACGTATTCAATTCAATGATTATCAATTTTGATGTAAAGAATTTAATATTTGGCATATTTAATTTATGAAATGAATTAAAATTTAATGATAATTTAATACTAACGTGTCTGACGTCTATGAATACAAGCTTTTTCGGTGCAAGATGCATGTTTGCCATCAGCAGAACAAACGCAATCGTTACAATCCTCTTTGTCTCGGAATGTTTCTCCAGGTTTACAATATCCTTCTTCGCCAGGTTGAGCTTCAATTTAAAATGTATTCAATTAAAACAAAAAAATACATTGAAGTTGTCTTAAAACTATGTTGAGAATTTACTAGGTATATGTGTGGCAACAAATATAATCACAAACTTGTTTTCAAATGAAAGCTATTTTAATAATAGTATTCCACTAGTGAAATTAATAAGTAAATCTGTAAATAATGAATAAAATCACATCAATATTTGATATTAAATAATAAATATTTCATAAAGTTTACAAGCTTCACAAGTTTAGTTGCGAATTTGTTCACCATTTACAGAATAAATAAAGTAAAATGTATATTGAAATTGAATTGCAGTACTCAAAATTTTATAACATTTAGTTTATTTAGGCAAAAACAGTGGTAATATCCTAAATCAAAAATCACATAGAATTGTCGTTTGTCCTTTATAACTAAGTTGTTCTGTAATTTCATTTTAAAATTGTGCCCAAAGATAACAATCTAACTTTTATATCTGAACAACAATGCACTTTACAGTTTATACCGTAATATGAATAGAAGAGCTAATAATCACATATTAAATGCCTATGTTCCGCCTTATCAGCACCATCCGGTATATTTCCATCTGACAAACGTTTCCAAATTATTTTAGAAACAAATGCTTTAAATAAAAGTGAAAGAGAATTAAGTTTTGTTTATCTTTGATTTCAACTATTTTTTCTAAATGAATTAGGAATATTTGACAGCAGCAAATTTATGAGTACTTTTTAAACATGCTGTGCATGGTTTCAGATATCCCAAATTTTCATATTAAATTAGCTAATGTATACAATTTTTAATATATGCACAGAAACATATATACTTATATCGTTTTTTACATACGAGCTTGACATTTGATGTTCTGATGAAAAATTTAATTATCGCAACCCACTATAGTGCAGAATACATTTTTGCCATTAAGAATACATGTGCATGTGTAACAATCAAATTAATAAGAGTGCAATATCCTTCTTTTCCTGATAGAGCTTTAATTTCAATCGTATTCAATTAAATGATTATCAATTTCGTTGTAAAGGATTTAATATTTGGCATATTTAATTTATGAAATGAATTAAAATTTAATGATAATTTAATACTAACGTGTTTGACGTCTATGAATACAAGCTTTTTCGGTGCAAGATGCATGTTTGCCATCAGCAGAACAAACGCAATCGTTACAATCCTCTTTGTCTCGGAATGTTTCTCCAGGTTTACAATATCCTTCTTCGCCAGGTTGAGCTTCAATTTAAAATGTATTCAATTAAAACAAATAAATACAATGAAGTTTTCTTAAAACTATGTTGAGAATTTACTAGGTATATGTGGAAATAAATAGAATCACAAATTTGTTTTCAAATGAAAACTATTTTAATAGTTTTCCACTAGTGAAATTAATAAGTAAATCTGTAAATAATGAACAAAATCACAACAATATTTGATATTAAATAAGAAATATTTCATAAAGTTCACAAGCTTCACAAGTTTAGTTGCGAATTTATTCATCATTTACAGAATAAATAAAGTAAAATGTATATTGAAATTGAATTACAGTACTCAACATTTTATAACATTTAGTTTATTTAGGCAAAAACAGTGGTAATATCCTAAATCAAAAATCACATAGAATTGTCGTTTGTCCTTTATAATTTTAAGTTGTTCTGTAATTTCTTTTTTAAATTGTACCCAACGATAAAAATGAAACTTTTAAATCTGAACAACATTGCACTTTACAGTTTATGCCGTAATATTGCATATAAATAAAATAAATATATCATCACGCCTTTTACCCATCACTTGGTGTGGCACTCTGCCTAAGCAGATCTCGGTAAGTGATATATTTTTTCGCGTGAAGTGCGGTTACCAGCCGTCAAATCACGGCCTCCAAAGATATTAGTGGAGGAGGAGCCACAGGGGTAGATTTTTTAAATTGGTGAAAATTGTTTGTCGGCTGTCGGGATCGAACCAAGGTTTTCAAGATCCACAGGCCGACTCGATACCAGTGAGCCACCTCCCCCGTAATATTGCATGAAACTGATAATCACATATTAAATGCCTATGTTCCGCCTTATCAGCACCACCCGGTATATTTCCATCTGACAAACGTTTCCAAATTATTTTAGAAACAAATGCTTCAAATAAAAGTGAAAGAGAATTAAATTTTGTTTATCTTTGATTTCAACTAGTTTTTCTAAATGAATTAGAAATATTTGACAGCAGCAAATTTATGAGCACTTTTTAATCATGGTGTGCATGGTTTCAGATATCCCAAATTTCCGTATTAAATTAGCTAATGTATACAATCTTGAGCTTGACATTCTTATGAAAAATTTAATTATCGCCACCCACTATAGTGCAGCACAAATTCTTGCCATCAAGAGTACATGTGAATGTATAACAATCAAGTTAATAAGTTTCCCCAAGAGTGCAATATCCTTCTTTTCCTGATAGAGCTTTAATTTAAATCTTATTCAATTCAACGATTATCAATTTTGTTGTAAAGAATTTAATATTTGGCATATTTAATTTATTAAATGAATTAAAATTTAATACTAACGAGTCTGACGTATATGAACACAAGCTATTTCGGTGCAAATTGCATATTTGCCATCATCAGAACAAAAGCAATCGTTACAATCCAGTTGGTCTCGGAATTGTTCCCCAGGTTTACAATATCCTTCTTCCCCAGGCTGACCTTCAATTTCAAATATTAATTCGACTTTAAAATTACAAACTATCTACTAGCTTTTATTGAAAATTCAAAACTTTCATTTAAATCAAGCAAGTAAAAATATTGTCCTATACACGTACATGTGGGAACCAATAGAATTACAAAGTTTGATAATGAACTAATGAAATGACAGGTATTTCGTAGTTCTCCTCTAGTTAATTTAATAAGTGATAATTTTTCACTGTAATTCTATTTCCTTTGTTACCAATCAATTAAATGCTATTTTCATAAACATCTATGAAAAGAATATATTGAATTGGCAAATTCTCGATGGGAAAATACAAGACATTTTTACTTGTTAAATTCTCATGCAAAATATAATTGTCAGAAAATATGTTGACATGATTTTAAATTCATTTTATGGAAATGAACATATAACGAGTACGCAGCACTAATTAGCTTTTATCTGATGTTTTATAATGACTAAATGGATAATTATAATTTAATTATTATTATATTAGAAATAACTGTCAAACCAGTGGCACTAAAAATATTTATTTCATGTAAAGTGCAATTAATTTTGCGAATTTTGAATAAATTATTTTTGTTCATAATCAGTACGTTCAGCACTAAATGGGGTTCATTTAAGTGTCATAAATTATGTTTACTTCGACACGTTAAACCATAATTTCATGGTCTACATTTACAAATAAGTATTAAGATCGATTAAATCAAAAAACCATATTATTGTGAGTTAGATAAATAGTAAACCAACCACCTAGAGAACAAATAAAAATAGATAAAAGGTTTAAAGTAGTATATACTAACGTGCTTGGCGCTTGGAAATACAAGCCCTCAAAGTACAAGCAGCATTCTTTCCATCAGCAGCACATGTGCAAGAGTTGCAGTCTTGCTTGAAGGATTGCCCAGGAGTACATCTAAAGTCTGGGTCGCCTGGGTTCGCTAAAATCACATTTAACATTAGATTCTTAAAGTTATGTCCTTTGCACCAACGAAATTTTAAATTTTAACTAACTATGTCGCATCAAATATATGACAGGAATGTAAATCTTAACATACAGGGTGATTCTGGGAAGACGAACCCCCCCTTAACTTTTTTATTATAAGAAATAGGCAAATTTTCTTCATATGGAAGTTTTAGTATATTAAATATACTATTTTATGACACATATAGAAATTGTTTATAAAGTCACGTTTATATGATACAACTGTCAACTTTTATTTTTTAAATAGGAACCTAGAATTATTTTATTAAAATAAAAACCGCCATTTTTGTCTCTTTTCAATGATGTGTTACTTGCCATAAATGTATATGAAAACAAATCGAGATAAATAAGAAAATTAGAAATGTCAGAAACTATTTTTATTCAACTATTCTAGGTGGCTATGCGAAATTAAACAAAATGTAACAATGTAAAATGAATGACAAAACACGTGAAACAAGTAACAAATAAATATCTGCATTGTTGTCATTAATTTTACCTTGTTACATGTAAACCTGACTTTACAAAAAATTTCTATATGTGTCATAAAATATTATATTTAATATACACTAAAACTTCTATATGAAGAAAATTTTTCTATTTCTTATAATAAAAAAGTTAAGGGGGGGGGGGGTTCGTTTTCCCAAAATCACCCTGTATAATATTTTATTTATTTATTTATGTTACGCTGTAAAACAGGAACTTAATCCCAATTATACTACAGGCTCCGCACTCACCGAGCCGCAGTGTGATAGTTCATATAATATTTTATTTGAGTGAGATTCGAACTCGGGATCTCCGGCTTCGAATTTCGTATTGCTATCCACACCACCGTACTGACGGATCGATATTGATTTGTTTTTATTTATTTAAGTTAGATATAATATTTAAGTTTCATAGGTGTAAACGGGTATATTGAGATGGGTTGGTTATGTGGAACAAATATCGAATGAAAAAATGTTCAAACAGATGTATGTTTGTAAAATTATGGGCGAGAAATATCAATATTGTAAATAAATAAATTTGTAAACAGCGTGATAACATAATTTTATTTTGTTTAAATTTATATATCGGACCAACTATTTAGGTCATATGCCGATATGTCCTTTGTATGGCCGCCAAGGGCGGGACCCGAAACACGACCTCATGGTCGTCAGTATGGCCCTCAACCCGCGCGGCCATCACCCGGGACAAATGACATAACTATTTATTTTATTGTTATTAAAACTGATACGTATGTTGTATGGTACATATTATTGAAGGTTAAAGGTTAAAAGTATTGTAACAAATTTTGAAACTTTTGTCCGCCAGGATAAACAATATTATTGTTATTATTAAGGGAATATCTTTGAGGGCCGTGATTTGACGGCTGGTAACCCCACTTCACGCGAAAAAATATATCACTTACCGAGATCTGCTTAGGCAGAGTGCCACACCCAGTAATGGGTAAATGGCGTGATGATATATTTATTATTATTAAGGGAAGGTGATTTAAAAATTCGATAATCAAATAAGTATTGCTTTTTCATCTATCTCGATCCCTAAGCAGAATTCAAATCAGCCATTGCCCTAACTTTTGGACTACCGAGGTCAATTACTGACTTATGCATTTTTTTAAAATAAACAAAAGAACTTATTTGTAAAAGATATGTATCTGATTTTGTCTTCTTTAAAAAAATTCTTTAGTTAGTTAATTTATGCCAGAAGATTATTTAAATATTTAAAACAATGTGATATCAAACAAGGTCAAAATTATAATTTTTGTCTGAACAGAAAAAAACACAAAAATTTATACATATTTGGCAACGACAATACCACAACAATGAAATTATCATATATGTTAACATATTCATAAATATGCAGAATATTAACATTATTCCAAATATATTCATTGTATAAACTCCTAAAACCTACTTTAAAATGTACCATCTGTCTGACTGATAAACTACAAACATATTTTGTTATTATATGTAAAAAATGAAAGCAATACCAAAATATTTGATTGTCTCTTTCTTTATAATGAAGGCGGGGTTATCACTTCAAGATTAAGACTTCTGAGCTATCTTCGTAATATATATTTTATAAACTCACTGATATTTTCTGTAACTTAAAAATATTGCAGTATATTATGTTCAAAGATACTCCGTTATGGCCCTCTCAGCGGGTCTATTGTTAGGGATTTAAGCTTGATTTATAGGGGTGCAAGGACAGGTATGTATTCAGTATTTCCCAAGTTAATTTTATTTTTATATATATTATAATAATGAAACAGAGAATTTTGTACAAATATTATTATTGATAATGAAGCAAAAAAAAAAATGTTACATGAAAGTATCATTGTATAACAATTCGTCATTTAGTTAAATAATGCAAATAAACAATAGTGTCATACATTAAATACGTATATTGTTGACCTCAGTACGAAAGTTAGTATTACTACTGATTTTACATTTTTGAAAACTCATTTATATACCTACTCAGTAAATATGCCTTTGTTATCTTATTTTCCCTAATATGTAATAATACCGGTTTAATTTTGCGAATTCATTATTATTTCAAGTAAATCTGAAATACGTAATCCGCACAGAGATTAGAGATTTCCGAATTTAAATATTTTGCAATCCTACCCTGAGCGCCAACAGGTGTGTGCGGTTCAACACAGGCTTAGTAATTTAAAGCCATAACGGAATATCTTTGAACATTCTATAGGATACATTATTCTAATTTTACGCAATTATGTTTCTAGATTTTCATAATATTTATTTAGGTTTTATCTGTTGTTTAACATACAGTGATAACAAGTAATGTATTGATTAGATGTTTTGTTTTCACTAATATTAAAAACTAAAAAAATATGGTTTGGAAAACAATAATAATGATATATACAATATGTTCCCTAATTATCTTAGAACAATATCTTTGAGGGTCGTGATTTGACGGCTGGTAACCGCATTTCACGCGAAAAAATATATCACTTACAGAGATCTGCTACAGCAGAGTGCCACGCCCAGTTATGAGTAAAAGGCGTGATGATATATTTATTTATTTATTATATTTTAAGTAAAAAATTAATTTTGAATAGTTTTTATTTGAAGTATTTTTCTATAAATTAATTAAATTTGAGTTACTAGGTCAAAATGTCAGATTACAACCTATTTATACATTTGATATTCTTTACACAACAGGAACTTAATCGTAATAACAGCTAGGGAACCTACAGTTGATATTGAAAACTGAACCACTAATATAAATATAATTTTTAACTTGGTTCAAATAAATAAAAGTATATCAAATGTTTGACAACAATACTAATTAGTCCATATAAAAGGTAATTTACGATTTGTTTTTTTTTTACTTAAATTAAGTTGGTGCAACTGGTCATAAAACAGTCATATTTTTTTTGAATATAAGTTGAAGTTAGCCAGGTTTAAACTAATAAACTATTCGTAGTTTATATCAATTCGGTTACGATTGTTTCGAAATACTGTTTAATTTACTTTAAAGGATGATTTTTATTAACAAACCATAAGGGCATTGTCTGTTTTTTAAACTATAAATAGAGCAGGCATTTATTAAATTTTAGATAAATTACAAATATGCATTTTGTGAATAAATGAAAACTTTCGTAAGTTATATTATACTTCAACAAAAATTTCTTCTGTAGTATATTTTAGGTTGGTATTGCGAGCCCTTGAAATGAAGGTACAGGGGTGCAAGAGGGTAAAAATTCCTTACCTGCAAGCACAACCCCAACCAGACAGACGGCTAAGAAAATTCTAGTAGCACTGTTCACAGTCATTGTTAACACTGACTTTAGTCTAGACGCTCATGCTTTTATAGTTGATCCGTCTCCAATGGAACTATGGAAGGGATGTAGTATTTGCGTTCGAAGTAGCGTGCTTCGGGATTCACAGAATCGCATTCAATTGTTGCTAACAGTTACTAGAATAAGGAAGTTTGCCTGCGGTGATTTGATTATTTTGAGTTTTTATGCGGGAGTTTTTTTACTAATGAATAAATTAATATTATAATTTATGCTAAATGATATAATCAGTAGATGTATAATTTATAATTTGCAAATTACTAGAGATTGGTAGATTAATTTTATTGTTTTTTAATTGTGATGTTTATTTATTGCAAATTAAATGCATATGACTTATTTTTCCTTCAACAAGTAATTTGCGCTGAAACAGGAAATGAATTAATTTCAAATACACAATGCAAAGTTAAAATTTGGTAGACTAACAAAATATAATTAACATATTTACAATTACTGCAGTATTTTATTCTTGCATATTTTAATAATTACGTACTTTTTCTTTCATTTTACTATATTAAATCTGTATATATTATTATTTTTGTATGTTTATATTTTGTTAAAAGCAAAACAAATGAATTGCATTGAAATTTAGATTTAAAATTCAGTTTTATACATTAAAAATAGTTCATAAAAATTTAATTATGTGAAACCAATTGTGATTCATATTTAAAATACCATAATAAAAAATTATATATCGTCATTAATGTTATTTGAATATGTTAGTGGGTCACGGAATATATTAAAAAAAATAATTGTCATTGATTAGGTACTTTACAAAAAAATTATCACAATTTTATATACAAGTCTAATTTAAAATTTGATGAAAATTTATCTATTATTAAACTGATATTTAAATTTCTTCTAAAAAGAAGAGTTATTAATTTCGATAAACGACTCTTAGAATCTAGGCTACACTATCCTAAATTAATAAGTATTTGTAATCACGTAAATTTGAGAATCCAAGTCGGCAAATGTTTCTCCACATTAAAATTACCTTCTAGCTTTTCCATCCCTAATCTTTAGTAGCCGTGATTCCACGATTGGTTACCAGCTTATAATGCGTAAAATATATCATTTACTAAGATCTGCTATAACAGAATGCCACACCCAATAATGGATAAAAGGCGTGATGATTTATTTTATTACTAAAAAAGTGTATTTAATTTAAATATGTATAGTTTTAATTCACAGAAACCAAGACACAAAAAGTGATGTTACGAACTAATTTTTTTACTTTCTTTTTTTTATTACTGCCAGTCTCTGCCAATCCTATAATGCCAAAAAGTATGACACATATACATTATCATCGTAACCTAAAATAAACAAAAAACAATCCTTTTGTTTATTTATTACATCACAGAAGTTTCAATTCTACCATCGATACAACGATACACGAAGGCCATACTAGTTTTTATTTGCATCGATGTTAGGATAGATTGAAAACACATTTGTACTTAGTAAGTACATATTTGAAAAAAAATCTGTATTTGTTTGCACTTACGTATTAATAATATTAGCGAATATACTCTGGAAATCCCTCGATCATTTCTTTGAATCTTATGCCTCGTGAACAAGTGATCAACATGGATAAATAAGAAGTTGTTATCGTCAAGGATCGAGATCAAAGGGTCATGGAATATTAAAATTTATAATGCTAGTTCCTCATGTAGTTTTACAAGTCTTTGAATAAAATTGTACAAGGACAATACCACAAAAGGTTTAGTTTATATCGGACAAATTGTTACGAGAACGAGTTTGTCAGGTAACAACTGTTGGGAATCGCAAAACCGAAGATCGAGAGATTTTCTATAAATAAATAAATAAATTATGACGCCTTTTACCCATTACTTGGTGTGGCACTCTGCCGTAGCAGATCTCGGTAATTGATATATTTCTTCGCGTGAAGTGCGGTTACCAGCCGTCAAATCACGGCCCCCAAAGATGTTAGTGAAAGGAGAGCCACAGGGGTAGATGTAATTTGGTGAAAATTGTTTGTTGGCTGTGGGGATCTCAAGATCCACAGACCGACTCGATACCACTGAGCCACCTACCCATGAGAGATTTTTTTTAATGTCAAATTACTGAAAACTTGTTTATAAGTAATTTGAAGCACGAGAAATTCAACGCCGTAAGGGCACCTTTATATCTCGTTTAGTTTGTGAGAAAAAAAAACTATATCTAAATACCCAAGCAACTTGAAGTTGCGTTCAAAGACAATGAATTTCTCGTGTCCGAATTGACTTATGAGCAATTTTCAGCAAATTTCTAGCAATAATTTTTTTTTAATTTCAGACTGTTCTAAAATTATTTCTCGTACGAATTTTTAAATGAAAATTTACATATATACGTATTTTAACCCGTTGAATCCAAGTGCATAAGTTTTCTAGTTTTTGAGATTTTGTTCAAAGTTTGTTTAAGAAGCAACGAAAATTATCTTTTTCATTTTTGGTCATTTTGATTTCTTTTTGACGCAGAATAACTATATAAATTTAATTTGTTTCGAGTTCTGGCCAGAGAGATAATGTGAAGTAAAGTTTGTCAGCTGTGAGAATCAAACACAAGTTCTTAGATCCATAGCCAACATCACACCACTGACCTATCTACCAAATCAAGTAATTTATTAAAATTATGATATTTATATTCGTCGTTTTCAAGGCAAGGAAGATAGATAAAAGTGAATCCACTTGTTCACAGCTCTCTTCTTTGTTTTTATACATGAGGTGAATTATCAATTGAAAAATCTAAGAATTGAAAACATCTAATGTTATTTTTGAGATTTGCATTTGTTCAGCAAGTAACTATGAAGTTAGGTGAGGTATTTGATAGTGTACAATTGATTTATTAATGAAAGTAAAATATTTAATTGTGGAAATTAGAACTCTAGTTCAATTTCTGCAGCAAACAACTGATTTTCAAAATTTACCAATTTCAAAGTTCTCTCTAATATGAGTGAATTTGCCCGTAATTATTTTTGCAGATCGCCCAGTTCTTTCAAATTTTATACTTATTTTATTAGATTAAATTTAAAAATCATTCATCTAATTTGTATTTGATGATCAAATTTTGATCGTGATGATATATTTATTTTAATTATTTCAGAAGATAATTCAAAATATTTGTTTTCCCGAAAATGACAAAAAAAATTAAAATTATTTGAGGTTTATGAATAAAGTACAAAAAAAAGTTGTTATATTTGACATAAGTAACATCATTCTATATTGTATCACAATGAATGAGATACTATGAATTTTTCATTCAATAAATGAGATAACACGAATTTTCATTCGATAATATGTCATTTTTTATTCATTCTGTACCGTTGCTATTGTTGTATTCTGATGCTTCAATTTTGATTCACAAAAATAAATATATCATCACGCCTTTTACAAATTTATGAATAAGCAACTTGATTCTATTGCAGATATATGTGTGGTTACTAGCCGTCAAATAATAGTACCAGTAGATGTTACGTGGAGGAAACTTAAAGATATTTGTTTCATTTAACATTTAGAGAGATAAAATTAAATAAATCTTAATTTAGGTCTTAAACAGAATCTGTTTATTTGTTAGAAGTTAATGTACGATATAAAATGATAATTGCTTTAACAAATACAAAACAATTCGTAGAACTTTTACTTTCTTCTGCTAACAAGGCAGTGCAAATTAAAGTGTTCAAAATTACCTACATATTGTAGAACACCTTGAAATCTAATTTTTAATATTTCAAGGAGTCTGTTTACATTTTTCCGTCAGTAACAAGATGGACTGGCTAGACTAAAAATACATATGATATTCAAGAGACTCTAATTGTCTTTGCAAATAGAAATATCTTACGAGTACAATACTTTGTTGTATGCTAATATTATTTGGCTGTATATATTCGAAAATCAGTTAAAACATATCTTGAATTTGACGATCTAGAATGAGAAGATATTTATTTTTTTTAAATACATAAATTATAATCCTTGTAGAATTGGCATAATTAGTGTTCAAGTTTTTTGAAATAAATTATATATATAATATATGTAACTTACATAACAGTATTCAAGGAATAATAATAAAACAGTGAAAAATTTAAATTATCATTGAAATTAAAATTATCTTCTTTCGAATTACTGATATATTTTCATTAATTTACTGCATTATTATTTTATGTTCAGCAATTAAAAAGAATCATGAATTATTGTTATTCATATCATGAAGTAACAAATTATTTGAAAGTCAGTTTATACATTTAAATATACACCTATTATCAGTGGCTTGATTAGAACTTTTGGCTAAAAAAAGTAATAAAAAATTGTGAAACCCAAGAGTACCAATAACTTTTTGAGTAATAATTGATTTTGGAGTTGGATTAACAATTAATCTGTATAAGCACAAGTTTAGGACAATAAGGTGGAACTAAGTGATTAGATAATTAATTAATTAATTTATATTATATATATACAGGATGTTTCACAACTTAGAGCAAAAAATTAAATGGTATATTCTGTACGACGTGCTGATCATGAAACAAAAATAATTTTTTTTTTAATCGCAAAACTATTTTCCATGTTTCCTAGTCCAAAATTTTTCGTTGCCACTGCCACTGGATGGATGATTATGTTAAAGTTATTAATTAAATAAAATTCTATTATAAATAACTGCTAATAATTGAATTGTGTAATTATTCTTTCGTAATTGATACCTACTTCATTGTTTGTGTTTAATAGGAAAGCGAATCCAGTGCATTACTACAGAAAATGTTTTAGGTTAACAACCCTTAATTTTTCGAATTTAAAAAATATTCTTTTTGTTTCATGATCAGCACGTCGTACAGAATATACCCTTTAATTTTTTGCTTTAAGTTGTGAAACAGCCTGTATATATATATATATATATATATATATATGAAAAAACGTGATAAATATAAATTTGATGTATATAACATATTATTAAAGTCAGTTAATTGTTATCAATTAATTTTTTTTATGTTGAATGTCATCATATCAAGTTTTTTGCATAAATTTAATCATATGTAACAAATAAACATAAACATATTAAATAATTTAATTATGATAAGTAATCCTGTTTTCATTTGATATAATATTTTGTTTATTAATTCATTTGTTATCATTTTATTCTGCATAATCAAGAAGAAAAATTTGCTTCATTTCAAGTGAAATTTAATTTTCGTAAAATTCTGTTGGATTTTCTAATTTAATTTTCGTGAAATTTTAATGGATTTTAAATTTAATTTATGGAAATTATAATTCATATTTTCAAATGTAAACAAGCTATATTTACTTAAAAGAAAGACCTTGGTTGAAATAAATATTACATCATTAGTAATATTTCTTATTGTGATTAGAATACAGAATCCCGTTTGTATTTTGTAAAAAATAGTTTTAATTAATAATGTTCACAAATGCAAGATGTTACCTACATTTTTTTGCTATTAAAATGTTAATATATTAATGTTATAATTTTTTCTTTTTTGAAACTCTTTTTTTTATAATAAATAATCTATTATTTATTTGTTTATGTTACAATGTACAACAACTTAATCTAAATTACAGTACAGGGTCCGTATCGAGCTACAATGTGGTAGTACATATATTTTTAACTTGGTTGGGATTCGAACTTGGGATTTTTGTATAATGTCGTCAATATTAGACTACGAAGAGAAATAAACTTTTCTAGATCCTATTTTAATTTATTTTCGAGTATTAAGGAATTAAATACATGGTGGAAATAAATGGAAAATAGGTGCTATTAAATTAAATTTCGAGAGCAGTGATTGTCGGCTGGTAAACATAGTAAATTTTTTTATTGTAAATTGTATTCATTGTTTAATTTATAAACATATAATACATCTAAAAAATATGTAAATGCTCGAAAATATATATTTCCTGTTATCACACTTTTGTATATATTTTATAGAACAAATTACTTAAAATACAGTAAACGTACATTTAATTTTATTTCAAGCATTATTCTAATAAATGATTTGGAAGCATTCGACTATCATAGTCTCGTCTTTGTGTCAAGTTGGTCTCGATTACCTAAGCCTCGTTTCGGTCTCGAGATATTCTGGATTACTTAAGTCTCATCTCGGTCTCGAGTCTCGACTTTTCAAGGACAAATTGTTACTTAAATGACATAAAACTCATTATCTATTATTAAAAACTATTTTTAGTATTGTACCATTATTTATGTTTCAAATTATCTATACTGAAATTAAGTATTAAAATATTTCAGTTTTTATATGTATCTTATTGTAAACAAAAATGGTTAAAAGATAGTCTAATTAAAATACTATTATTTCTGCAATTTGTATGACGTTATCAGCTAATATTAGAATGAAATCTTGCCTAGAATAAATAATGTCATTAAATGATAATCTTATAAATGATTGAACAGTCTAATAAAAGATAAGACAACTGTCTATTAAAATAATCGAGATTTAATATTACTCTCGTCTCGGTCTCGAGTTTGTCCTTGAGACTCAACTATGGTCTCGTCTCAACATTTATTATTTACCAATTTTGTGTTTTTGAATTATCTACGTTCATTTCATGGGTAATTATTTTAATAATAAATAAATATTGGAAACTCCTGTCTTCTACTAACTATTTAGTTAAAAACATTATAAAGTTCAAGACCAATTCAATTAATCTATGGGAAGTAAACAATTATATATTACATATAATTATTTTATTCATTTTTGAAGCACGCAATTTTGATAATTCACGACTATTAATTACGATGTATGTTTCACAATCTTAACAAATTATTCCTGTTATTCTTAATTATTTTGTACTTTTCTAGAATATGTAGGTTAAAATTCAATTGATACTAGTTTTAGGTTAATTAGTAATTTACTTAGCAGCTACTTTATTTAAATATCTAAACATTGAATTGCGTAAAACTAGTTTCTAAGATTATCCAAGCTGACGTTGTCCTCCTTTCTGCAAGTTAGACACTTAGTAGTTCAGTAAATAAAATTTTATCTAATAACAGCACAATTTTTTTAATAATAAATTGAATAGTCATATGTAAAGCCCGGATATTTAGGCACTTAAAAACACCTAAATAAGCAGGCATATAGACTGGTAATTACTCTAAAATAGGCGGGATTTTAGGCAGCCTATATATAAATAGTTTCTTTTAAAAAAATTATAAACTAATTTTTATTCTAATATTGGTACTCGTATCGACTCTTCATTAGAAAAAAAAAATCATTTTGAATAAAAATTAACGCAACCTGAAAAATAATAATAAAATAATAATTTAGGGTTCAGATTTAATTAACTATTATACAAATTCAAACTATGTAGTATAATTTGATTCACAAAATATTATGAGCAATTGCTCAATGGAATTTTCGGAAAGGGACTGTCTTCGGTCAGTCAGAACTTGTTTGTAAGCTGAAAACTTCGTTCGACATCACAAAATGTGACAGGGCAAAGGCACAATTGAAGTGCCACATAAAATTTTGACTAAAACGCGTTTTGCCTTTCGGCATTTTAAATTCACACACAAAAACTGATTAAAGATAAAGTAAGTACTTTAAACATTATAGATTAGGTTGAAAAACTTTGCTGAGTGTTGAATTAGTCAACGAAATAGATGATAGATGGCGCTGATAAACCTTGTCTGCTCAATAAAAGTTGAAATAGGCAACAAAAATAGGCAAAATAGGCTGTATAAGGTAAAATAGGCTTTACCAAATTAATGGCACAAGTTTAACTAAGTGTTCTTCAATACGAGATCTAGGCGTGATTTTTGACTCCAAATTGACCTTCATTAACCATATTCATAATGTATCATCATCATCATTTAAAATATTAGGATTCATAATTCGTAATACACGCAATTTCCATAACATTCAGGCTATATTTTCCTTATATTACTCTCTTGTAAGATCGAAACTTGAATATTGCTCCATTATATGGAATCCAATCTATGACAGTCACAGCAAAGTTATCGATTCAGTTCAATCTAAGTTCTTGAAGTTTATTTATTATAAAATAATCGGTACATATCCTGATCATCGTGTTTCATATGAAATATTGCTGCATATATTTAGCTTTCATTCTCTCGCAGTCAGACGTAGCATTTCATCTGTTTTGTATCTTTATAAATTAATTAATTATTTTATAGATGATTCGAATTGCCTATATCTTTTAAACTTTCTTGTTCCTGTTATTTGTACTCGAAGTCAAAATGTGTTTTACCTCCCACCTGCAAGAACAAATTTGCTTCTGCAATCTCCCATAGTTCGTATGTGTAGTTTATTTAATGGTTTGAATCTTGAGGTTGACCTCTTCTCAACTAATTACGCTTGTTTCTATAAGAATATTATAAATTATATGTCCCACAATTAATTGTACTTTTCTATATAACTTGTATTAACTTTTATATTTGCTTCATTTTCTGTGTAACGTTAAATAAGTTTTTTCAACCCTATTATTAGGTTTTACCTGTTGGGTAGTGATTTAAATAAATAAATAAAATAAATAAATAAATAAAACCAAAAATATACGAAAAATAGGCTCTAAGGTACGAAAAAAAAATTTCCATTACACGTACACATGTTACCTATGTATAGAAAAATTAAATTGCCTGAAGTATATTAAAATTTGAATCTAGGAAATTGCCTAAAAATCCGGGCTTTTGTTATATGCATTTTCATTTCCAACATTGTACATTTTTCAATATTAATTTAGATTACTTGTAAATTTCTTCATCCAAGAAATGCTAACTGCAATGAATGTAAAATTTATCAAACTAACAAGGAAATTTAAACAGAATAACAATACTATTATTTGTATATAGCAAGTATGTTAATTAAATTTCTTTTTAACTATATAAAAATACAAAGCAATTATTATGATACACGGATTTTGAAATTTAAAACATAACAAAAGTTTAAGAGTGAATGAATCAGCAAATTCAAAATAATTTCTTTTATTATCAAATTCAGAAGATAAAGTGTAAAATTTGTTAAATATATTTATAAAACATAGGTTTAACTAACACGTGGTATATATCATTTCTTGCGACAAGCGAAATTATTTTCATATTTTCAGAATTTTGAATGCAGTATGTTGCAATTGAGAACCTATATAGAAATTTGTTAATTTTAAGAAGCGGTTATAATGCCAGAAACAATCTTATTATTTTGTCATTTTATTGGCTTTACAAAAATTCGTTTCAAAACTGAATTATTCATTATACTTCTAGTATATTTATATTAATATAATAAAATAAAATTAATTGAATTAAATATTTATAACAATAATAATTAGTCATCAATAGTAATGGGGTAGGTGGCTCAGTGGTATCGAGTCGACCTGTATATCTTGAGAACCCTTGTTCGATCCCCACAGCCGACAAATAATTTTCACCAAAATTAAATCGACCCCCCTTCACTTACATCTTTGGGGATCGTGATTTCTTCACGCGAAAAAATATATCACTTACCGAGATCTGCTTAGGCAGAATGCCACAGCCAGTAATGGGTAAAAGGTGTGATGATATATTTACTTTTTTATTTATTTATCAATAATTTACTAATTTTTACACAATAATGTTAAATATTTCACATAAAAAAGTAGGTTATTTCTAAGTAATTATATGCAATTTTAAATATCAAAACTCTGCATTTAACTCTGCTGAAGAAGTAGGTACTTATTAAAGAATAACAACTACAATTCATATTTTTAACCAGTTAAGAAAAATTACATTTTCATTATTAATATTTTATTTATTTCTTTACAATACAATAGATTTCACAAATTCTAAATGAAACACATATTAATATAAATCATCTCTTATACATGCCATTTTTGTACATGCTGCCCTTTTTCCATCATTACTACAAACACAGGTGTTGCAGTCATATCTAAAAGATTCATTAGGACTGCAGACGAATCCTGGCTCTCCTGGTTGACCTAAAAATCACATGTTTATTTGTTGGCAGGAACTTAATCCCGTTTACAGTACTTGAAGCCTACAACTTATACTGATATTCGAACAATTCAGATACAATCGTATATTTTTACTTCCTTGTACGAAGTAAAGGAAGTATTGTAATCGCGAAAATTTTCGGTTCTCAGATTTCAATGGAAATATGCATTTTGGCCCTCCCTGAGTCCATTTTGACTAATTTTGTCGTGACGTCTGTACGTACGTATGTACCTTACATAACTCAAAAACAGTAAGCCGTAGAAAATTGAAATTTTATATTTAGGACTGTTATAACATCTAGTTGTGCACCTCCTTTTTTGGTCATTATATAACTTCCGGAAGTGGTACTTTACTTGAAGCCTATAATAGATTTTCATGAAAAACTATATTCAAATATAATTTAAAACTTTCCAAATTTGGTATATAAGACTATTATAGCAATGGAAATAACATAATAGATTTTGATTAAAATACACTAACGGGAAGTGACACATTACATGAAGCTGCTAACAGTTTTCCTTGAAAAAAAATGGTATTATTTTAATTTTGGAAATAAATGCTGCAAATAAAAGTTTTAGAAAATTAAATTCGGCGTCTAGCACATTTTTAATTAGCCTTTTGCATAAGCGAGATTTCTAAATTTAAATATTATATATTTTTTGTTTTTGTTTTAAATTAAGTTTGCTATGGATTAGAACAAAAAATAAAAAATAAAAGATTTTATGACAAATATATGCAATTAAAAAAATATCTATAGTTTAATATGCATACAAGAAAGTTAACAAGATTTGAACCCACCACCTCTCGATAGGTAATAAATGGACGCGTTTTAATTTGGTTTTATTCACTAGATTACAATTTCTTTTTTTCCCCAATTTTATGTTGGTGAAATTGAGGCTAAATTGCATGAACGTGAAAGAAGTAAAAGAATGAATTTCATTTAATACAGGAGCATGTATATTTTTGGTGAAGATTAATTGTAAAATGTATACATGGATGTTTCAAGAATTCGTATGTTGTTTCATAAACTAGGTACTTTAAATAATCCGATAAATTTTACGAAACGAAATTAAGCAGTAAAATACAATTTTATTTTATTAGTTACTTTAATAATATTGATAATAATGAAAACAAATACTTACTACAAAGCATTAGAGTACAAGCTGCATTCATTCCATTGTCACTGCATGTACAGGTATTGCATACATTTTTGAATGTTTCTCCTGGCTTACAATATAGACTTACTGATGTCGAATCTATAATTTTACGAGTATTAAATATTATGTATTTTACATAAAAAAAATAAATTGTTACCTGATCCCGTTAAAGCTATTAATGAAATCAGAAGCATAGCAAGCATTTTGTGATTGAACGCAGACATTTCAAATAGAATTACTTGTGTAATGTTAATAAAAAATTCTCTATTTATATTGAAATGTTATCAGGTTAATATTTTTACAACTACCTACGACAATATGTACTAAACAATTTATATAATTAATAATACAAGTATTGAGTGTACTTATAACTAGCTGACCTCAAATAAAAATATTGTAGGAAGATAATATAATATTTACATCAATAAAATTAAGGGGAACTACACCAATAGTCATCCCAAGCTTAATATATCACAAATGTTGAATCTATAATTTGCTCTATTTAAGTTTCTTAATTGTTTTAGAAAAAGATCTATCAAATATAGTATGTTATGCATCAAGGGAGGGAAACAAGCGATTATTCCCGCCGAAGGTTCGAGCTGAAATCGAGATTTGCCAACTTCATACAAGGGATTATTGCGCCCTCCCGTGAAGCATATTATACTTTTCGTAAGTGTACAAAAATTACTGTCTTATCGGCACAAATGTCAAATATGGGTTGCGTAACTAGTTACCTAGGAAATGCCGCAAACAGCTAATAATCGTAGTCTCTAGGGAGAGAAACATGTCCCTAGGGAGAGAAACATGTTACCTAGGGAGAGAAACATCCGACCTAGGGAGAGATACATAATGTTTCTCTCCCTAGGAGAGAAGTGTTTCTATCTCTAAAATTAGGGAATAAGAACGTGTTTCTTGTGCATGTGTTACGAAAAGAAAGTTAGACAATTTAATTCCCTACATCTTAAACTTGAAACAATTTTCTTTAAAATAACTTATAAACGTCTTATAGACGACAATCTAAGTTCAGTCCTCAGAATAGACTGAAAATAGTAGTTTAATATTTGAAATTAGTAAAGTCAAGAAAATTGTTATCCTAAAATCAACTGGAGCACTTTTGTCTCACAATTTTACGGTTAGCCCTCGTTATCACTGTTTTAACTATCAGTCAATCGGAATGCAGGAAACCTTAGTTTGCACTATCAAGATCTTGTATAGGCTCCATTCATTGGTATATACTCAAAATTTAGTGTTTATGGTAGTTTTATGTTCATTTTTCAAAAAATTTAACTAATTAATTGTGAAGTATATTAATAAACTTGAAGTAATGTTACATGACTTAGATCAAATAATTGTAGTATAAATGTATACTATTTTCATTTTAAACTCGAGGGATCGGCATAAAACGATTAAACGTCCCTGTCCCATGTAACTACAATGAAATCCATTAGTGCGGCTACCCCATATCGCTTATCGATGGTCAAAATAGGTAAATTTTCAAGGATCGTATTCAGCCTAAAATTATTCTTGTTTTTTTCCTATGATTGACCATACCGGCGAATGGGGCTGTACAACCCTGTGTGAACCTTGTGAAACCAGTTATGACGGAGTTCCTTTGTAAATGTAATTGCGGTGCATTTAAACGTTTTATGCCGATCCCTTGAGTTTAAAATGAAAATAGTATATATAATTATTATATAATAGCTAAAATTATTATTCTATACATTGCATTTATAGCTAAATTTTATTTTGAAAATAATCCAAGAATGAAACGTCAGCATTAAAATAAGGATTATATTGTCACCCTACTAATTACTTCTATTTAAATCGATATTAAATTTACAGCAAAGAAAATACGTTTTCATTTCTTTTATTTTATTTATCTTTCTTATTTAACACATATATCATGATGCTAAAATAATTGTATCAATCTTCAACTGAGCATGCCATTTCTGTACAAGCTGCGTTTTTTCCATCGCAACTACATGTACAAGTATTGCATTCATATTTGAAAGTTTCATTAGGTGTACAGTAAAATCCTGGATCTCCTGGTTGACCTAAAAAAAATATATTTTAAGATTTTATTATCATATTTAATGTTTATTTATTTTTATAATTTATTATTTATTTTTATAATTGTCCGTCAGTACGGTGGTGTGAATAGCGATACGGAATTCGAATCCGGAGATCCCGAGTTAGAATCGCACTCAAGCTAAAAAAATTATATAAACTATCACACTGCGGCTCGGTGAGTGCGGACCCTGTACTGTAATTGGAATTAAATTTCTGTTGTACAGCGTAACATACATAAATAAATAAATAAATAAATAATGTCCAGAAATTGCATAGATGATCTAGATAGAAATGGATAAATTTAATTAAATAAATGAGTTTGTAAAAAAATCATTATAAATGTGAATAAAACGAAAAAGGTGTTCCAAAATCGGAATGTTTGGTGAAGATTAATTTCAGGATAAATCTAATGAATAGGTGTTTTAAAAGTTTGTGCTGCATCCTATTTGGTTATTAGCCGTCAAATCACGGTCCCCAAATATGTTAGTGGAGGGGAAGTTACAGGGGCAATTCTAATATGCAGAAAAGCGTGGGAATCGAACTCGGGTTCTTAAATATATAGACCAACTCAATACAATTGAGCTCGAGAGGCAAATTTCTATATCATAAAATTGGTAGGTAGCTCAGTGGTATTGAGTCGGCTTGTGGATTTGAGAAACCAGGTCCGATTCACACAGTCAACAAACAAATTCCACTACATTAAAACTACCCCTACGGCTCCCCCTGTACTAACATTTTTGAGGCGCATTAATTGATGGGTAGTAGTTGCATAAATATATCACATACCGAGATCTGCTACGGCAGAGTTCCACACCCAGAAATGGGTAAAAGACGTGGGAGTTTTTTAAAAATTAAATCGGTTACATCAAATACACATATAAGGCTCATAACACCTAATAAAAGCATGAAATAAACATAATTAACTGGTTTAAAATTAAGGATAATATTGATAATAATTAAAATAGACACTTACTACAAGCCTTTTTAGTACAAGCTGCGTCTTTTCCATTTTTAGCGCAAACGCAGGAGTTGCATAAATCATTGAATTGTTCTCCAGGCTTACAGTTATAATTCACTGCCGATTCTATAAATTTATTATAAAATAGATAGATATTCATATAAATATACATTTTACATACCGGGGGTTTTTTTTATCAGTAAACATAGGGATATGCCATTACTAAAGCCCGGATATTTAGGCTCTTAAAAACACCCAAATAAGCAGGCATATAGGCCGGTAATTACTCTAAAATAGGCGGGATTTTAGGCAGCCTAAATGTAAATAATTTGTTAAAAAAAAAAAATAAACGAATCCTTTTTCTAATATTGGTACTCCTATCTACTCTTCGTTAGAAAAAAAGAATCATTTTAAACAAAAATTTAAGCAATCTGAAAAATAATAATGTAGGGTTCTCATTTTATTAACTATTATGCAAATTCAAATTATGTAGTATACTTTAATTCACAAAATATTTACGAGCAATTGCTCTATGAAATTTTCGGAAAGGGACTGTCTTCGGTCAGTCAGAACTTGCTTGTAAGCTGAAAACTTCGTTAGACATCACAAAATGTGTCAGGAGCGTTCTTATATTTAGCCATATCGTCTAAAGTTACCTCAGCTCCATTGACTAATGGCAAAGACACAATTGAATTGCCACGTAAAATTTTGACTAAAAAACGTTTTTTCTTTCGGCATTTTAAATTCACACACATAAACTTGATTAAAGTAAGTACTTTAAATATTATAGGTTAGGCTGAAACACTTTGTCGAGTGCTGAATTAGTCAATGAAGTAGATGATAAACCTTGTCTGCTCAATAAAAGTTAGAATAGGCAACAAAAATAGGCAAAATAGGCTGTATAAGGTAAAATAGGCACAATAACCAAAATATAGAAAAAATAGGCTCTAAGGCACGAAAAAAAAACCTTTTATTACACGTAAACATATTACCTATGTATAGAAAAACGAAATTGCCTGAAGTATATTAAAATTTGAATCTGGGCAATTGCCTAAAAATCCGGGCTTTAGCCATTACCATAGTTACAGTTATAAAGTTTGACAGCAATGCATTAGAGCGTTTATTTTAAAAGTAAACATAGGGAAAATAACATTGCTGTCATCTATAGTTGTCAAAGTAATAAAACTGTCCTCTTTCAAAATCAGACCGGGTTAATAGGGGATCAAATAGTGGGACGTTTTTATATAAATGGAAATTTAAATGGGGAAAATTATTTAGAGTTGTTACAAGGGAGAGTAATATTGAGTAAATATTGAGGAAGTGTGGTTCCAACTAAATGTACGAAATTATCTGCACCGGATATTCCCCCAACGATGGCTAGGACGAGGTGCAGAAGTGGAGTGGCCTGCAAGATCACCAGATCTTGCGTCAAACGATTTTTTTTTTTGGCCACTTAAAAAGTAAATTTTATAATGGTGGTAGAATGAGTGTAGAACAAATAAAACGTAGAATTAGTGTTGCATCGCATGAGATTCCTCCAGAGCAAATAAATAATGCTATAAATTCATTTTATAATCGTTTAGGCTATTGTTTACAAGTAAATGGAGGTAATTTTGAACAGTTATTGAATTAAAATTCCTATTTAAACTAAATACAATTTTCTTTTTTTCGAAATTTTCTAATGTCGATATTTCAAAAAGTTAAAAAGATAATGGAAATCTGAAAATCCCCAGTGAATTCTTCGCGTAAAAATATATAAGTATGCAAATTTTCAGAAGAAAATTCGAACGGAGACATTTTTTATTTAAAAAAATCGAAAATGGCCGTTTTTTGAAAATTTCTTAAGCCTTAAGATTTTTACGATTTTTGGCCATTTTTCGATTTTTTGTGATAAAAAACTAATCCCTTCGAATTTTGTTGTGAAAATTTGCATACCTATGTATTTTTACGAGAGAAATTCACTGGTGTTTCAGATTTTCATTATCTTTTCAAGTTTTTGAAATGTTGAGGAAGAAAAATTTTGAAAAAAAATTTAAAAAAAATCAAAATTTTCAAAATACCTGTACAAGTTAAGTACCGCATGAGAATTACACTCGTTCAAACCGATTTCAATATCTCTTTTAGTTTTTGAGTTATGGGCTTTCAAAGTTTTGCTTAAAAAAAAGTCAAAAATCGCTGTAACTCAAAAACTAAAAAAGATATGAAGATGCGCCTTGCTCCATTCGATTTCTCGTGGTCTGATTTATATAGAACCACATTTTATTAATTTTTGATTTTTGAACTGGTTCAACCCAAAATTCTCATTTGTATGTACGAGCTCGTAAACGAAGAATTTGCGAACAAACCTCTACACAAAAGAACTTTTGGATTGTTTTGAGGTTCTAAATTTATACCTAACGTTTAGTTAATGTAATTTAAAGTAATTCAAATTCATTTAATTTGTTTAAACTTAAAATGTTTCTTTTAGACTATATATAGACTATTACACTTCAATGCATTGCTGAAAATATTATTTTCCCTAGGTTTACTTTTAAAATAAACGCTCTAATGTATTGCTGTCAAACTTTGTAACTGTAACTATAATGATATATCCCTATGTTTACTGATAAGAAAAACTTCCGGTATAAAAATATATTTTTTCATGACTGTCAGAGTGTAAAATTTTCATTTCACGCTTAGGAAAAAAAGTATTAATTTGCAAATTGACATTAAACGTGTGTTTTTGTTGACAATTGACAGTAAAGTGTAACTATGGAAAAACAACAAATTATACATTTATGATTTAATTTTAAAACTATAATTACAACAAGATGCCGCTTTTTAAATTTCTGGTGGGATTAATATTTCTTCATCACTTTTCAGTCTATATTGTAAATTTAAAAATTAAAAAGTGAATGACAATATTTACAAAAGCAGAATGACATTTAGGAAATTATAAACGTCAAATTGGTTTTATATAGCCACTGTTTAACAATTGCATAATAACATGATGACTACGATGATGCCGATAACATTAAAAATATTAAAAATAATTATAAAATGAATGTCAATCGGTAAAAAATTTATGTGTTCAATACAGCAAGTTAAACAAATTCTGTTTTTTTTCTTAAGGAAGCAAAGCGAAGCCATGCTTCCATGGCAACTGAAAAATAACAGTATGATTTGATATTAACGACGATAAATTTTATCTGTTTCAAATTGATTTCTGGAAACTTTACTTTAGTGAAAATAACATTTGTATACCTCGGGAAGAAAGTGTCAATCTGCTTTATATTATATTTAAATGAAACGGCACCTTTGGGAAGAAATGTATCCCTTTCTTCCGTTCTTAATAAATAAATATACTTACCCGATAAAGCTATTAATGATATAAGAAGCACAGCGAACATTATTTTACGATTGAAGGCAGCCATTTCAGAAAGAATTACCTGTGTATTGTGACACAATGAATAAAAATACTCTATTTATATTAAAATATTATCAGGTTACTATTTTTACAACATACTACAATATTTATTGCGTAATTTATCTAATTACAAATATAGAACATTATAAATAACTCAGAACAAAATAAAAATGTTGTACAAAGATAATATAATATTTATTATATTGATAAAATTAAGGTAAACTATAATTTATTTTCAACACAGAAATTAATTTTATTGAAATATTTACATAATATATGAGCAATATAGACAACTGTCTTAATTACTCATAAGAACAAGGTCTTGAAGTACATTTTGCTGTTCTTCCATTGGAGTCGCAGACACAATCATTACACACATTTTTGAAATGTTCGTCAGGAATGCAAGTGAATCCTGGTTCACCAGGGTATGCTAAAACAACAAAAAACCTTCTTGTTATTATCATAATATAATTAATAACTTGAAATAAAAGCAGTGAATGATCGTTTATAGACAATGACACTAGAATCTCGAGTAAAATATATATAGTAATCGTATATACATCGTTTTTAAAACTTATTATACTGTAAATTCGACAGATTAACTTTGCTTTAGTCGATTTTTCAAATCTTAGTACTAAAATCTAAGCTTGTGATTGGCTATAGCGCAGACTTTATCACACCAAACAAAACTTTAGACTATAGAGTTTTGTTTGGTGTAAAAGAGGCCGTGGGTCAGCCAATCGCACACTTAGATTTTAAAGCTCAGATTTTAAAATGCTCCTCCTAGTTTAAAAACCAATTAAAGATTAAATTATTTTCAAAAAAGGGTGGGAGGAAACCTCGAGATTTAGCAGTGCCTCAGGCCCTGTAGAACCTAAAAACCAAGCCTGCTTTTAATTAATCTACAAATTAAATTAACTACATATTAATTATGAAACTAATAAAGCTCTTATTTGTGCTGTTTTTGCACTGTACTTTTATTAAATTTGCTATAGAATTAAATATCTTATAAGGATAAAAGAAAAATAATTGTGAATCTTACCGCATGCCATTTTGGTACAAAATGCGCTTTTGCCATCACGAGCACAAATGCATGTATTGCACAATTGTTTAAAAGATTCCCCTGGTTTGCAATTGTAATCCAATGCTGATACTGAAATAATTATAAAATTATTATAATTAATAAAAAAATAGTTATATACAAGTACCTGTTAAGAGTGTTAACACTATGAAAATTAAAACTGAAAATATTTTAAAATTGACTAATGCCATTTTAGATTTGTTTATGTAAGTATGGAGTTAACCAGATAGTTTGTTATTAAAGTTAAAGAAATCTCTATTTATATTAAAAAGATGTTCTCAATCTGAAGTATTTGTACTTGTTAATTATTATTACAATAATAATAATTGAACTAAATAATTTAATTTTATTTTATAATCATGAAAATACTACGCATTGTATAATTAATGTTATTGTTAAAATAATATTTATTTTGATGATAAAATAAAGGTAAACAACAAAAATTGTGAGTAATAATAAGTAATATATAATAAATGCAGCTATTTGTTTATTTATTTTAATTTTGCCCTCTACAATATAATATGTGAACTGGCTTTGCAGACAAGTAAAATATAAAGCTTGCTTTACAATAAATTCAAAGTAGAATTCTTTAGCATGTAGTATAGCTTTTCAACGATAGATGGCGCGCACTTTGGCTGCCTTTCTTTACGTAGCGGTACTATACGTAGAGTACAACTTTTCAACAGATGCCACTGATGATTTTGTATTCAAATATGCTGTTCTTGCATATTTTATTGTTTAGTCATTTTTCCAACAGTATTTATAGCAAATTTCAGTCACTTATTCCCCAACTTTCTTAATTCTTGAATTTGATTTAGGGCTTGTTAAAACTAAATATTTAGTATTTTGTTAAATAAATGGAATAATATCGAATTAATTTTTATGTAAAAATAACATTTTTTATTATAAACATAAAATCAAATTGATTGTGGTTATCTAACAAAATGGCTGCTGGTCTTTAAACAGTTTACCGAAACACATAATCAAACGAATAGATACTGCAATTATTTATGGCCTTGCATAATCGGAGACACAACAATTTAAATTGTCCTAAGATTGCATCCATGTCCATTTATTTGTTACAACTCTGCCATCTACTATTTAGTGCCGAAACTTTTTCATTATCATCTATGATAACATTAACTTTCATAAATAAAATAACACATGTGTGAAAAACTGAAACCCTGTTATCTTTTACTCATATTCATGGCCAGTTGTAGCACTGTGGTTAAAGACTTGTTTCACAAGTGAGAGAAAGTCCAAATTTAAACTTTGTTGACTTTAATTTATAACCAAAAATGCAACTGGTAACAGGTGCTGGTATCCTGTATTGTACTTGAAATTATAATCTATCTTTAATATTTGATAACTTATATTTCCTGGTGTCAAATGTTACTTAGTTAATTTAAATGAACATTTTCAAATGCACAACTAAATTTTCTATTACAAAAATAATTAAATGTTTGACAGCAGAAAATATGCGATAATAAATGTTTAACATAATTTGAAATTACTGTCTTTGAATGGTTCGGAATCTATTATAATATGTAGGTCCTTTGTAATTTGGATGTTGTAAAATAGTTAACTGAAAAACACGTATTTTTGTAATCTCCCTAGTTAGTAATAAGAATACTTATATTATAACTGTAAAGATAGTTTTAATTTATATTTTGATAATGATATCATATAATGTTAATGCCTTTCTCAACCCCTTCAGCTTTCTTAGAATTGTTATTGTCTAAAGATTTTTGGTGATGCACGCTCCCGTAAGAATACTGAGTATAATTATTTGTTTTACTTACCTAAGTCAGAGACATGAATAGAGAAGTCAGTTTGTTACCACCATCGACTCAGTTAAGATTAAAATCATTACAATTTGCTTCGGCACTAAATTATAAACTTCTGCGAATACTGTGTAAGTAAATATACAAAGTTAGTTAATAATAGTTAATAAAACTATATTAAACACGATCTTTACTAGTGACTTTGATCCTTAAATACTGCTCCTGTTATTTTCTCCGAATTAAAAATAGATATTACAGTTACCAAGTTACAACAGTATTACGAATGGTAAACTAAAATAATTATATATATATTAAATTTTTGCAACTAAACAAATGGTCAACTTCACACAAAATATCCCCAAAAATAGTTGTACAAAGTTGAATTTGGGAACACGGATTTTGACAATAACAGATGCACAAAATTTACTTTTTAAACGAGATATAGGAAATAGTTATTTGTATCTCTATTAAAAATATATTTCAGAAATAATGTTAAACAATGCTGTAGTTTTCCAATTGTCGTGGATATGCTTCTACTATCCTTCTTTAAGAAAGAAACATTTTGTCTCTTGCCTAGGGATCCTACGTAACCTAGAGATGAAAAGTATAACTTACTTTTCTCAACTGAGGAAAGAAAATTTTCTTTCCGACAGGGCCGTGAAAAAAATAATTTATTAGAAAGTGAAATAAATAAATGAAATGTATAACATGGTGTCATTTTCCCATGAGTGTAGCAGGTCTGCTATGGGAGAACGCAGTAAATGAAAGTAGAATGAACAACCATACAAACTGACAATAATTTAAACACCATGCATCATTCTCCATTCACACGGTGTTGGTAGCTATAGTACTGCAACTTCTCAGAAAAGTCATTAGCAAATCTCTGTTTCTGACGTTCGACTTCTCTCCGCGCGACGGCCGCGACTATTCGACTTGGTTTGATTTAAACGCCGTGTAAAACAACCGCCAGTCGGCATATAGCCAACTCCATGCCTTGCTTTGTTTATGTCACGTGTTGGGAGATTTGACTGTCCTGTATATCATGGCATGGTTATACAAATTGTTTGGTTCGTTTTGTTGAAGGAAGAATTTAGTGAATGGTTACACTGAAATGTTTTGTTGGAATTCTTTGGTTTGTATCATCTTCAAGCCTTGTACCCACTTCTGGGTACAGCAAAGGCTATGGTAATTTCTTCAGGTCTTAGAAACTGACAATTTTTCTTACGGCTTATGAGCTACCTAACTTTGCTTTCTTGCAAGTTCGCTTCTAATTAAGTATGAAATTCATATGCCGTAATTTTACTTTTAACTTCAATAATAATAAGCACGATCTGTAAGAAGATCATAATTATATTTTAAAATAAATTCAACCCTTATTCAACAAGACATTAATGCATCCTAATTGAAAACAGATAACAGATTTTTTATTAAATCAAAATATAAAGAGCAAAATTTAGATCCGCCAGAATTTGAACCTGGTCATATGCTTTAAACCAACTAAGCTACGATCTAATTCTATTTAAATTTTTCTCTCTATTTGTATTACGTGTCGTAGGCATCCTAGCGGCATTCCAATTTTTCTCTTTATAATTTGATTTGATTTACATTAATTATTTACTTAAATAATATTAATTAAATAGACAAAGAGTCATACAGTAGTTAAAGAACAGATATGATAAATAAATAAACTAAAAGAATCAGAAATTAGCTGGTTTAAATTAATAGAAGTTAAAATCACCTCACAGTGATAATTGTGCCTGTCATATAAATAAGTATTTTTTTGAAATGTATTTGTTACTTTGCATAACAGAAACGTAACAAAAGTATAACGTTTACTAAGCGTATTTCATTTGTCATTTGGATTAGATTTTTTTATATATTTGTTACACTGCACAACAGGAACTAAATCCCAATTATAGTATAGGGAACCTACAGTTTACAGTAGAATCTGAACCATTCAAGTATAATCGAATTTTTTTGATATAACTGGCAGTGGTTTTATGCATTTATTTAATCTAATTTATATAAAATAGGTTTAGTAATTTTGTTTACACTTAAAAATGTAAAATTGTCTATGTTCTCAAATTTTGTTTATATATTAGTAGGTAGAGCCTAGCAATATATGGATAATATAAACCCAAATTCTTTATAATTTGATTGGTATATATATATAAGAACAAATTTATAACATTGAAAATTTAAGGTAGCCGTTATTAAATAGATTGTAATTATAAATCAAGAGTAAAATGAAGTATTCTTAAGTGAGAGAAATGTAACTGTGAATAAGTATTTAAAATTTTCCGGAGACATAAATAATTAAATTTTAATCAGGGACCTTTTGAAATTTTTCTTTGCTTTAAAATAACTAATTAGATATTTTCCTTACAGAAATTAAAATTTAATGTGCTTGTTTTTCAAATTTCCTGCTGAGAATTTTATTAATAAATTTTGTTTTTTAAACATTCATAATTAAATTGGATTTAATTTAACGTACCTACGTACGTATATATTTGTAAGAATTACCTACCTACTAGTTTATTTCTAATAGAAAATTCAATTACTTATAACATGAATAACAAATTCATGAATATTTGCGTTCAAAAACACCAAGAGAGATAAAAAGAAATTAAGGAAATTAATAGCGCATGTCAAACTTAAATTCAAATGGTATTGTGAACAGTTCAACTGTTAAACGTTAGTCAGTTTTCATATTAACATCAAACAAAAGAAGTTATAATAGGTCAAATTTGTTAGGAATCAACTCTCATTTGTTAATTGTAACAGTTTCGTATAAACATGCCATAAATAACTAAATGGTGTCAGTAGAGGGTCAAATACTTAACCTTATACCCCGTAGATGCTGTCAAGTCTACACTCTTACGGAAAATTTTAAGCGTTTGCTCTCCCTTCTTATACGTTTAAGTGAAATTCTTTTAAAGCTTATGTTTATCAGTACTGGGATAAAGTAATAGATCTCTTAAATGAGTTAAATATTGGTACAATCAACTGGTAAGGATTTGTCAAACTTGAGACAAAGATATTCTTTCAGTTGGTCTCCATAAGCTTACCTTGTTGTTACTTGTATTTCTTTATTTTTTCTTTTATATTGTGTTTTAGATTTAGTATTAATTTCATTTATCTTTTAATTTTTGGGGAACAATTTATATAGTTCATTTGATAATGTTAGTTTTTCGTAGTAGAAATTAATTAATTTAGTATAATATTAGTTAATTATAGTTGTATTAGCTTCTTTATTGTAAATATTAGTTCTTTTATCTTGAATTTTTTTTTAAATACTTTGTTATTAGAAAAATAGGAAATTGTACCTATGTCGTATTTTACATTTTCCCCACAATTACTGTAATAAATAAATAAAATAAATATTCGATCACGCCCTTTACCCATTACTGGATGTGGCCGTAGCAAATTTCGGTAAGTGATATGCGGTTATTACCCTCAAATCTCGACCCCCAAAGACATAAGTGGAGAAGGAGTCACAGAGGTAGTTTTTAATGTGGTAAAAATTGTTTGTCGGTTGTGAGAATCGAACTTGAGTTCTCAAATTCACAGGCCGATTCGATACCACTGAGGAGCCACCTATCACATTCTTATTTAAAAATCCCAATATCACACTGAACTCACAGAATAGATTGCACAAATTATATTTACTGTCATTGTTAATTTATTTTTATTTATTTGAGGAATGCATCTCTACTTCATTTAATCTAAACAGTTACAAGCACACCCTTAAATTAAATGAAGCCTAGTTTAGGGTTATTATTGATCTGTAGTTGCAGATAGTAGGGAGATGGATTGTTATGATAAACTGTTAGTTATTATTTGTCAATGTTAAATATTCATATTATCGTAGATTGGCATTAAATCCTTGATTTCTTGAAACTCAAAACCGTCGGGTTATTCGATCTGTTAAAATAAAAATAAAATGGACCTTGTGGCTCCTGCTCCATTAGCATCTTTGAGATCTGCAACAGCAGAGTGCCATACTCGGAATTAGTCAACTAGCCTGATGATATAGAAATATATTTAGAATTTAATGTAAACTGGAAATACTTTAATATTATCTAGGACCCTTATAATTCTAAAAAGTTCCTTGTATTTTAACAGTGTAATTTATACGAATTGAACCCATAATTCATCTAGTCAAAATTCGTAAGTTTTTATACAATACACGAGATGACTTATGTGTTTCTGTCTTTGTCGTACTTATGTGGAAGGTCTTTGAGTTAGTGAGTGCGCATCCCTTCTCGATTATGTCAGTTTGACGGATTTATGAGCAGACCGCCTTGTGTGTTCTTGATTTCGACCAGTGCCGTACGTCAGTTCGAGTTTTCTTTAATTAAATGCACTTTGTACATATGCATGAAACTTGATCATGCTATGGTGTAAATATAAGCAAGAACTTTATTATATATATAAAGAAAATGATGAAAATTTCTTTAAAACACCAAGAACTGACCTTTTTTTCCTTTATCGCGTTTACAAAGTGATTTTCTTCTAAAGCAGTGCTACAAACTTAAACTGTTTTTAGAGATATTTTTGATTGAAGTTGCCAAGTTGCCTAGTTGTAAAAATGGCGGTTCAGCAGCCATTGCTCAGCTCACCTAATTATTTCATTTACATTAAAATAATTAGAACGATGACGTGTTTAAAATTGAGTTCCAATAAATTGGTATTTAGCAGTTTTAGCGTACGGTTCCAATAGCAGCAGCCGATCTAGCCGTTTTAACGGCCGTCGTTAATAGCAACATGAAAAAAAATAATATTGTAGAAACAAGATGAACAGAATTGTATATGTAAATGACTTTCGTGATGAAATTAAACCCCTAAGCAATTTGAATTGACTGCGCCACTGAACTATCTTATTAAAGCACCTATGGGGAATCAGCTAGCTGCGGCGACGTGTAAAAATTGCCATCACTAACTCGTGAAACTTGACAAATGTGGTCTTTGATTGCGACCGAAAATTGAATCAAAATGGATACCTGTGGAGGCCGAGTGCGTCCACCGCCGCCAAAACAACGAACATCGCACCGCCGTGGCACACTTGATGTATGGTGCACATGTCATGGGCTTTCACGCGGACCATACGCAGACTACGAGATGTTCTAATGGAACTTCGTTATTTCTAACACGCTTTGGTGTGCTGGGATTAGTTTCAAATTTGTCAAAATGATTGACAGCAAGGTATTAACTCTAAATTTGCAGATGAAGTTTCTATATTTCACTCTAAAATTGTAAATTATTCAGTGGTACTGCTAATGTATCCAACTGTCGAAATAGGAACCTAAGTTCTATTCTCACAGATGGGAACTTATTTTAAGCGTTTTAAATTACCCCCAGTCCTCCCCTTTTCTTTAAAATCTTTGGTACTGTGTTTTGACGGCTGATAGCTGCACCTTATACATATAAATATGTACCGATATAATATAATAATTTTAGTTGTACTATATTCCATGAAAATTGTCCCAAAATCGTAGTTTGTAACCATTGCTTTCTTGATTACTTTATATGAAAAAGTTACAAATAATATTTGTTGAGAATTAAACTCTGTACCTCACTCAGTTGCAATATTTGATTTAATAGTGCTCGAAAAGAATAAATTGACTTTCATAGTAAATGTATTTAAATTAACAATTTCGAATCAGGGGCGGATCCAGGGGTGGGGTCATGGGGGTCATGACCCCCCTAAACATGCACTTTTTTAAATGTTGGCCTTAATACATAATAATGACGTCATTATTTACGATAACTCAATTTGTTAAACAAATTAAATAGAAAATATTATCTAAGAACTTAAAATTCTAAGATAATTAAGAACTATTGTTTGATTTATTATTCTAATAAACAGCCAAAAACCAATATTTTGTGGGGATATTATTTCGACCCGCAGATGGGAGAGGTATTCTATTTAAGACCTAGTCAAGTATGTGACTACCGACATTTGCACTTAGAAAATTAACTTCTAATTCAATAATTTTTGTATTCTATCGAAGAACCGTTTATGATTTAATGCGATTCCAAAGACGATTTAATGTGATTGAAAGTGATTGTAAAAATTATTTAAAGCAGGAATATAATATGAGCAAATACAAATATTTTTTATATTTAGAAGATGGGCAATACCCCCTCCTCCCGAGACAAAATTCACTCCATGACCACCCCCTAATTCGAAATCTGGATCCGCCCCTGCTTCGAATTTATTTTACTTATTTTGTTGCATACTCGTATATGCAATTACTGTCCAAAGTTTGACAGTCACATGAATGAATAATTTTTATTTACTTTGGTAAAGAATTAATTTGTAATTTATAATACCGGCCATTAGTTAGTGATAAAATTAAATTGAAAATATGTATGAGGAACTTAAACGTTATACATTTGTTCCTGTTTCATGACTAATTATGTAAGTAATATAAGATTGTGACAATTTTTAAAATTAATTTTGTAATTAAATAAATAAAATTAAAAGTGTTAATTCATTTAAATGCAGGATTTAATGGTTTTCCTCTAAAATAACTAAAGAAATAATGATAATGAAAACAAAATTCCCACTTCGATTTGTGGGACATTTATTATAATTTACTGCATTTTTTATCAGTTTTCATTTTAAAGTAATTGGCTAAAATAATTTGATTTATGGACCAAATGAGAGAAAACAGTAATTTCAAAAAGGTAAATTATGTTATGCCATTCATATTATAGTAACGAATTTCTAAAAAAATATATTACATATTTAATAACATAATGTTATTGTATTTTAAAAAGTGTAGGTAGATACATACAATAGCAATTAGTTCACAAGTAAGTATATTTATTTTCTCAGAAATGGAAGTCTTTAAAAATAAATCATAAATACACATATTTACCTAAAATTTGCTATCGCAAAAGAAGGCGGAATTCTAATTTCAAAAATAAAATTAATTTACTGCGATTAAACGAACAAAATCAATTCAGAAGCGAATACAATCACCAGAACATTCATCAAATTTTTACAAAAGAAATGAGATAGTACCACCATTGGCTCCGGGTGTAAAAAAGAGAAAGGGACAACATTTCCAATTGTTTCATGCTTTGTACTGCCATTGGCTGATTTTCATGATAATATCCTTTGCGATTGGTTACTCACTTGACGTTTTATTACTTTTAAAACACCATAACCTGGGCGTTATGGCTTTATGGGAGAAGAAGTCGAAGAAGTTTATGCTGTCAGGTTATGTTCTGAGAGAGTGGTTTCATTCACAGATTCTTACGATTTTGTAATTTTCTTTACGATTTTATTATAATGATTTGTGTCTTCAACTTCTTCAGTTATTGTACGAATTTATTAGTAGCTTATCAAGAATTATTTATTTGATAATAAAATAAAATACATATATACAGGAATACAACAAAAATTTAATCGACATTACAGATTATAGTGGAAACACAACCACTTTGAAACAGACGAATTTTGTTTTATAATTCAAAGTTGATCTCGCGCTTAATAAAAAAACAATATTTTTTTGTACAGTATAACATAAATAAATAAATCTCCATGTAGAAATGTTCAAATCATGATTCTATTAAATTATATTAATTGTTTGTGTGGTTGGCACTTGGTGAAACATTTTAAATTATAAAATTAAAACACTTGGTATATTTCACATAAAAATTTTTATTTATACGACGCGTTTCGACTTTTCAGTCTTCATCAGGTAATTACCTGATGAAGACTGAAAAGTCGAAACGCGTCGTATAAATAAAAAATTTTATGTGAAATATACCAAGTGTTTTAATTTTATAATTCTATTAAATGTATGTTTTAAATTTGAAATATATAAAGATTATTAAAACTCTTTTCAATGATTACAAAAAATAACAATTTTCCGATGTGTTTTCGATGCGCAATTTTCATAGTCGTTGCTAAATAACAAATAATATAGTACATGAATCACGATTTCGGCCTAGTCGTCGCTAGACAACAAGAAATAACAGTACGAGAATAACTTTTTTGATTAGAAAATATAGTTTTCTTTTCTTAGTTGTGAGAAGAAAGTGATACTTTTTCCCCATAGAGAAGAAAGTTAATTTTCTTCTCTGGGAAGAAAAGTAGAGCTATATCAATTGTAATTATTGGAAAACAATTCAATGATTTAATATTAGTAACATTCAAGTGACAAAAATATAATCTTATTTAAATTTATAATTTAACTTTCTAATAGGGTAGAAAATATATATATATATATATATATATATATCGTATATACATCGTGAAAAAAGTTTCTTACGTTCCCCAGATGCTTTATAACTAAATAACTAAACCGGCCTAGGTCGGTAATAGGTACTTTTTTGTACTTTAATAACCTACAGGAATTAATAATTCATTCTAACGTTTATAAAATGAATAAATAAATATATCATCACGCCCTTTACTTCTTATTAGGTATGGCTGTCTGCCATAGCAGATATCGGTAAGTGATATATTTATGCGCGTGAAATCCGGTTACCAGCCATCAATTCACTGCCCTCAAAGATAAAATAATTAATTTAGTATAACTCGATCGGATACAAAATAGTAAGTAAATACTTAGAAGAGATGCCTCTTCCCACATTTGCATCCATCATCAGGAATATATCACTTTTACTACTAGTTACATAATGTCCTATTATTTAGTACTTAGTAACTAATCCGTAACGCTGAGAAAAAGTCGTGAAAAGCCTCGAGATTAAAATAATTTTGTTGGCAAGCCAAAATCAGAGGGTGAGTTTAAATACAACTAAGTAGATTGGAGTACGTGTAATGTTAATTTAAATTTTGTGTACGACTTTTAGAGTCATAATAAAATGTAAAGAAAGTTTTAATATAAACTTTTATATAGAGTAGAGCATAAAAAGTTTTGTTTAGTAGGTATTTACTTTGTTGCAGGCTATTATTAAAAATGTAAAATCCATTTTATTAAAACATATGTTATTGTTTTTATTTGGTACAATTGCGTGTACAAATACAACAATTAATATATGTTTTTGTAGGTACATTTCTTTTCATATAGCCTACTATGGCTTAATAAATATTTAAATTGAAAACAAATACAAAAACTATTCCCACCGGAATGCAATTAGTGAATATTCAAAAGAAATTATAGTTTATTTTACAATTACTGTTTCGCTTTAAAACTCAATAACACTCATGTTTATTGTAACATTCTCGATATTTCATGGACTGTATCATTGTTTAGGATTTATAAATATTCAATGGGCCTAATTTAGTTTACATACCTACATTTAAAAATTTTCTAGTTAATAACGAACACCTGTTAACTGAAAACATAAAAAGTTTGGTAAATATAATAGAAAAAATGCCGTGTCAAATAGTTTGACAATGTCATTGAATTTTTTTGCAAAACATACGTCACTCATTTTGTTTCTGTCAATATTTTTCATGAAAACTATAACGTATTTCGTTTTTTGTTTCGTTGTTATGGTTTTAAAAATGACGTGATTGTTTTGTAATTTGGTATGGCGGTGAAATAAAACAAAGTAAATTATATTATCACACCAGGTACCCATTTCTGGCAGTAGAATATGTATGGTGGGCACTGAAAATCTTTTGTGTTGGTCACCCATGTTGCAGGAATTATTGTTCTACTAATGAAGGTGTCTTTTACTACAATTGATAACATTCAAAATTTTACTTTTTCTTTCAAAGGTAATACGCGTTCTCTCCTGTTTTCTTTTCCATTATAACTACACTACAAATTAACTTACTAGTTACATTATAACATATAAAACCTACCTGGTTTCCAACAGGTGTTAGTTATTAAAAACTTATTCGGATAGCTTTGTTTATATGTTATGCACACAACTGCAAGTTAGTTTATATTTAACGTATTGTAAACTTCCATGTTTATCTTCGTTCAACAAAGAGTCAGTCAGATAACTGAAAGACTACAGTACAAAAATCTCTAAATATGATTAAAAGACACTTAAGTTATAAAGTGTTTCAAACTATATAAAATAAGGTTATTTCCACTAAATGGAGTAGCATGAATCTTTGACAAATCCAATAAAAATTTATTAATTAAGCAGGTGTCACACGATCAATGTTTACTTCATTCTTGTTTGTCAAATTATGTATGATAATGCCACATGTCGCAATTTAATTTGTGATGAAAGTTATACAAACTAGACTGAATATTTTCAAACATAAACCTAACCTAGATTATGTTACACTTAATCTGCATCTAAAATTATATTTACGTTAATTCCAATTTTTATAATTATTATAATCATGTTTAAATTTGAATCATGGTGATCGGAGGCGAATTAAAATGTAAGACAGAATAAGAAACGTTTCTATTTAGAGTGTTTGAACGTGACGTCACACAAATGGTGAAAACATCAATCATGTGAAACCTGTAATTAATTTTCGCCCAATTTTCCTATCTTTGCACATCACATTTACTTTAACTAAATTCATTCTCTTCTTTCATGGAAACTCGTTCAAACCGCATATCAATAGCTAGCTTAGTTTTAGAGTTATAGCCCCTAGAAGATTTGCTGTTTTCAAACAATTTTCAATATCAGATTTTCACATTTCCCGAGGCTATAACTCGAAACCTAAGCAAGATATTGAGATTCGGTCTGAAAGGTTGAATTCCCCGTGTTTCAATTGACCTCTAGGCAAGTTTTTAGTGATTTAAATTATTTGAAAAATTTTCGATAATTTTTTTTCTTGTACAGTTTTTAACCATTATCTCAAAAACTATAAGACTTCTGGACATAAACATTACACCATTGGATTCAGCACGTCGAAATACATATGTATGTAAAATTTCGGTACATTATTCGTACGAGAAATAGTTTTAGAGCAATTTGTTTAAAAAAAACATAAACATTACACCATTGGATTCAGCACGTCGAAATACATACGTATGTAAAATTTCGGTACATTATTCGTACGAGAAATAGTTTTAGAGCAATTTGTTTAAAAACCATAAAAATCCCAAGGGGTACCCCTTGGAAAATAATTAAAAAAATTCAAAAAAGTTAATTTGCTTTAAACGAGCTAAATTTGTATACAAGTAGATTCGGACACGGGGAATTCACTCGTTCAAACCGCATATCAATAGCTTGCTTTGTTTTTGAGTTATAGCCCCTAGAAGATTTGCTGTTTTCAAACAATTTTCAAAATCATATTTTCAACTTTCCCGAGGCGAAATCTCGAAAACTAAGCAAGATATTGAGATGCGGTCTGAAAGGTTGAATTCCCCGTATTTCAATTGACCTCTAAGCAAGTTTTTAGCGATTTTTATTTTTTTGAAAAATTTTCGCCATTTTGTTTCTTCGTATAGTTTTTAACCATTATCTCAAAAACTATAAGACTTATGCACATAAACATTACACCATTCGATTCAGCACGTCGAAATACATATGTATGTAAAATTTCGTTACGTTATTAGTACGAGAAATAGTTTTAGAGCAAATTGTTTAAAAATCATAAAAACCCCAAGGGGTACCCCTTGGAAAATAATTAAAAAATTTCAAAAAAGTTAATTTGCTTTAAATGAGCTAAAAATTTGTATACAAGTAGATTTGAACACGGGGAATTCACTCGTTCAGACCGAATTTTAATATCTTGCTTAGTTTTTGAGTTATAGCCCCTAGAATCTTTGCTGTTTTCAAACAATTTTCAAAATCAGATTTTCAACTTTCCCGAGGCTATAATTTTTTTCCTCGTACAGTTTATAAGTAAGGATTTGCGTATTACATCTAAAATAAATTTAATAAAAAGAGTGGTATTGGTCAAAATTTAACTTAGGTGAAAAATATAAATATGCCAAGCATGTATTTTATTCTTGAAAAATGTAAATAGGGAGATATTTTAAAACAGTATATTGAAATATAAGTATTACAATTGCTCAAACGCCTACTTTTCAAAATATTTTTGCTACATTGTGTTAATTAACTTATTTTTAAATGTTTATTAAATATAATAATAATAATATTTAAAGTTGATAACACTGACAGATTAATAGTCATGTGAAATTAATTTATTTTGACATTTATTATTTAGAATTCAAATAAATAATAAGAAAATATAAAACAGATGAAAAATCATTTGAAAATTATTTTGACATTTATTAGCTAGATTAGAGTCATTTTAAAAATAAATACCTTTAAATGCTAGCAAAAAGAAAAGTGTTTTATTCTTTGATGTTCTTATTTTATAATAAAAAAGTAAATTCTAATGATACTTATATGAACAATAACAGCTAAAATGATGTGTCTATTTGACAGTACAATTTCCCAAACACAGGTGCAAAAAATTGACTTTTATGCCTTAATTTTTGATAAAAAACAGTGCCATATAATTGTCTTTGTATATGCGTTGTAAGTAAAATATTTAGTAACTTGCGTAAGTTTCGAGGAGACTGATTTAAACTATATTAGGGGTAAATTTTTACCGCTTTACTTTTTAGGAAAGTGTACTTTTAAAATGAGTTGTCAAATTAAAATATCAGAATAACATGTAATATTATTGATAAATTAATTTGCCACTCCCAAATCTAAAGAATGGGCGTGTTGATGTATCTATTAATATTTATCGTTCACATATCAAGCAGTAGAGAATTTTCCATGCACACCCTTGCGTTAATTATGCGTATAATTCCAAGCTGCCTTTATCCTAACTCATACCCTAAAATGGAGGTAGAAACGCCTCCATTAGTAACATACTTTCTCAAAGCGATCCAGTGAACAGTGATTGTCGTATGGTTTAACAAATTGCCCAATATCGTTTTTAGAATTTGAATATTAAGAGGATAAATTACTCGGTACGATTCAACACGTAGTCACATTAGCTTGTTCCTCCATTGCAGTGCAGCGGACATTAATAAAATGAACGGCAATAATAAATTAATATAGAGACATTGATTAAATACATCTTGAATACCTGTTTGAAATTAATTAGCCATACGTATTTATCATATATGCGGGTAGATGCCGCAAGGTTCTGACGGACGGATATGTCAAACCTACACTACCTTCCCTCTCATTTAGGAAGGGTCATCCTTTTTTCAATTTTTAAACAAGGGGTAAGGCTACTCTAAAATTTTTTAAAAATGCATTTTTTTTATTTGCTTAAATTATAGTTTAAACCCTTAGGAATAAGGGACAATTAATATAATTGCCGCGCGGAAGTATTTCAGAGGGAAAAAAGCATATATCTATTAATACTAGTATTTATATACATATATGATTCGAAACTTTAAACGCGTTTTTCTCGAAATCATATTTTCAAAATCGGGCGAAAAGAAATCTGAAATACTAATTGATGGATCGTGCTGAATCTTTTTATTTCTTATTCTAGATATAAAATACTCAAAAACTACGGGGGCTTTTTTTTTTAAGTGCTTCATTCGTTTTTTATGGTCGTTTTTATACAGAAATTTAGTCCCGAATAATGAACTTTTTTTCAAACGTTCGCCATTTTGTTAATAATCAAAATTTTTAAAATCCAGCCCGTAGTTTTTTAGAGTATTCATCAGAGATTAAGAAAACATATCACATTTTGATCCAGGTCTATTGCTGTTCCCGGAATGTTTTCGCCCGATTTGCCCTACGCGCCGAGAAGAGTCACCATTTTTTTAAATTTCTGACGACAATTTTGAATATTTTCTTTAAAAAAAAATTTAAATATAGTTTAAAGAGCACTAAATAAAGATCCAAAAACATTTCTTAAGCAGCACGTTTAGATTTCGTTAAAAAAAATCTTGAAAATGACCCTTTTTTTCCTTGTCTAAAGTGGCCTTACCCCTTAATAGAACAAGCGATTGTGCTCGGAATACGGTGGTATGAGATTAAAATGAATATTGATTGAAGAATGGATGAAATCAAAGGTGAAAAAGTTCATGGATAATAAATGGGTGAATATAATTGAATGTTTATTGCGTAAACAATATATTCCGAGTGAGAGGAATAAACGAGCTTATATGAAAAGAATTATGACTAGATGGAAAAAAGTGGTGTGATAGTTCTAAAAGGTTTATTTATTTATGCTTGTTTGTACAACAGGAAATTCATTCCAATTACAGTATTGGATGAGATTTCACCGAGCCGTAGTGTAATGATAGTTCATATATCTTTTAGCTTAAGTGAGATTCGAACGTAATACTATCTACAATATTTAGTAAATTTTTCTGCCAAAATCTTGAGGAATAGAGTGTACACCTTGTGCAATGCGCAAGCCTGCATAACCATATACGAAGGCACGTGATGTGAGATTATAATTTGTTTTCTTCTCGGCCAACTGCGAGAAAAAAGTGTCAGAGAAAAATCGTCGGCGTTTCTTCAAACTCCAAGTCATAATGTGACCGATGTTCCCTGTCTGTACCCGTGTCCTACTTTAAATATCTTCCCTTCATCCTGAATCACTAATATCCTTTTCATCCATTCCAATTTCGACCAGAGGAACATCATTTTTCTATCACATTTCCAACCGCGAAACCTTGAAGAATTTATAAATTAATTTATCAATTTTAAATTATTTCGCAATGAAAATACTGCACAATAATTAAATATCTCTAGATTTGATGCAGCAACTAAAGATAAGATGATCACCATGAAGATTAAGACGATCTTAATGAACTATTTCCAACCGCAAGACCTTGAAGAATTTATAAATAAATTTGTCAATTTTCAATTATGTCGCAATGCAAATGCTGTTATAATAATTACTGATCTCTGGATTTAATGCACAAAAGGTAAGATGAAGACGATCTTAAAACTATGACCAGATGCAAATTTAAATTTTTAACTATTTTTAAGTTACATTAAAAAATAATGCCTGTAATTAATTTATCGAGCAGTAGCAGATAATAGGGTGGCAATTTCATTGAAACCTTGACAATACAACAATTTGAAGTTAGTTTGAAAAGAAAGTTCTGTATGTCATATTACTAACAAATTCAATGACGCAAATTGTCAGTAAATACATTTTCTGGAGTGGTTAAACTAGGAAGTACCTCTCCAGAATCCTTCCACGAATGATGTAGGGAACAAAAGCTGATTTCCAAGCATATGTGATGCATTTTTGTATTGATTAACGACTAACCAACTAGTAATTAATCTTCGTTGGTTTTTTTGATGGCACCATACATGTAAAGTCGAACGATGAAATCATTTTGATGCTATAAAAAGTAGATTTGAATTATTGTTTGAAGTATTGTCAATACATTAATTTTGCAAGCGGTGGATTGATGCAATTTTGTGTAATTGATTTCGGAAATGTTTTAATCAAAAATTTATTGATGAATCTCGAAAAATTATTGCTATGTGCAATGGCCAATAAATATTTCAATTAAAATGCAACATAGTAGCTTCGATAACCGATTATTGTTTGAAATGTTTAGCTTATAACGATTCACTTTTAGTCAGGGTTCGTAAATATCATGATATTTATAATAAATATCAAAATATCTGATATATAGGATATATATCAGATAAATATCACTTTTTGGATATTTATTTTTTAATTTTAGTTTTTGTACACATTTAGAAAAACTGAAAAATTCGAAAAATTTCACTTTTCCGGAGGCTATATCTCAAAAACTAAACAAGATATGGAAATGCGCTCAACGGCGTTGAATTCCCCGTGTCCGAATTGACTTGTAAGCAAATTTTCATACAATTTTATGCAATTTAATATTTTTAATTATTTCCTAAGGGGTACCCCTTTGGTTTTTTCAGATTTTAATTCAATTTTACCAAAAATCCTTAATCGTAGGATTATTAAAACGAAAATTTACATACATATGTATTTTGACCCACTGAATCCAGTGGTGCAATCTTCAAATGCATATGACTTCTGGTTTTCGAGAATATGTTAAAAAACCGCTTTTTGCGATTTTTTTGGCGGAAAATTGAAAAAAATAAAAATCGCTGAAACTACGTTTATAAGTTAACTGAAGCACGAGAAAATTAATGCCGTTGAGCGCGTTTTCATATCACATTTAGTTTTCGAGATATAGCCTCGGAAAAGTAGAAAAACTGAAAAATACGAAAAATTTCACTTCTCCGGAGGCTATATCACAAAAACTATTTGATATTTTTATATAATGGATATATATCATTGCAAAAATATGACGATATATATCAAAATAAATATCATGATATATATCGATCGATATATATCTTCGAACCCTGCTTTTAGTTGAAAGTAAATTAACGTTTCGGTGTACTAAACGTACACCTTCATCAGAATTATAAACATAAATAAAATCTAGTGGTGTCAGATCGGGGGACATAGCAAGCATATTTAAACATTTTCGTCAACTACATGTATTATTTGCAAGTAGAAATTAGTTAATAACATTGGCTGGTAGCACCAGCCAGGGCGGTCTTAAGCATATTCTGCGCCGGGGTGCGAGGTGGTCAGCCTGCGCCCCAGCTCTTGTCAACCAAAAAAACGCAATATAATTTTTAATGTTTCATTTATTTATTTCTCAAAATTCTTAAATTATACACATAAAACAATAATTTTTTTTCAATTTAAAAGCCCGGAAAAAATGTGTAATTTTATATTATTATTTAATAGGTACCAATTTATTGTGATTATTATTATTATTATTCTGATCCATTAGCAACTTGAATCTCTCATTTAATTTAGAGATAGCCGTGTCAAGTAAATAAAATAAAATTTTATTTTAAGATTTTTCATTGGGTCTAAAATGGGCTCATCTGTAGCCTCGTAATTAAAATGTCTTTTTCGGGGACGTGGACGAGCAGTTTCGGTAATTGTTAGGTGTGTAGTAATAAGAGCTATTTTAACTTGCACATTGTGAGCGGTGTAACAAGTGCCGAAAGCGGTATGAGGTGTGTTTAATAAAATAATTTAATATTGGTGCCTATATTTTTATATTGTGCATGCATTTGACCTAACAAAGTGTACGAAACGGTGCAATGACGTTGATATTGAATGAGTTAGGGTTTAATGAAATATCGAAATTTCTAGCGCTCGGCTTGTGTGCGCCCCCAGGACTCCGCGCCCGGGTGCGCCTGCACCCCTTGAACCCCCGGGTAAAGACGGCCCTGGCACCAGCTTTGTTTTTGGGTGTTCTAAGAGCATGGTTTTAACATGTTAGAGAAAATAATAATAATAATAATAATAATTGTTTATTGCCCAACAGTTAAAAACCAATTACAGGACAAATACAGAATGTGTATAATGTGTTACGTGTACAAATAATAATATCACCTATAGGGAAGCAAAACAAACAAAATATGTATATATTAAATATAATGCCTAATGACAAAAAAAACATATAATTAAAAAAAAAACTAACAAAGTAACATAAATAAAAACAAATATCAAATTACATGAGTTCAGTCTGACGCAGGAAAGCAACTAAAGTTCCGTAAGTGACACTAAAGATATCTACTTGTTGGCATTTTCACACATGTCGTTAATGGGAGCCCTAAACATCAGATTGGTTTTGAAAAATAGCTAAATAGCTAAATAGCTAAAACACCCAAAACCACTACTCTTAAAACAGGCAAAAACAGAGCTTGTGCTACTAGCCAATGTGATACTAATTAATATAAATGCTAACTGGACAACCTATTTTTCAATTTAAAATAAACGTTCAAATTTGTTACTATGAACAAAAGAAATTCCATGTTTGACATTTAAATAAATTCATGTATAAGATTAATTTAAAATTTGCAAAATAAATTTCTTTTTCAGTACTTAAATTTAAATTTCATAAAATTTTACGTAACTTGTTAAAAATATGCAATTGATTGAAATGATTTGATGTGGTAGGATTCATTGTTGTCAGTTGTCCTTGCAATACCACCCAACAACAAAAATCCCTATGATTAACACCCATTTCCCTAAAAATAAACCTCGTTCCCATATTTCATCATTACAGTGACACTTGCCAGCCGATGACATTCTCTTTTTCACAACTCTGTGGTTTGACTTCACTTTGCTGTTTCCGCATGTCTGTGACACTACCTGACGCAGCGGCGGTTTGTGGATGCGGTGGCGAGTGCGGGAGTGTAAATGAAATGTGGGGGTTAAGGGGAGGTAAGGGGAACACCTGTGAGGACGGCGGCGAAGCGACAAAGACAGACCTCCTACCGAGAGGTATAAATCTTAACACCAGCTTTGATGTATGTGATATACTGTGGGGTTGATTTGTTGAATTAATTGTTATTAAATGAGGGAAGCTGAAAAAATTAGTAATAGAGGTCTCTATCAAAAATTATAATATATGTTTATACAAATTTAAATAAGGTATATGGGTATCATCCAAACATGAGAATTCGTCGATTTCACTTTTTCTAACAGTTCGTTTAAACCTTGCTGACTGATCCAAAAAAATACGACTATATCTGAGTGGTTCGGATTCCATTATAAGCTGTAGGTCCACTGTACTCTAATTGAAATTAAGTTCCTGTCGTGCAAGGTAACAAATAAATATTTCAAATAAATAAATATATTCAAATGGTATTATCTAAATATAAAGTTTACTAGGGTTTTGACCCGGGTTCAGGGTCTTTCGCTGGATTTCGACTTAGGTATACATTTGTCCGAGTGAAATAATTTTTGTTTTTTAAAAAATAAGCGAATTATAACATTCACTTTCTTATGATTAGTTACCTTTCTTACAATCTAGTTAGACACTATATTTGTGTGGAATTAACTTTTAAAAATAAGCATAGACTAATGCTTTCTTCACTTCTTATCTTTTTAGATTGGTTGTTAGTGCAGTTGGAGTATGTGAAAAGTTTATTTAAAAAAGTGTATAGGAGCGAATAGATGGAAGAGATAGCTGAGGCAAGGATGGTGTGTCAGAATGAGAATGTTTGACAAAAACTTATTATTTAAAGATGGAATATATGTATGTAACTACTTTTGAAAATAAATATTTGTTGTTTATTATACATATACGAGTGTTAGGCTCAATACTTTAATTCGGTCATTGACGGAAAAATATACTCAATAGCCATTTAGGCTAAAACTATATTAGGCGTATTGAAAAGAGGTCAGGCATGGTTTATACTGATTTGTTTTAGAATAATATTAATTAATTCAAGATAAATTTAGATCATGTAAGAAAATGGGTTATAAAGCGTAATATTCACCCAATATCTAATTTCGGGTATTAAGGCTAACATATACATACTTAAATATAAATTGGTCACATGCTAAAAATATATTTGAATCAATTATGGCGTTAGAAATAGTTATTTTTTGCCATGGCGGTAAAAATATTTGATATCCGAATCCAAAAGTGAATAATAAAACATGCATTAGTAGTTGATTAACTTTACTTTCATTGTCAAACATTTCAAAATTACTTTAAAGAAAATCGTTTCAAATCAAAGAAACAAATAACTAGATATTGTATCATATTGGCTGGTAGCACAAGCTCTATTTTTGCCTGTTTTAAGAGTAGTGTTTTTGGGTGTTTTAGCTATGTCTAACATGTTAAAACCGTGCTCTTAGAACACCCAAAAACAGAGCTTGTGCTACCAGTCATTATCTTTAAAATTAAGTAAGTTAGTTAACTTCTACATAATCGCTAAAATATCGTCATTAATTTCAAATAAATACCGTAGCATCGAACTGTTGAAATAATTGAAATAAATCCTTTAAAAGTTCAGATTCCCTTATCACGTCCTCGCAGACTTAATTTTCTCATCATTTAACTTGAAAGAGAATAACAATAATCATACTATAAACTCTGGGAAAGACGCTGCTGAAATAATTCTAAGACTTGGGAGACGTGCACTCGACTACATTTAATATAAGTGTCTGGAAGATCTGGAAGCATTTAGGGTCGGAAGATGTGACATAAAATGTAAACAGCTCCCGGAGCAACATGCGAGCAGCGCACAATGCCATGCCACGGTGCTACGTGCTAAAATATTCAGTAAGGATGTATGGTTTCAATCCTTACCTCGATACAGAGCACAATCAAATTTAGAATTTCTAATAACTTGATCACGGGGTACGTATGTCGAAGAAAGGTTTACTTTAGAATTTATCAAAATTATATTCGGTTTTTGAACAATGAATCATGCTTTCCGGAAGCTATATCTCAAAAACTAAAAAAGAAATGAAGATGCATTCAATGACATTGTATTTCCAGTGCCTGAATTGACTTATAAACAAATTTTTAGCTCATTTTAAGCGATTATTATATTTTTTAATTTGGTCTAAAAGTCTTTGTCGTATAAATAAAAATTTACATACATATATATATATATATATATATATATATATATATATATATATATATATATATATATATATATATATATATATATATATATATACCGGGTGGAACATCATACCTGTGTACATAGGCGATTAACATGAAAAAACAGTTTTTCCGTGCGCATTGCTCCCCAAATTATTTTACTAAAAAATGCTTCAAATAAATGTTGTAGAGCATAAAATTCTGCATCTAAATCAATAAACAGAATTACATTTACATGCGTTGTAACGACAGAAATTAAATTAAAAAATATTAAAAATTACGTTAAAATATCAAATAGCCATGGAAGTGAAACAAAAATAGATAAATACTTGACGTTTTTCTGTCTATTTGATATTTTACCCCCGACAAATTCATCATTCAATAAAATTCATACCTATGCTTACAATTTAATAATAAATAAACAATTGTACATTTCAATGAAACGTTTATTTCTTATAGGGTTGGTCATGTAAAAATTATAACCTATCTATTATAATTCAAATATCAAACAATAATTTTCTCAATAAAATAATCACTACAATTTATTATTACAATAAATATTCAAATTCATTTTCAGCCAAGCAATAACCAAGTCTATTGTAGAAGGAATGTCGTACATTAGCAAGCTGCCTATTTGTGATTAAGGCGCACTTATCCACGATAGCTTCTCTCAAAGAATTAATATTTGGCTGGCGTTGCTTATAAATTTTACATTTAAGATGACCCCATAAAAAAAATCGTTAGGTGTTAAATCAGGAGATCTATCAAACGTCAAGCATCTATGTATTTTTGTTTCACTTCCATGGCTATTTGATATTTTCAACGTAATTTTTAATATTTTTTAATTTAATTTCTGTCGTTATAACGCATGTAAATGTAATTCTGTTTATTAATTTAGATGCAGAATTTTATGGGCTACAACATTTATTTGAAGCATTTTGGGCTAAAATACTTTGGGGAGCAATGCGCACAGAAAAACTGTTTTTCCATGTTAATCGCCTATGTACACAGGTATGATGTTCCACCCGGTATACATATATATATATATATATCCAATGGTGTAATTGCCAATTGCTATATTTCAAAACTCAACGTTACTAAATTCCTCGTGTCTGGATTGGCATAAGTAAATTACCTCCTTTTAAGCGATTTATTTTTGGTGTTTTTACGATTTACAAACAATTTGCTCTACAACTCTTTCTCATATAAATATTGTAACATAAATTTATATACATATGTATTTTCAACCGCTGAATCCTATGGTGTAATCACCAAGTCCATAAGTCTTATAGTTTTTGAGATAATAATCAAAAACTGTTTTAGGAAAAATATGAGGAGAAAATTTTGAAATTTTAAAAATCGTTGAAAACTTGTTTATAAATTATTTGTGCATATACTCAATAGGTTGCTTAGTTTTTGAGATATAGCTTCGGGATATTTGAAAACCTGATGTTGAAATAGTTTGGAATGCTCAACCCTTCCGGAGGCCATATCTAAAAAACTAAAAAAGATATGAAGATGCGCTCAACGGCATTGAATTCTCCGTGTAAATCTTAGTAAATGATGTATTTGTACGCGTGGAATGCGGCTTCCAACCGTCAAATCACGGCCTCCAAAAATGTTAGTGATGGGGAGCCACAGGGATGATTTTATTGTAGTGAAAATTGTGTGTCATCTGTGGGGTTCTCAAATCCACAGTTTGAATCGATACCACTGAGCCACCTATCCCTTCAATAAGTAATATATTATTCCACGTGATGAACGACCACCTGCCGTCAACTTCCGATATCAATAATATATTTTTTGAGTTATGAAATAAGATTTAGTATTTGTTGCTCAAGATCTGCTATTTCAAATTTGTTAGGCGTGTCATTTTTATTCCGTGTACAATTTAAAATAATTGAAAACGAGTATATAATCGTGCAAAAACAAATTTATTCTTTACTTTACCTTAACTTACAGTTACATAAAGTTGTGGGTGTCTGCTCAACTATTACGTACCTCATTTTTGTTAGGATTCGATGCAAAAACGGATCAGAATCTCAGGTTGGAGTAGAGCATGTAAATGAACTGAAACCATAACGGAACTACGATTTAACGCAGTCCACTCCGCTCCACTGCCTGATTATAAAACGATTATTCACTTTATCTACCGTGGAATCATTTTTATTATCTTATATAAATATTTTGCTCCCAAACCACAGAAAGAAGGAAATTATTACAATTTTATGATTTGATTTCTCGGTAATTTTTGTCTTGAAGTTTTGGCATCCTACATTTCCTGCCGTTAAACGTTCCTGAATTATTTTAGACAAAAAAATTTAAATAAAAGTTATGGAGATGTCATCAACTTTTAGGTAAAACATTTTTTTAAAAAAATAATAAAGATACATTTGATACCAGAAAATATATTATACCACATTATCAAAATCACCTCCCTCTGCACTAATATCTTTGGGGGCCATGATTTGACGCTAAAAAATATATCACTTACCGAGATCTGCTTAGGCAGAGTGCCACACCCAGTAATGAGTAAAAGGCGTGATGATATATTTATTATATTTATTTATATCAAAATCACCTTTTATATTTTCTTCAAGACTTGAAATTTGTTATTTTTTTTTCTTTAATTCTGTTTCTTTTCGCATATTTCATGCCAAGTTTTCTTTTTCTTTGGCATCATTGTATCTCATATTTTAATTAAATCAACCAAGTTTAATATCTTTCAAAACAGAATTCTCAATTGTAAAAATAATTTTAGTTTATTTATTTTTTATTTGATCCCAGAGGATATAACTTGCGTCTGTCAAACAAAAGTTTGCACGTTCAAAGATCGTTACGTTTAATTTATATTTTAATAAATATACAAATTATTAGGTCAGAGGAGTTCAAATTGTACTATAAACTGTAGGCCCCTAGTACTGTAAAAATTACTAACGTCCTTTTGTGCAGATTAGACAATAAATAAAAATAAATACATTTTCTTTTTCACTGTAATGTTTTGCTTATACACATCCTGCTCCCCAATATTGCGTCCCTGTCCACACACCATCCTCTCCTGTATCCCTTCGGGCATCCAGTGACGTCGCCATCTGCTCCTGAGACGTGATGACGCAACTAGTCGCAGGACACGAACATGTTAACGCTGCTAGCGTGGCTAACGTAGTCCTAGAGGTCTGGAGGTATTGTGTTGAAGAAGGAATGAAAGATGAGAAAACGTAAGAGACACCCACGAAAATAAATAGAGAGAGTTTCGTCTTCGTCTGGAACGGTCACGTTAAACAGGTTAAAAAGGATGTCGATATCGTTGAGGATATATTGGGTTTAATTGTTTTATTGTTCTAGGCTAGAAGAGTGCAAAATTGTATTGCAAGTTTTTGCAGGTTTATTTAAATGAAATTTAGATTTAAAATATAATACTTTTAATATTAGTTACTATTTGATTAAAGTTTTCCTAAACGGAGATTAATTTCTCGTGTCCGAATTGACTTATTTATAAATTTTTAGCAATTTTTAAAAAATTCCTAATAGTATGAATTGAGTATCTGCGCATTTTCTTATCTCTTTCAAATTTTGAGATAAATCCTCGGGAAAGTACAAGACTCTGAAATGAGTACAAAATTCTACTTTTCCGGATTTTATTCTTTTAAGCCCTTAACAAGATTTGAAGATGCGCTCAACTGTATTGAATTTTCCGTATCTGAATTGACTTAGAAGCAAATATTTAGAAACTGAATTTTTTGAAAATTTCGATTTTAGGCCAATTTTAGACCGTTTACTGTAATATTTATTTTCGTCCAAACATTGTAACGAAAATTTACATGCATATATGTATTTAGATTCGTTGAATCAAATGGTAAAGTTCCCAAGTACATATGTCTCTTAGTTTTTGAGATATTGTTCAAAAACTGTTTTTTTCTTAATTTGTAAAAAATTATTTAATTTAAATATTGATGAAACTTTGTTTATAAGTTAATTGAAGCTCGAGGAATTCGATGTCGTTGAGCGCAATAACAAGTAAAAGGCGTGATGATATATATTTTTTTAAACCACGTTTCTTTAAAATAATTTATAAACATTTGACCGCGGAATATACAGGGTGAGTCTGGGAAACTAAAGCAACAAATTCAGTAACAAAAACAACTTAAAACAAATGTTCAAAATTACGACCATGTTCTGTAATATAAAAATTTAAGCGTTGAACGTGATGTGTTCGAACATCTGCCAGCATGTTTCGCGAAATATTTTGGAAAGCATTTCGAATACGCTCTTTCATGTCTTCTGCATCTGTAGGTATCTTCTGGTAGACAAGATCCTTGACGTATCCCCAAAGAAAAAAGTCCATAGGCGTAAGGTCAGGAGATCTTGCTGGCCATGAAATATGTCCACCTCGTCCTATCCATTGTCCCCTCCAGTGATTATTTAAATAATTCCGAACATTACCGGCATAATGTGGTGGCGCTCCGTCATGTTGGAATATCAAATTTTGGCGGACATTAATTTAACACTGTTACATTTTGTTTATTTTCACATAGCCACCTATAATATTTGTATAAAAATTATTTCTAGTATTTCTCAATTTTCTTATTTTTCTCGAATTTTTTCAGATACATTAATAAAAACTAATACACCGTTGAAAAGAGAAAAAAATGGCGGTTTTTATTTTAGTAAAATAATTATAGGTTGCTATTTAAAAAATAAAAGTTGATAGTCGTATCTTGTAAACCTGACTTTATAAAAAATATCTACATCTGCCATCAAATAGTATATTTAAAATAATAAAACTTTCATATGAACCATTTTTTTCTATTACTCATAATAAAAAAGTTAAAGGGGGGGGGGGCGTCTTCCCAGACTCAGCCTGTATACTACGCCAAATATTCAAACTGTTAAAATAATTTGCCCTTTCTAGTTTATTACCTCGTATAACGAAATTCTTATTCTCCGCACTAAGTTTATTAATTAGAACAACAATACTAATTGGATCAAAGATCACTTCGATTTATTAAAACAAAATGTTCTTTGTTATTATATTTAGTAATCTCGATACATCAGTCTGTTGCACAAAATATTCCACGTGTACATAATAAATTTAAAGTTTCGGCAAGTTCAAAACTTGGAACAAAACAAACATCAAAGTAGAATCAGTACAGCATTGACTAATACACTTTATAAAGTTAAAGACGCGTTGTCTTTTCGCATGAAATATCGCACTTTGAATCAATAACTGCCGAAATTTATTCAGTTAGGAGTTAAACTTTGCCTTGACGTAATCGTAAGTCGTGAGAGTGAATTTTAATTGTGTACGCCCTAAATGCATGTTAATTATTTCATGCAAAGTGGAATAAAGATGATAAAGAGAAGGATATTTCCTTGTATAAAATGGAATTAAACGATTTGAATAAATGAATTCACTATATATTCCAGCGAATCTGTACAATTTTATTTTTAATATAATTATTGATCATTCTGTCAAGTGAAATTCACAAGATTATTTTTATTCCATACAATCTATTGACTGAAATTATTGATATTAAAGGAATAAATGAATAGATATTATTGAATATTGTGAGTGTGATATTAAGAAGAATATCACTAGGAGTGTACAATGTAAGATAAGATGGTTTCAGCATGTGAAATATATGTCGAATGAAAGATTGGTGATGAAATTGAAGAACATATGAATAAATTAGTATGTGATTTAATATTTATCCCTTTTTTATTTCATACATGGAAGAGCAAACTTAACTCGGTACATAACAGAAGATGGAAAGTTTAAAAAGATAAATAGAAAACTAATAAATAATTTTTCTCCCAATTTTGTTTAAAACTTTGCCTCATATCTCAAAAAATAGAATGAAATCGAGGTGATTTTGATCTTGGGTAAAATTACATTATTCAAAAGTTCCCACTTGTCTACTCGTATGTTTTGAATAGCTAAATTTTTATAAATTTTCGACACATGTTTCTGAAAATTATTTTCCCTAACAAAAATCTACCCCTGTGGCTCTCCCTCCACTAATATCTTTGAGGGCCGTGATTTGACGGCTGGTAACCGCACTTCACGCGAAAAAATATATCACTTACCGAGATCTGCTTACAGCAGAGTGCCACACTCAGTAATGGGTAAAAGGCGTGATGATATATTTATTTATTTTTATTTATTTAAGTGTTAAAAACAATTAACTGCCATTAAATCGGATTCGAACGTAATGTTATTATTATTGAAAATGCAAACTAGTAGACAGAGTTACAGTTAAAATTTAAAATAACTTTAAAGTTACGCAGACCTTTTAAGATTCTTTCACGAACTCTTCGTTAAAAAGCACTGAGATACAGTATAGCATAATACGAGTAAAAACTTATTTTCAGTTAAAGTGCAGGATTAATTACAGCTTATAGTAGAATCTGAACCACTCAGACACAATAGATTTTTTATATACGTTGAAGTCAACAAGATTTGAGCCCGCGAATTCTTTTTTCGTAAATATACTGTATTTTAAAAGTGTGTTACTTGAATGATAAATATTGAATGGAAGGAATAAACTAACTATTATGATATGTATGAAACGAAAATTGATAAGATAGGAATATTTGTCAGAGATTAATTACAGGATAAATCGTTTATTAAATGTTTTTAGTATTCGTGCCACAACTAAATTAAGATGCATATGATACTAGTCTCACAAAATCTACTGTAAAATTGTAACTAACAAAAATAAGTTGAAACGCAGATCCAGTAACCTACTTTTCTCTTGAATTTTCTCATTCACCCTGTTCAACATTTATACATTTTCACGCTATGCGAACAAAATCATCTCATCACACGACAGTGCAGCTTGAAAGCTGCGCATGACTTTCTGCGCATTTAGTTCCACATTCGGCCGTTAGATGTCTCCGCTGCAGAGATTCCGTGCGCATTGCGAATCCAGACGTTTCGGAATGCAGAGTCGTGACTTCGCGCGGTAATGTCGCACTCTTGTGACAGATATTTAATTAAAACGGTATTTAAATCGATTTTACCATAGAGGGATTTCTTGGTATGTTTAGGGAACAAACGTGAGCTATTATTGTTTTGTTTCGATCTGGTTTTGACGATTGTTATTTGTTTTGCTCTGTTTAGCCGGATGGACTTTTGTTCTTATTTAATGCTACTTAAGAATAAGAAAACATGGAACTGGGCTCTGAAAATAAATTGGCAGAAATATTAATCACCAATAAAGAAATTTCTTAACATAAATGCTGTTTAATATAGTACTTACAATACTTATTTCATTTTACCATCTTATATGTATTTTATTACCATATCTAATTGAAAATATGTTTATAAGTCAATTAAAGACGGAGAAATCCAACCTTATGGGGCGCATCTCTTAGCTATAAATATTCCGTGAGTTTATATTTACTCTGAATTTGCAATATTCAAGGTTTTAAATTTTATTCAGTTTTTATTTTAAATATGTTTTTTAAGAATTACACCATTGAATTCCTTATAGCATAAATATTTTTATTAGTTTGAATTAGGGTATTTTTACTCCAGAAAACTCTATAGGTGAAATTATCAATTCGTTATTAAATAAATAATTAAGTAGGTAAATAATAATATTATCGTACTTACATGTGCATATAGATTTAGCAATATTTATAGTTAATATTTAATTTTCAATTTGATTAGCGCTACTTACTACACGGAATCTTTGTTAGAACTCGTAAATGTGGGAAAGAATGTCAAACAATAATTTAAGTAAAAATAAATAGTTACATAAATCTAAGTTAAAAGTGTGCGTTTTCCTCTGAAGTTTATAAAGTACTGTAATTACCTATATTTAATATTATAATGTTTTTATTCTAAAAAGCTTTTTAGTTTCAATTTGATATGGTTATAAAATACACATAAGATGCTAAAATGAAATAGGTATCGTAAGTAGTATATTAAACAGCATTTATGTTTCTCACTTAAAGGCAGTTTTGATATTTTTACTCGGTATTAAAATTTAATGTCGTTTTGAAATACATGGCTCAAGTTCTAACAAAATATATAGGCCTCGTTTAGACCTTCAAAGCAGTATAGTGCACAATATATATTTTAGATTTATTTGCAAAAAAGCTGTTTATAATTACTACGAATAATTTATTGTTTAATTTATAAGTATTCGCAGAAACACAATAAAATTACAAATATAATTAATTGCATTTTAGTAATTAAAGAAACGTTTATATTTTAATAATATTTTTATAAATATAAAAAATTTATATCTATATAATTATCTATATTCTGCGTTTCATTTTCTATTCATTATTGCATAATATTGTTGCTAAATTTTATCTTTTATAGAAAATAAATTATTACTTATTCTAAAAATGAAATATTGAATTTTAGGAATGTCACATCGCTTCTCCATTTTCATTTCATTGCAAATTTTCTCGTTTTATTTTTAATATTGTAATAGACTTGGCACGAGAGTCGTTTTTAATGATACCATCTTATGAAAGAGTAAAAGGATCGAGGTTGCATATGGCACATAACAAAATAGAGATGAACATTTGGTTATTTGATTGAAATTCATACGCCTAGGTTCAAATCCAGAAGGTAACCCAATTGTTCTCTTTATAATTCAATTTGATTTTATGTATTTACTTAAAATACTAATTAAATAGATAGAAATATATTTAAATTATAACATGATGCATCATAAAATCCTTGAAACAAGGACGCTATAATGTACCTATTTGGCAATTGTATATTGAAAGACAAAAGTTACAATGACCATTATGGTAATATGAGTACAATTTGCGTAATATGTATGCCGCTGGTGAATTACACATGTACAAATGACCTTTTTTCAGACTGTTATTAATATTTTGCATTAATTAAATAATAATAATACATTTTAAAATGCTAACACTCTATCATATTTAATTTATTTTGATATTTACTAGTTAGGTTAGATTTCAAATTCACAATTATCTAGGTTATTTTATAAAACTAAATGCCTTTAATTTTTAATAAAGAAATGTTTTGCAGTTTAATGTGATTACAAAAAATAAATAATTACAATAATTTTATATGGTACGAGCTAAACTGATAGATTTATGTTTGAAAGACAAAAAATATCCCCAAAAATAGTTGCATAAAGTTGAACCTTATATTGTTTTGTCAAATGGGGTCGGTGTCTCAGTGGTATCGAGTCGGCCTGTGGATTTTGAGAACCTTGGTTTGATCTCCACACCAATTTAAATCTACCTCTGTGGCTCCCCTTCACTAATATCTTTGGAAGCCGTGATTTGATGGCTGGTAACCGCACTTCACGCGAAAAAATATTTCACTTACCGATATCTGCTTAGGCAGAGTGCCATGCCCAGTAATGGGTAAAAGGAGTGATGATATATTTATTTAAAAATAGTTGTACAAAATTCATTTTATAAACGCGATATAGGATAATATTTTTCTAGTGCTAATAGTCCACTATAGGTACTGAAATTAGTTCGCCCATTTAAATCTCGCTAACTTCAGTTTATATTTAATAAAATACGACTGTTTGAGTGGTTCGGGTTTCACTATAAACTGTTGGTCTCCTGAACTTTAATTGGGTTTAAGTTTCTGTTATACAAAGCAGCAAGTAAATAAATATGCTAAACGCTAAACTAAAACGTGGTTTGACTTTGACATTTCTCGACTGTATTGAGATATATTAAACGTCAAAAACCTGTCAAAATCTGAAAGTAAATTCGGCGAAATAACCAGCTTACGTTTAACAAACCATCTACTCATTGTTCCGGTTAAAAAGGCGCACTAAATATAATCAAAACGTTAAAAATATCGTCACTTTTTTCATGAGTACCAGCCCACTTGTCAGTGAGACCTGCCTTCAGCACGTGTCGTGTAATCTTTGCTAATCCTCTAGGTTTTGACAGCTCATTTACAGATATTTTGCCACTAGTGTAATCCCTTATCCCTTGGCCAGTGCCCAGTCTAGCGGAAGACTGTTTGTGGCTAGTCGATTACACTTGAAAAGAATTTCACTGAAATGTATTTGTTTTGAAATTGGCTTGAACCAAAATGAAACGAAAAGTTTAGAGATTTTGAGGGTATATCCGCTAAGAAGATTGGTTTTAAATGAAATAAAACTTGTTTGTGGTGTAACCTAACTTGAAAATGCGATCTTGGGATAACTGTCAACCCGGGTTGGAGTTCTGGATTATCTGGGCCTTTTCTTGACTTTAACACTTTTATTTATCAATATTTAAACGTTAAAAAGATTTTACATTTTCCTCGGTGTACAAATCTTTTGAAGTATAGTTGGTAAACGAAATAGAAGTTGGCTAGGGTATTAAGAAGTCAAACCCTTTAAATATTGACTTTTGGTCAGGTTTCTTCAATGATTAACGTGATTTTAGCAATCATTACTCCCTTAGAGGTAAAAAGTTTTGTGTGATCAAAATTGAAAATTGTTATTATAAATAGAACCAGGAATTTAGAAATTATTAAAGGAAAAACTTCTCATTAAAAACTTTGATGTGTAGTTTCTTATGAACCTCGATAAGTTTTTGCCCATTACTGGATGTGGCACTCTGCCAAAGCAGGTCTCGGTAAGTGATATATTTTTTACGTGGCTAGTGCGGTTGATAGCTGTAAAATCACGGTTCATGAAGATGTTAGTGGAGTGTGAGCCACAGGGGTAATTTTAATGTGGTAAAAAATATTTGTCGGCTGTGGGAATGTTATGTTGATAAAAATATAAAAATAAATAAATAAATATATCATCACGCCTTTTACCCATTGCTAGGTGTGGCACTTTGCTTAAGCAGATCTCGGTAAGTGATATATTTCTTCTTGTGAAGTGCGGTTACCAGCCGTCAAATCACGGCCTCCAAAGATGTTAGAGGAGGGAGAGCCACAGGAGTAGATTTAATTTGGTGAAAATTGTTTGTCGGTTTTGGGGATTGAACCAGGGTTCTCAAGATCCATAGGCCGACCCGATACCACTGAGCCACCTACCCAATAAAAATAGTTTGTAGAAAGAATTTTTTTGCTTTCAAGTTTGTAATAAATTCTTTGAATACATATGTTTTTCAAAATAGCGTCCGGCGACCTTCTTCCAATGTCTTCGCGGCCCTCCAGGAGGTCACGACCCATATTTTGATATCCACTGCTCTAATATTAGCATATTTATTTATTGTGTATTTGTGACTAACTATCAATTGATTAAATTTAATTATCAGCTGTCAAACAATCTCTAAAATAAAGATAGTTACATGCAAATTAATCACTTTGAATTGATTGTTCATACCATCGGTTATATTGGTTTTAAATTATTTGGGGTAGGTGGCTCAGTGGTAGCGAGTCGGCCTGTGGATCTTGAGAACCCTGGTTCGATCCCCACAGCCGACCTACAATTTTCACCAATTTAAATCTACCCCTGTGGCTCCCTCTCCACTAATATCTTTGAGGGCCGTGATTTGACGACTGGTAACCGCACTTCACGCGAAAAAAATATATCGCTTACCGAGATCTGCTTAGGCAGAGTGCCACACCCAGTAATGGGTAAATGGCGTGATGATATATTTATTTATTTATTTATTTGTGTTTGTGCATAAAAGCGACTGAATGGATATAATTAAAGCTTTGTTGAGTGATGAATGATTCCGATAGTGATGAATAAATGAGCTTATAAATGATTTGACGAGGACTGATTATTTGATGAATCTGACGAATGAATGTTTCTAGGGTTGATGGCTCGCAACCATAACCAATTTTTACGTTAATTTATTTAATCGAAGATCTTTAATTGCGGAGCTATTGAAACTGTTGTATGAATAATGATGATTAAAAATTATCTATTTATGATGTCAGTATATGTGCTTTTAAATATCAAATTTGAAATATGTACCATAGATCGGTGGGTAGTAATGCAAATTAAAATAGCATCTTCAGATATACATGTAGACTTTTCATATATAATATAACAAGTAGTATGAAAATTACTGAAAATATTTTGACATAAATTATGAGTTGTTATGGAAATTCCTATTTCCGTAACAACGAATGTATATTTATGTCAAAATATTATCTGTCAATTTTCATACTACGAGTTGTATTCGGCTTGAGAATTTACCAAACAAGAGTTAATTAACAAGAATAGTTTGGTATTTATTTGCACATTATTAATTAGGTATTACAGTGATGAAAATTTAGAATATTAAATGTACACGGAACAAATGTAGAATTGACGTTTATGAAAATATTGAAAATATCATTTATTTTATTCGTAACCAAGGATATTATTAACAGTGGTATTTCCGATATCAATTTCACTAGTGATGAATTTCCGACGAAATGTACATTTCATTGGTTCATTTTCAAACAAATTCGTGATCCTATTGGTTGACAGTGACGTGTGGTGAATTCTCTAAGCAAATATACGAGTAAATATGTAACACATTTAAAATTCGTAGTTTGTTGTTTTCTATACGTGCACAGCTTTTTATAATTGAATAGATTTCTATAGGTTCAAAATTGTAAATTACATTTCGTGTTTTCTTTAACTCTGAAATTAAATTAGGTTTACTTATTAAAAGTAAACAAACTGCAAATTATTTTTTATTGAATAAAGTATTAGAAATGTTTGAGATATGTACCTATTGAAAAGTAATTTTAGTAATGTTTTGTTCAAGCTGAGTAATAATCGTTTCACATTTTCGTGAAATAGGCTCATTTTTGCCTATTAAACCATTAGTAATTTGAAACGCGTCGTACTATACTATAAGGAATTTATCGCGATTATTGATTAAATATAACGTTTATTGTTAAATCATAATACTCATACAAATGGATAATTACCGTCATTATTGTCAGGAGGAATTATCTGCATTTAATTTGTTGCAATATCCATTAGTCCATAACGTCGACAACTTCAATGGTCCTTGCAATTATCCTAAAACAGCAGCAGTAAGTTAGTGTCCAGAACAGGTGGCCATTGTTGAACTATGTGAATAATGTATTGAACAGTTTCTCGCTGAGGAACGATTCACCATGTTCACATGACGAACTCAATTTGATTTAGCTTCTGAAATTGAAAATTACTACATTCTAAAATATAGTAAAGAACTAATATTTAAAATAGGTTTACTGTTTTCATTTATTTATATTTCATGGCTGGTAACCGTATTTCACGCATAGAAATATATCACTTACTGAGATCTGCTACGGCAGAATGCCACACTCAGTAATGGGTAAAAGACGTCATGATATATATTTATTTATTATACTCTGCACAACTAGAATTATATTATAATTGCAACAGACCAAAAGCTTGTAGCAGGCAAAGTAATTTTAACGAAACGTGTCGTCTGGCAACTTTTATTACTCGACCCAAAAACTTTTATTTTACGACTATTTAAACATAGTTGGAAAAGAACTTCAAATCATTTTTAAACAAGTGGAAACATTAATTTTCTATTATTTCTTGCTGAATGTTATTTTCCTGCTTGTTACTATTGGAGACAATCGGGAAAGTAAAATAAAAGTTGGTTGCTTGAGAACCGATAACTTTCTATTGTCAAATGATTACTGAAATAGAGTACTTTCTGTCATAGTCATATAAGAATAATAATTTTAGAGACAACTATGCCGTGAAACTATCAGCTGTCATTTTGTCCTGTTATTTTTATTATAAATACTAGAAATTATTTGGCGTTTTTCATATAATATTTTAACTAATTTAATGAAATAAAATGTAACAAATAATGTTTGTCAATAGATTTGATATTGCATGTGCAATACGTTATTCTAATTGTTTACTGGGTTATTTTTATTTGTAAGAAACTGATTTCCTTGGAATTATCATTCTAATATGCATGTATTTATTTATTCATTTTAAAAACTGATATACATTATAGGCATGTCATTACATATAAAATTAGTAATATAAAATATGTTTATTTCCACCTTCCATGTAAATGAGACTTTATAGACATTTATGGTAACCAAGTAAATGAGTAGACCTGTAAAATTTGACAGGCTCATAAAAGAGACCTGTAAAATTTTACAATGCGCTTATAAAATAAACTATTATAAACTAATTAAAAGTTATTATTTGCAGCATCTGCAATTTTTTGAGCATTTTCTTGATCTCTGTGAAAATCACCTTCCAAATCTTCGTCGGGCATTATATCCATATTTCAAATTATTTATTTCTAGAATTCACGAAACTGTTACTACTGACAGCAGCTGTGTTTTCATCACAATGATCACAACATCATGACAACGTCTAGCTGTAAATTGTCCTACCGCCAACAACTTTTGATTACAAAATGTAATGTATTTTTTTATAAAACTAAAAATTGCTGTGAAGGTGGAAATAAAACTTTGTACGCGGTACGCTTGCAATTAATCTTTATTGGGCTCACTGGATTTTAGACACAACCCTTTAAGCTCGCTCGTAAATAACTATTACAAGATCTATACACTATACGAGTACAATAAATAAAGTAATACTTATACAAATATCTTTCGACTTTATAAATTCTTCAATTGAATAGAAGAAACAAATTTCATTTAGTTTTTTTCTTAGAATTTGTTTAAATGAATTTACTTTTTGTTTTACTTGATGCTCTTATAGATAGGACATGTCTTATATATTTGTTTAAATTTGTATTATTTGTTATGTTATAATAATAGTTTTTTATTGTACAAGTGTGTTATATTACAAATAAGTCACGCGAGAGAAGTATTAGTCCACGAGGCCGCAGGCCGAGGGGAATAATTTTCTGAAGTGACTTATTTGTAATAACTCACGAGTGGCATACGAAACTACAATTAAAACATTAAAATATAAATTTTGACACAATTGTCTACATTTCAAATAATATTCTACAAAGTTGAAAAAAGGTTGTAGCTGTAGTATTCGAAATGGAAGACGAGAATTTTATTCCCGAAATAATCAGTAAGGAAGCGGAAGAAGCGGTTGTTCATATTTTACCAACAAAGTCTAGAAGTTCCTATGGAAAAGAATTTCATATGTTTGAAGACTGGATGACAACTAGAAATGTCAAAGGTATAAATGAAAGTGTTTTATTTTCTTATAAAGCTGAAGAGTTGTTCTAATCATTGAATACTTCGTCCATAAGGAAGGAGCCAGTTTCGTTTGTAAGTATGAAAAATAAACAAGTAAAACACTTTCATTTATACCTTTGACGTTTCTAGTTGTCATCCAGTCTTCAAAACATATGAAATTCTTTTTGATAGGAACAAATTCTGCTAAAATGGTTGAGTTGACTTCTTCAAAAGGCCAGGTCGAGAATTGCACTGTATAAACATCATCAAATTGTATTTCTTTTTCATTTAATGTAAATGTTAATGTGAATAAAATTTAACTTTCATACATTTTGAAATGTTTAAAAAATTGTATATTTTATTTAAACTCAACAGTGAGTTACAAGTCATAATTTATGCGTGACTTATGACTTATAACTCACGTGTGACTTATAAACCACTTTACTAATCTAAAATGACAACAATAATGACTTTATAAGTAGTGGGTGTTGGATAAAAAAAGTTACATGTCAATCTTGAAGGGTGCAATTGTAGCTTTTGAGTGTACCAGAATGTCGAAGCTCATTATGCAACAAATTTTGAATCTACTGTATTTCCGTTGCAGGATTGCAAACCGCGTATGAACGTTGTAAATCAAACAATTCCACTCAAAAGAAGCATGTAAACCATTTCGAGTGGCTCAGTCGATAACATTGTATGCATTCCTTGTTACCGACACAGTGGGCGATGTAAATAACTACCGAAACACGGTAGCCAATATTTATAATTCAGTTTGCAAACTACTTTGAGGTTTTGCCTGTCAAACAATCCCATATGTTACGCTCGCAAAAAGAAAACTGCTGCTTCGGCAACCGACTTCCAAAGAGAGTTATTATCAACTCTGAAATATATTTCCTCAACTTGAAGTTGAATTGTTGAAGTTTGCAAGGCTAACTCATGAGGAATTATTGCTTGTGATGTGATTTGCTTTTAAAATAAATGGATTTTTATTTGTTGCTAATATCATTATAGATTGATTGATGCTAGGATGTAAAGAAAGTTCGATTAACAAGTCTTTTATTGCTCCTGCAATTTCTTTTTAATTGCATCTAATATTTGAAGACACTGTAGGTATGTGTACAGTATAAATTTCCGTAACTCTGATTAGTACATTACTCTATGTTCCATCAAATGAGGTATACATTTTTAAAACATTCACTCAACATTTATTCAATAGGTTCATTCTACATTTAATCTTCGTCAAATATTCCAATCCACATTCAAAACTCATAAAGCTCAGCGCAGCTTTCGTTAACGTAAAAAAAAAATCATATTTATTCTTTTATATACGACTAACTAATAATATTATCCCGCCGGGAATAATGAGTAGGGCATAATGGTCCTTATTCCCGCTCGTGAACCAATCAAAATGCTTAAAACATGGATCATTGTTTTATTGTGCCATCGGAACAGTGTTGCCATAGCGACTCATATTTAAATTAAACATGCTCGTTGCTAAGTTCACTGTTGTTTACGAATCAGAAACAAACAAAACGAAATCATCGTTGAGAAGTTGTCAAAAACGGTCTTGCAAATTGTGTTAAATTATTGTGTTTAACTGTAATTGAAAAAAATGGACAGTATTACAGAAGACAGTATATCTTCTACACCACCAGAAATAACGAAAATCGCTGATGTTACTACATATGGTTTATTACCACAAAAGTCGAAAAATCTCTATGACAAAGCATACCAAAGTTTTATGGACTGGTATTAAAATGAAGACAAATTCGTATTCAGAAAATGTATTGTTGGCATATTTTACTGAATTAGGTGAAAAATACAAATCATCTTCATTATGGTCTTTTTACTCCATTTACTCATTTCAATTAGATGTAAATTTATTAGGTAAATAGATGTAAAATTAATAGATAATAAATAATATAAAAATTGACTAATTTTTATTAAATTAGTCGTATATAAAGTATAGTATACAACTCGCTATAATGGTTATTATTACCTCGGATGGTTACAACCCTTGCTCGCTCCGCTCGCTCGGGTTGCAAACTTCATCCTCGGGAATAAGAGCATCTATTATAGCGTCGTTGTATAATATACTATTATTCTTAAATCGTCGATACATTTTCTTACAATCAATTAACCAAATCTTTTATTATCATACATTCCATTTCACATCTCAAATCTTCTCAATTGACACAAAAACATTCATTCTTCTAATAACATTATTCTCAATCTATCACACATTAATGTATTTCGGACACTTGTATATGTCAATAGTGGAAAGACTTTTTATGTTTTAATATCAATTATAATCACGCAGAATTTTTTATTATATTCCTATATATTATTAGCATCTATTTACTTTGAAAAAGTTTTTCGACGCAACGCGCGTAAAATATTTCAATATTTACAAGGAATACAATCAAAACAGAAAATTGTCATATTAACAAACGAATTTATTTTTATTACGTACCTATGTATAGGTTTTTACAAAATTTGAGATGCAATCTAGAAAATAATATGTGTGTATCACGAGCGTCAAGTGTCTTTGTTCCTCTTACACTATAGCAACTCTCGCCTTCGGCTCACACTGTAATTACTGTGCTTAAGTAACATACACAATACACAAATATCTATTATATCAAGTATATTCTTCTAAATTTACAGTTGAAAAAGCTCAAAATGTATTCGATAAAGTTACCATATGTTACATAAAATCCTGGATTGTAAAATTTCGATAAAATAAATAAGGTAAAGTAAAAAAATAGTATTCTTCGCTCGTCGATAATATATCGTCTAATAAAGTGTTATAATAAAATTCTATTATTGAAAGTGTAAAATAACGTTATGCTAATTTATTTGCTTAATTCCTGCTAATAATATGTTTATTCATTTTAAAAGTTGTCACTAAAGATAAAATCGTCAAGATGTAATTTGTGGACAAAATCGCGTATATAAATGCTTCTCTGACAGTTGTATAAAAATGAATTAAAAAATGGAATAGAAGGATAACTTTCAATTTTTGATTATACAACCGTGTGATAAATCCAATATTCATCTGTTCACGGTGAGCTGTCCATCCTTTTCTCATTAGTCAATCACACAACCTCCATCTCTTCTTACTCTCTCATTCATCAGCAAGTCTCTATCGTGTTCGTGTCCGCTGTAAACTATATAGCTATATCCAAAGTGCGGTACTTCAACACTGCGGCTTGGTCCGGCACAGATTGGCCGGTTTTACGATCTCGGCAGCGCTTTGGGCCGCGTCTGGGCCGGCGAGCAGTGTCACGGGTCACCGCGATCGCGGCCGCTTTGACGGGCCGCCGCCTCGGGCACAGCCACCTGCGTCCGTCATCGACATCAAGGCAAATGTGTCCGTGTGGGAGGAACGATCATTGGATAGTCATATAACTAAATCATACTCAAAATCCCATGAGATATTGTTTTCTACGCGGATGAATCGAAAGTGATGTACCAGAATGTTTGGCAAAGATTAATTTCAGGATGTATTTAATGAATAAATGTAAAGTGAATGATTCAGGGGAATTTTAGACAACAAGGGATTGATTTAAAAACTACATAACAGTAACGGATATATATTTCTTACGCTGCACAAAAGGAAATTAATTCCAAGTACAGTACATGCATAACAGGAACTAATGATAAATTAAATCGCATCGAAACTTACGGATCTATAAACTTATAGATCACAAAATTCTACTATAAATCCTAATTACAGTAAAAGATGCCTACAGCTTGTAGTGAAATTCGAACCACTTAGATAAAATCGACATTTTTTCATAATAATTGGAAGAGAGCTTCTCTCAAGAAATAATAGTCGATTGGAAGTATAAAATGAAAAATCAATATATATATATATATATATATATATATATATATATATATATATATATATATATATATATCTTACTTCTCATCAATAACATATTGTACACAACAAGTTGTTAGTAAACATGAAATCGTATTGATGGACAGAAATACGTAAATATTTATTTTCTGAAATCGTCAAGAAAATGCCTACTTTCCTGACGCATTTTAGTATGGAAAGTAAGTGTTTACCAGACTCAAATAAATAAACTAAATAACTAAAAAATTTAATAAGATTTTTATTTATTTTTATCAATAATATTAATACTAAATATACAATTGCTTAAATTACTAAAATTTATGTATGACACTGGCGAATTTGAAGCTAAATTTATTGGAGATTTAGTAAATAAAATAAACAAGTAGCACATTTGCTGACGAATTATTTTGCTTTTTCCAATCCACGAAAATTTCATACTCTTTATCACATCGGTCTTTGGCTCGGTAATAAATTTTCAACAGCCGCAGTTGCTTGATTTAAGATTTCAGGAGGAGTACTTGAAAATACCGCCTCATACTCATTTTCATCTATATTTTCCAACATTATAAAGAAATCTTCTCTGTCAACAATATTACTTTTGACACAAATATATTCAATAGAATTTTCACATAAGATATTGTTTTCAACAACTTTTGTTATCACCTTGGATATGTAGTTTGCTGCCAATATGATTCTTACCAAAAAATTAAACATTTTGAAATATTTATTATTAATTATATTGATAAAATATAAATATGAACGATTTCAGAAAAAATAGTATACATAATACATCACGAAAGTGTTTTACTTGACTCAGCGAATTAAAATACTCGGCCTAACGGCCTCGTACTTCAAACAACCGCTTCGTCAAGTAAAGCATCACTTTCCTGACTTATTATGTAATATACTATTTTACAGTTGCATAAAAGTATTTTAAAATGTGGATTACAAGGATTATTTTTAAATTTTGATCTTAGAACCGTGTGACCAATTTAATATTCATTTGTTAGTCTAGTATACAAAAAGTTTTAAAATAAATTGTATTCAAATTTCAATTGTATTTCTTTTTACTTCCTTGTACGAAGTAAACTAAGTATTGTTTAATCTTGTGATGTAAGGATATAAAACTAATACATGGTTAAATCTAAGCCGAATAGGTATAAAAATATAAATAATCCCATTTTTAAAACTGGTTTAAATATATCCTTGTGTATGCTCATGTCCTCCCTTACTATAACTTTATCTTTGGATTCTCTTGTATCGTTAATAATATAGAAAATAATTGAGGTGTTTTAATCATATACATTGTTTCTTTTTCATATAATTTTACCCTTATTTAAATTACTTTTTTTATGTATAAAATATTTCTGTTATGCAATATTTCTGTCCACTTAAAATATATAGGTTAAGTGTAAGAATAGGTACTACAGAACTTTGTCAAATAAAGGGAAATTTAAGAGAAATAAATTAGTTACAGCTTAAAAAGATTCCCCATCCCTCTAAGATCAGTAATTGGAAACATAATGGAATAAATTGTTGATAGTAGTGTTTAAAAGTCCGGAAAGGTTATAAATGTAGTGAATCATTTAGTGGTAAAAACATCGTCCTCCCAGCGATCAAGTAACAACAGCTGGCACCGTGTCCGCCACTTCCCTTCTTCGTTCCTCGACTCTCCGTTCTGCGTTGTGTTCCCCTGCCGGTCTCCGTCACTCAGAGCGAAGTGCATGTGCAATAATTTTCAGTTTGCAAACGTGAGAGCGCGGCTTTCACGGGCATCAGCACAGCTTGGAGTTAACACCGCCGGAAAGCAATATCACTACTCATTCCTCCTCCAAATCCATACAAAACCTTCCCGGAAACCATCTATAATGCCTTCCGCGGCACAATCGTATAATAGGTAATGTATATGCAGCTAAGAAATGTCCATTTAATACAGTCAATTCTCATGAGCCCCATAAAAATATTCATTGCAAAAACGCGCACACTAAATTTAAACATAAATCGTTGATTATTGAATAATATGAGTACTGAGAATCCGCGTATGGTGGGAGCAGGGATGAACTTTAAATATGGTGGAACAATGGCTGACAACTTTGACTATCTAACAAAATTTTCCACAAGTCTTCATTTTTCCGGAAAACGGTACTAGCTGCATACATTCGCAACTCTGCATAACATTGTCTACCTTGAAAGACTTTAAATAAAAATAGTACCAATTTAAAATCTGCATTTAAATTATTCTAGAGCAACCAATGGGTCTCGAAATTTTGAAATAATCTCATATTATTTGATTTAAAATTTGATTAAAATGTCTTTTTGTTTACAACTATTGAGGTTTTTTTTGGTGACTAGAAAAAAATTAGGTATATAAAATTATCATGATTTAGTGGCTAATTTGTCAATAATAACAAACCCTATATTTAACCAGTGGTTCTCAAATGGTGGAACAAATTTTAATTTTTGTAAATGGCAATCTATACAACTATTTCAACCACATAAATAATGTTTAAATTTGTGTAATAATTATTGGAAAAAAATGGTACAATATTGAAGTAGACTATGCAATAAATAAATAAAAAAAATGATAGGTGACAAATAGTTGTTATTTATGTTATTAGTTGTTTGCCTTCTGCGATTATTAAATTTTTAATAAAAAATGACAACAGACATATCAACAGTTATTTATTGCAAATACATTTTTGTTTTACTGTTTGAGAATCACTACTTCTAATCATTTTACGGATGAACCATTTTTCTTTATAGTAATTAATTCGCCCAAAAAAGCACTGATTATTTTAAAGAAAACATCCTGTAGATATATTATATTTATTAATATTAATATCAATGTGTATGAAATTAAATATATTAAAATATGTAAATATATTATAACGAGTTTTTAATTATTATTACTATAAATGGGATAGGTGGCTCGGTGAAATCAAATCGGCCTGTGGATCTTGAGATTCCTGGTTCAATCCCCACAGCCGACAAACAATTTTTACCAAATTAAATCTACCCCTGTGGCTCTCCCACCACTAAGATCTTTGGGAGCCGTGATTTGGCGGCTGGTAACCGCATTTCACGCGAAGAAATATATCACTTACCGAGATCTGCTAAAGCAGTAATGGGTAAAAGGCATGAGGATATATTTATTTACAATCTTAATATTTATATGTTTAGAAAATAATAATGGGTCATATCGAATTTGCGTGATCTAAATCATGAGAAAAGTTGGCCTACTGCAAAAAGTATTTCTTCATAGTCCATTCATCAAATTTGACATTTAATACGATTTATATTTGTTTCAAATCCATGGCTATCCAATTATTTATAAAAAGCAATGATTTAAATATTTTTTCAATTTGTTTTACTTTACTAGAAGAGCAAATTAAATTGGATTTTTTAGCACTACAATAATACAAATACGCTTGAATTCTAGCCATCGCCTAAACGCGCTCATTCTCATGCATCTACTTTAATTTGAAGCCAGGAAAAAAATATATATCAAATTTGTATTCATCTTCCTTTTTATCTTCTGCTTTTTGTTGGCTCGTTTAGGAAATACTGTTATTAAAAATGACAGACAATTTAATATTTCAGCCATATTTAGAATATATAATAAGCTACTTAACTTTGAAATTCATCAATGTCTTGATGACAGAAGATAATAAAATAAAATTTGTTACAGTTCATCATTAGTAGAATTTTTTGCACATTTAACATTTTTTATTTATTCTAATTAAAAACGTAATAACCACATAATGTTGAGTAATATTTATTGGTTAATATATTCATGAAAACCTATAAACAATACCCAAATTAATTTATGTCAAACTCTTGTAGATATTCAAATCTAGGGAGCTATGAAAACAATAACACAGATGCTCAATAGTTAAAAACATAACTTATTATGAGTCAAAGAATGAGGCCGGCTTTACTAAATAATTACCAATAAAATTCGCGTTAAAGCGATCATTTCCCAGTAAAATAAACTTAGCGGCCTAATTTGTTCCAGTCGCTTAGGGATTCTGGCCGATTCCGGCTCAGAGCGTAAAATGCGCGTTTTGAACTCAGCTATTTTAACGCAATCGCTGCACTTTCTTAGAAATATCAAACGAGATGTTATTTATAATATTTTACGTTGTAGTGCTGCTACTCTCTACATACAGTATTGTTCAAGACGTATCTTTCAGAGGTAAATAATTTGAATGTGTTTCTTCTTTATACATTTTATTTATAAATCTTATCTCGACATATTTGTCAGGACAATCGCCGATCGGACCCCGACGTTTCAGGGCCACAATTAATTTTGTACTATTACCCAGAGAGCTGGGCAAGCAACTTTAAAAACATAGCGAAGTTATAGATATTAATACCTATTAAAAATGTAGTTAAGCTACAGTTACTAGTCAAAAAAATAACGGAACTATCGGGAGATTAAAAAAGGCATAAAAAAGTATAATTGACAGCGAAAATTATTTCTGATTGTTCAATTAAGAAGGATTTAAAAAAATGAAATAAATGTAATTGGTTCAAATATAATTATTTTTGTTCTTCATGTGAGAAATTTAGAGCAATGTCATTATACCAAAACACCAAAACTTGCCTGGATTTTATACTGCCCGTAATCGAATGTTGTTTCTTTTTCTACTTCTTGGATTCTACTTTTTAATTTTAAACTTCTTATCTCTCGTTATTTTCCGAGCAAAACTCGGTCTTCCATGTAATAGTTATAATTTTAAGAATATGATATTTAAATTCTTCATTTTACACTCGAAAACTAAAAGTTTAAAACCCAATTCTGAAAAGAATCTTGAATTTTTATTAGTCAAATTAAGCTCAAACTTATTCTCAAAAAAGCCTAATACTATTGGCTTTCTATTTGGTTTGCCAAAAGGGATTTGAATTAACTTTAATCGTACTAGAAGAACAAATATATCATCACACCTTTTACCCATTACTGTGTGTGACATTCTGCAGTGGCAGTTCTCGGTAAGTGATATATTTATGCGCGTGATATTCAATTATCAGCCGTCAAATCACGACCCCGAAATGTGGGAGCGACAGGTGAAATTCATAGGCCGACTTGATACCACTGAACCACCTACCCCATAAGAAGAACATTAGTTAATCGAAAATAGAGGCTCAGAATCGAGCTGTTAAAACTAGCCTTATAAAATATTACAAAATGTAGCATGAATATACAAAACGAAATAAAGTTTCAAGTACCTAGACTAAATATTTAAGAGAACATGTAGTAATTTGAAAAATAAATAAAGTACGGAAAGTGCTTTATTTATAGTTTTACTTTAATGGCATAAATTATAAAACAAGATTCAGTTTCTCTTTTTCTAGATCGTGAACTTTATAACCCCAGCTTACTCGTTTAATTTTATTTATAAATCAGAACCAATGTTTCGATTTTAGTACACATGTGAGTCTTTCTTCAGCAAACAAGCTGTTCGGATATGCCAATTATTTGCCGTATAACAATTGAGAAAATATATACACAATAATGTCAAGTTAGTGAAACGTATCACCGGTTAAATTATACACGTTTATAGTGTACTTGTTCGTTGTTGAGGGATAGTGTCGAATTACTTACCTCTGAATAATATGCATGAGCTTATTTTCAATCAAACATCTAGTATTCAGAATTAAATGTGTTTCCAACATTTTTATTCAAAATACAACTGGCATAAAGTTGCGTCCATGAGAACTTTATTATTGTAGATTTACCACGAGTATTATTTGATATTCATTTTATGTATTTATGGTTTTTTATGTTTCATTTAAATAACTACCTACGTATTTATTTTCTTCGTATTAACCATGGAAATATTTGTAATATAATAATTAAAATATATTATTTTAAGTACTGCAGTCGTATAAAAATGTTTTGACTATACACGTATTTATTTAATGCAGGTGTAGGGATATTTATTTGTAACATGTAAATACCACTTAATGATTTACTTTATTCAAATTCGATATGGAAATATATTCAGCGAATAACACTTTTCTGTAAGTTGCCGTGGAAACTAAATATATTTCAGTGTAAAATAAAATAAATAACATATGGATGACATTAATGCTGGAATTCTGTGATAAATCTACAGGGTGTTTCACAACATATGCCACTTACTTTAACACCATACAGTACTCAAAGTACTGATTATGAAACTGAAATTGTTCTTTACATGAAGTATACATTTTTAATGCTACTGGTTTGAGAGTTATTTTATTAAATTATAATTATAAATACTACAATTGTCCATCCGAAAAATACATATTAATAGGGTTATAATTATAATTTTATTATTAATATATTAGAAATAAGTTTCAAAACAGTGGAATTTAAAATTGTTATTTTATGTAAAATGCAATTCATTTTGCAAAATTTAAAAAAAGTAAATCTATTTTATTATAAGTACTCGTACGTTGAGTATTATCTTCTTCTTTTGATGGCACTACAGCCCAAATTGGGCCTGGGCCTACCGGACACACCGAGCCGCAGTTTTTACACTGCCGTACTGCCGGTCTTCGTAGTCGAATGCTACATTATTTAAGACGTATAAGTGACTAGCTTATAGCGCCCGAGTGTGATAAATACATGTAACTGTATTTTTTATATTTTACGACAAATCACACATTGTCGACAGGCGGATTCGAACTGACGAACCTTGGTTCGGGTGACGTCACAGTATGTTAAGATATGTGCCTTAACACGCTCGGCCACCGCACCTTTTGTTGAGTACTATATGAGGTTAAAATAAGTGCGAAAAGATATGGAATACCCTGTATAATTAATAATGAACAAAATTACATGAATATCAAACATATAGAACCTTTAGGCTATTAATTTTAGTTGACCTAGTGCTAATATTATTAATTATGTTTTAAGTTTTAATGTAACATCTTAGTTGGATGAGGATTTTTTTAACAAAACACTTTACAGATATTAATACTCAATTCAAGAAACGTACGTTTCTTACCTGAGTCAATCAATTATTATTTACTAAAAATATAAAGTAAACACTTGGCTATGTTTCACAAAATTCAGCCTCCAAGTCACCTTATGAGGGCATCGTCAGAGGCTGGCCAGCACAGTTAGTAACCATAGACGCGTTGCCCTCATGCCCTCATAAGGTGACTTGGAGGCTGAATTTTGTGAAACATAGTCAAGTGATTACTTTATATTTTTTATTAAACCTTGTTTCACCAAGTGTTGGATGACAATTAATTTTGTCTTTGTTGTTATTTAAATTGCTATTGCGTAGCTTTCCCTTTTTTTCGGTAGATGGCATGACCAGTTCCACAGAACTTCTCATGTCATCTTACCAGTTTGTTAGAGATCTTATTCTCTGCTGGCACAGTTCTTCGTCATCAGCTTCTTCACATGAACTTTGTTCTAGGTGAAGAAGTGAGTTATACCATACTGATGAGCTCTAATAAGAGCGAAACGCGTCTATGGTTACTAACTGTGCCGGCCAGCCTCTGACGATGTCCTCATAAGGTGACTTGGAGGCTGAATTTTGTGAAACATAGCCAAGTGTTTACTTTATATTTTTATTAAACCTTGTTTCACCAAGTGTTGGATGACAATTAATTTTGTCTTTGTTGTTATTATTTACTATTTCAGCGAATATTCTTATGTTATTTAAACATGTTGATTTTATGTATTTGTTTATAGTAAATAAATGTATTATTATTATATTTAATAATTAACATGATTTTTGATGTAGCACTGCATGCAAATGCGATCAAGTTTATATTGGACAAATGGGAAGAACTAAGCGAGTCTAAGCGTTGAATCCCCAGATTCGATTGCTCAAGATATAATGCAATTTCTATTCATGATTATATTTGAAAATCGTTGCCTGGCTTAAAAGTATGAATGGCCGATTGATCAGAGAAGCTATTGAAATTTTCAAGAATAAGAACAACATGAACAATTGAATAAAACTTGGCTTGCATTAATCAAAAAATTATAATTGCTTATTTAGTTGTTACTTATAGGTCAATTATAAAGCTTATAGAAAAATATAAAATTTTATAGAATTACTGCAAATTACTGTCCCACTTATTTTCGATGTTGCTGATAATTTTCCTATTACTTACTTGTTTATAGTTACGTTTTGTTGTACCGAAACATCGGATAAAAAAATATATAGAATTTAAATAACAACAAAGACAAAATTAATTGTCATCCATACCGTTGGTAAAACTAGGTTTAATAAAATATAAACACTTGGCTAAGTCTCACAAAATTCAGCCTCCAAGTCACCCTATGAGGGCATCGTCAGAGGCTAGCCAGCACAGTTAGTAACCATAGACGCGTTTCGCTCTTATTAAAGCTCATCAGTATGGTATAACTCACTTCTTCACCTAGAACAAAGTTTACGTGAAGAAGCTGGTGACGAAGAACTGTGCCAGCAGAGAATAAGATCTCTAAAAAACGGTATTTTATTATATAGAATTTAAACCAAAATACTTATTTAAAGCGATATAAATTTACCCCTAATATAGTTTAAATCAGTGTCCTCAAAACTTACCCAAGTTACTATAGTTATTTGTGTATTAAGAGCGTAAAGTGAATCTTTATTATTCGCACATAATTGCAGCGCGAGCCGAAGACGAGAGCTGCAATAGAGCAAGAGGAACAAAGGCATATTACGCTCGTGATACGCATATAATTTATTCTACGATTGAATTTAAAAAATTTAAAAACGTGTATGAACTGAAAATAAATTCGTTCTGTTAATGCCACAAGTTTTAGTTTCAATTGTATCCCTGGTAACTGCTGAAATAAGCGCGAATTTAATATCTTTTACGCGCGTTGCCATTAGAAACGCACTGTAAAGTTATATTTCGATTGCTCCACGGAAAACGTCATCATTGCGATGACAAATGAGAGCGTAATTGTCAACTTTTCATATCAATCGTAGAAAAATGTCATTTCGTATTGGATAAAGTGAGTGTTTTATATGTATTTTCTCTGGTCGTTTATATAATTTTAACTGTGGGATTTAAACTTGGGATCTCCGGATTCGAAAACCATAACGTTAACCACACCTCAAACTGGAGGTGTAAAATGACTATTATTTACCCATCTCATCCAATTAAAGCTAGCACACTTACAGAAATATCATAAAATTGTAAACAACATATGTTGTGTATTATAAGCAATTATTATAAAAACTTTCAAATCAAAAACTTAATTTTACGGACAATTATATTATATCGCCTATAAAATGTACATTATGGAATTCATTTATTTTAACGAATCAGTGTAGGTCGGCATGACAACAGATGACAATCGACTGGAGGCATATTTACATGCATAGTTCCGGCAAATTTTATTATTGCCTACTGCTATCCATTTCGTATTTATTTTGCTGTAAAGTATACCATAAATAAATTAAATATATTAAAGATAATGATCGTTGCTAATAGGTAGCAAATTGCGCAAAACTTAAATAACAATAATTACTTTATTACGACATGTACCTATTAATTTTTAATTTGTATTGCAATTAATTTTTCTTTCAAATATTGCAGCTAAATTTAAATATCTGGACGACCAAGCTTTTTCAGAAAATAACGGTAGATAGAAGAAATAGATAAAAGACACTTGTCTCAACAATTTTCAAACGAACCATAATTGGTGACATTTTTCGTTGTCAATTATGACATATAATTAATTTCAAATTTATGATTTTGATTCTTATTGATTATTGTAACATTTAAACGGTATGGCTTTCACCGATCACCAAAAATGTTGCTTGTTAGAGATGTATTTTGGAAAAGGTGAAAAAATTTATGGTTCTTCTAAATTGAACAATTGTTGACATTTTTAATAATTACTTAATTAATTTCGGACATTCTTTTTTATGGCATGAATCGTTGCCATTTTTTCTAATTACGCGTTATCTAGAAAACAGTTGAAGATATTAACTTTGGTGTAGTCAGGATTTTTATTTGGAGGAGGCAGAACATTTTTTATTATTGTGAAAAAATTGTACGATTTCTAATATACGAGTACGATAGGTGTTGTTTCATATTTCTTGTAATTTGTAAAATGGTAACATTAATTAAAATACGGTTTTTAAATTTAATACCTTATTAAAACGAAATAATATCGAATGTCAAATACTTTTGGGGAGGCTGTGGATCCTCTGAACTCTTCCCTTGCAACGTTACTAGGTATATTGCTTGTTTAGATAAAGTACAAAATTATAAACGTTAAAATTGTTTTATTTAGCAGTTATTTTATATTAGAATGTATTTTTGTCGTTGATCGCTTCATTCGCACTTCTGATATTCAAATCCTAAGGTGTATTTATAAATGACGTGAACGTGTTTATATTCTAAAACTGGTAAACTATTGAACAAACCACGAATGTTATAAGTCATAACAGGCCTTAGATGTCGTAAAATCCTCGCTGTACGAGCTCGGATTTTAAACTGACATCTGCGGCTATAATGACACTCATAACATTCCTAGGTATGTTTATAGCTATTAAATTAAATGTTTCAAGTGTAAAGTTAGCATATTATTGTCCAGTTGCTAAGCAAATCGAAATAATATGTCATTTGGTATAATTTACATTGCTGTCAAATATTTGATCTGCTTTTATCTATTTAAACCAAATTTAAATAGATTATAACATGACGAATGTTTCGTATGACATATAATTTTGATTTGTTTTTATTAATTTAAACCAAGTTTAAAATTTAAGTTTTGCTGCTGCAACTAAGCATTAGTTTTTTATCTAAAATTGACTGCGGAAAGAAAGAAAATGGCTACCTTGTCCTTAAAGAATTGTATCTACTGTAGTGAATAATTGCTAAAACAAGTACAATCTATTTTAGATTTACTGGAACAAATTAAAATTGAATGACCATAATAAAATGAAATACACTAAAGTAAAGAACCATTATTTAAAACTATTAAACTAACTACATAAAAGCCAACTATTTCTAATGAATATTCTATGCATCATCTTCTACAAAAATTACGTACAACACGGCCACACATAAGTATATATTCTTAAAAACGCAGCAGTGAAAGCAGTTTAATTTTGAAACATGGCTGTTGGTGGCCAATTATCGTTAAAGTAAGCGTTTTAATAAAGACAGTATGGCGGAAACAGGCCACCGTGCTAGTTCTCTAAACAAAAACACATTTATTTACTGTAGAATTGCACGATAAGCGTTACGATATTGTAAGAAGTAATGTAAACATAAGAAAATATTCCGAATCCCTCCACAATTGTTTCATTGGAAATTTGGCGTTAGTTTTAATTTTAGATTAGAGACTACATCTAATAAATCTAAATCATGCTTTTGATCAATTGTGTTTTAGATTTCATTTTGATCTTTCTTAGCATAGTAATTTGAATATAGCCAATTTATTATTTGTAACACAAGTTACGCGTAACTAAATTTCTCATATGAAACATTTTCCTTTAAACAGCAGAAAATATGATGGTAAATATTCAATTACTTTTGAAATACTATACTTGGTAAATCGGCAAGCAAACAATTTGTAAATGCCATCTTTTCTACAAATATGAGTCTGTAGAACTTCAATAAACGTATGGCATGTTTGACATATCTGAAATTTAAAAGATGTTCGTATCTTTTCAGGTAAAGACGACAATAACTCAGTGAATTTCAGGAAAACTTCAACGAGCAATTTTACGATTTCTTCAGAAATGTAAGTTGAAATTTCGTTCGATCTTAAAGCGGAATTTCTCATATATAGAAACACGACAAAATGTTTGGAATTACATTTTATTTTTATTACGTGTTGAAAAAATTGTAAAATAATTACTTTTATTGAAGTAGGGTTTCAAAGGTTATGATATTTATTAGAAATCCTTGAAGATGGACAATTACAGAAAACCATAAAATGTAATTAGAAAATTAGATTAACGTGGGAAAGTATTTAAAAAACAAATGACAGTATTTGCAGGTGTTGGTTTTAATTTAATCTACAACATGTGACATAGATAATTAACAGAAAATAATTTATTTTATTGTCTATATAAAAATGTTGAAACAATAACTTTCCATGTAAGCGAAATCTAATTACAAAGTTTTAATAAAACAATTGATAATTTCTTTACATAGAAACCTTGCAGCTATGAATTTAATTTTATAATAATATTTAATAAGAAATTTGAAATAGCTTTTAATAACATTGTTTTTCATACTGAATAATATTATGATGCTAAAATAGTTTAAATTAAATTAATACAGAGAAAATTTAAATAACTTCATCCATTATATTACCTATGTTTAATAATGTTTTGTAATGCGACAAAAACATTGGCTGGTAGCACAAGCTCTGTTTTTGCCTGTTTTAAGAGCAGTGTTTTAGCTATCTTTAACATGTTAAAACCGTGCTCTTAGAACACCCAAAAACAGAGCTTGTGCTACCAGTCATTGTATTTATTATTTAATTGAACAGGCTATTTATTGTTTTTCTTTATACTAAAATTTGAAATACTCAGAGTTAATTATATTATTTGGATATAAATCAGCGAGATTTAAAAATGAAAATTGCAAGAATCATATTTTACCATTATTACTGTAAGAAACGAACATTTGTAATTTTCTCCTTAAAGATAAAATAAATAAAAGTATCATCATGCCTTTTAGTCAGTACTGAGTGTGGCACTCTGCCGGAGCAGATTTCAGTAAGTGATATATTTTTTCACGTGAAGTGCAGTTACCAGCCTTAAAATCACGGCCCTCAAAGATGTTAGTGGAGGGAAAGCCACAGGGGTAATTTTAACGTGGTGAATTTGTTTGTCGTCTGTGGGAATTGAACCCGGGCTGTCAATTCTACAGGCCGACTCGATACCACTGAGCCATCTTAAACTTTTGAACATAATTAAATTTACATATTTAAGGTTTTGTTAAATAAATTCTTGTTTAAAAGCAATATATTGTCCGTAATTTTAGTTGAATGTGGGGGGTGGTAAAAATATTTGAAGGTTAAGAATTACTGTTTTAAATAGTACAAATTGATTTTAGCCTAGTACAATACCGATAATTTATTCTTTTCATCTGTTACGAAAGGTTCAATTATATTCTAAAAACAATACAGAGAGAAACAATCAATCAACTATACAAACAAGAAACAAACACCAATTCAAACAAAATCAAACTCTAACCTTACTAAATCACGAAACCTTTCCATTTTCATGTCATTTTAACAACCCTTTTCATGCACATCACCCTACGGTCGACTTACCACATTCATCTCTCATTCTCGCTACCAATACTACCCTGCCGTGAATCACCCCTCACATGAGCGCCAGTGAATATTGTAAAGAGTATGAGAACGGTTTGTCCTACTCGCATGGCGTAGGTCGGGATTCAAAATGGCGGACGCAAATGGGTCGCGGGTAATGAAATCAGAAATCGGGGGATTTGATACGGCCTGTTAGCTTAACGATGTGTGATTCTATCGGCATGATTTATAGATAATGAAAGTAATGGTGGTGTTATGGGTGACGATTCGACGCCATTTTGTATTTATTGTTTTTGTTGTGTATTGAAAGACTTTAACATTGTATAATATTCTTTTAACAATTTATCTGTATTTTTGATTAAACACAAATTGATTTTCACAGATTATTAGATAGCCATAGATTCGGAACAAAATATTAACATTTTAAATGTCAAATTTGACTTTCATTACAGTATGATTTTGTTTACTTAAAATAATGGCTGGTGCCACAAGCTCTGTTTTTGCCTGTTTTAAGAGCAATGTTTTTGGGTGTTCTGTAGCATGTTAAAAACTTGCTCCTAAAACACCCAAAAAGAAAACTTGTGGACCAGCCACTGTATACAGATGCACCAGGCTATTTGATCAAATGAAGATTGCATTTTATTCGTACTTTATATGCAAAATGAACAATTGTAAGAAAACTTCTAAAATATATTTAATATTAAGAGCCAGTACAATATATAATTTAGCATTTACTTTTTTGTTTAAGATCATATGTACAAAATCAATAAATAAATAAATTATTAGTTTATCTTACCCTGGTTCGATCCTCACAGCCGACAAACAATTTTCACCAATTTAAAATCTACTCCTTTGGCTCCTCCACCACTAATATATTACTTACCGAGATCTTCTTAGGCAGAGTGCCACCCCAGTGATGGGTAAGAGGTGTGATGATATATTTATTTATTTTATTTATATCTTAGCTTTTGAATATTTCTATATCATATATTATTAGTTATCAAAGTTATTTGAAAGAAAAAGGCTCCAAATTAAAAATACGAAGAGTTATATTTTCTACCAGTTTCATTTGAAGCATTTTTATCTAAAAAAAAAAGAAACGTTTAATTGCAAGAAATATACGATGTATAAATGTTGAAGATATTTAGAATATGTAAATTTAATCAGAATCTGCAAATATGTCTGTTGTCCTAATTCCAGAACAAGATTCGCTTCTTAATCCATATAGATTCACTTATTATTCCGGCAAAACAAGAATGTTTACTAAGGAGCTATAACAAATTACAATTGTAACACTTAAGACAGCCTTAACTAACTATCCAAATTTCTGAATCAAAATCCAACATACGTTGCAAGAATATATAAATACAATGACAATATGCTAGAAGGAGACAAACTAAAATATTGTTAGTCACAAGTGAAGTTAAGAAACCGTAGCCATAACGTATGAAAATTTTCATCCCATGTTTTATAAGCGAGTGTAACGGTTCCATGTGAAAACGGGAACATTTTCTATTTACCCATGCTTGCATCTCTTTCCAATTGCATTCAAGTTTTAAATGCTAGAAAGAGATACAGTCAGCGTGATATAATTCATCATACAATTATCATAGGAACAAACGCGACAAAGAGAGATAGCTCTATTGAAGCACAAGGGAGAAAGACAAAGACTGGTGGAGATTTTGGCGTTCAGCTGGCCCGGCTTTGCACGCTTCATGGTGGATTTTCATCTAAATTTTCGTATTTCCATGTTCTTTCATTCGATATTAGCACGCATGTCAGACGGTTACCTTACCACCGGGTCGCAAACACTGTTAAATGTACCAGGAGATGCCAAACTTTACCTTGGGGGATGACATACTCGATTTAATTTCTTTTTAGACACAAAATGTTGAAGAAACTTTTGTTTAGTTAAAGAAAAATAAATTGACTTTGACCCGGTTGCATAAAATGTTGTCAGCTACTCATGTTGTAACTACTCGCAAAAGTTGAATTGGATTAAAAAAACGCATCTAAAAATATATTTTCTTGGTTTTAAATTTATATGATAATGATTAACTTTGAAATGAGGTAGGCGAATCTTGAGAACCCTGGTTCGATCCCCACAGCCAACAAACAAGTTTCACCAAATTAAATCTACCCTTAAGGCTCTCCCTACATTAAAATCTTTGAGAGCCGTGATTTGACGTCTGGTAACCGCACTTCACGCGAAGAAATATATCATTTACCGAGATCTACTTACGCAGAGTGCCACACCCAGTAATGGGTAAAAGGCGTGATGATATATTTATTTATTTACTTTGAATTAATAACACTTCCATTATATTTATTTATATTTTGTTTTTTCTTTCGAAATATAAATAAAGATAATGGAAGTTCAAAATTATATATGCATTAAACTACTCGTAATAATACACAGTCCGATTGATCTACTTACTTATTGGTTTCAGACGTTCTAATTTATTATTAGAGAAAAATATTTTTTCTACAATTTCTATAAAAAGTTGACAATTACGCTCTCATTTTTCAGCGTAAAGTTGAAGTTTTCTGTAGAACAATTGAAAAATATCTTTATCGCGCGTCTTCAATGGCAACGTGCGAAAAAGATGTTAAATGTTGTTACAAGTTTTTTTTTGGTTATTATTTGTCGTTGCTAGAATATTTATTAACAGAAATCGTTTAATAATGATACTCCCATTTAATTTGCATTGTTTTTTTACACAGAATTTGATATTTCTACACAGGATTTATTTAATATAACACTTCATACACAATAATTTGTTTAATTATAATACTAATTATTATTATTATTTTATTTGGCAAAATTACAGCAAAAGCTGATCTCCCATTTAACCTGTACATCAAAATAACAAAATTAATTTACATAATTATGGTATAGCATAATTAAATTCTAAGTTATTAGGCAGACATAAGATAGTAATGGTAATTAATAAACATGATGAATAATCTTATTCAAATATAGACCAATATGGATTAACAATAGATATTAAAAAATATCATAAATACAATAATAGAGTAAGGTATAAAGATTCTATTAAGTAAAATTGTACCACTAAGTAACAATTTTTTCAATTTAGATGCAGAAATAGCTGGTTGTAAATTTAGTAATGGAGAAGGTATTATATTAAGAATGCTAGAGACAACATGACTGTAAGTACGTTGAAAAAGAGAATAATGTTTTGTATGTGAGTATATAAAAGATATATATTGTTTCAAGTTGTAAATGTATAAAAAATTGTTGAAATGTTGGGAACTTCTGTTCAGTTTTTCTATTCCAATCGCCGTGTGTGACTTTGGGGGACCCGACCTTAAATGACTGGGATTTTAATCAATGGCCTACCATTGTCCAAGCATTTAAGTGTTCTGATAATGTTCATTGTAAAGCGGAAATGTAAATTTCGTTCCGTCAAAGGATAAATTGCCGTCTTTTGTTTCAACCTCTGTATTGTTACTTTTTACGTAGGTTACATTTACAACATTCGTTTATATTTTCTGAAAATATGTGTTTTTGATAATCAAATCTTTTTTTGAACCATTATTTCATTGCCTGCTTTATTCGTGACCTCATAGGGATCCTATTTTGTAACCGGAAAGCAAATATGTTACTACAATTTACATTTAAAATGTAGTGGTGTCATCATTACATTCAGAATTAAGAAACAGCAAATACATTTATTTCTACTTGTATAAAACCTTCTTCAAATTCCACCACTTTCATTTAAATTATATTGACCCTTTATTACTTATAAAATTATGTAAGTAGTAACAACTAATAGTTTAATTTCAATTCTAATAACTTTTGTAAAAAGCTGCTTTAGAAATGATAGTGAAAACAAATTGTATCAAAGTGACTTCTTGGACTTGTAGCCATTGATTTCATGAGCTTGACAATGCACCTTGTACATAAATTAATTTATTGATTATTAGTACAAATTGTTTTAGTATAAATTCTAAACTAGAACGCAGTTAAATTGAAAATGCCGATAACAAAATGACACATTCATTATTGTAATATTGACAGTTTTTAACTGCAAAAAATCTACACGAAAAAGCTTTTATGCTGTGGTCAGTACCATGTCCGTATTTACTGTCAAATGAACTAATTACAAATTTGTTAATTGAATTATATTTGTAAAGCTTTTTTGCAGTAAAAATGCGTATGTATTTGCAGAATAATTTTAATTTATTTTCTAAGAATTACTTGATTTATATATTTGAGATATGAATTTTTATTTGCACTTATTTTATTTTATAGATTTACACAGAAAAATAATTACTTAAAAATGAATATTTATGATAAAATAAATAAAAGTGCTGCTTAAATTGCGAGACGTTATATTACTTAGGTATTCTCGTATGTGTAGATAAATGCAAACACAATAAATTATAAAACAGTAAAATATATAATAGGTATTTCATAATTCATAACATTAATTATATACAGAGTACTGTCACTAATTATAAAGTTTATTAACTAATTCTATTTTCATGCATATATGGAAATGCCGAAATTGTCCTTTTCTTATTGATCGAGATATACATCTAAAAGTTATATCAGAATTAACTTATTGACAATGAAATCGGATCGTATAGGGTAGGTGGCTCAGTGGTATCGAGTCGGTCTGTGGATCTTGAGAACCCTGGTATGATCCCTGTGGCTCCCTTTCCACTAATATCTTTGGGAGCCGTGATTTGACGACTGGTAACCGCACTTCACGCGAAAAAATATATTACTTACCGAGATCTTCTTAGGCAGAGTGCCACGCCCAGTAAAAGGCGTGATGATATATTTATTTATTTTATTTATAAGTCGGATCGTAGACACTCGAACATAGAACAAAATTTGAAAAATTTTAAAACATATTACTGGTTGTTAATTATATGTACTAAAAACAAGGGTAGCAGAAAGCTTGAATCATATATTATCGTAAAAAAAGCCATCCAAATTAAATTTTCACACCCCATTTTCAGTAATTATCACCCTTGTTCCCACCACAAGTTGCAACTGCAACTCAGGAGGTCTTGTAAACAATAAACAGTCACAATCCATCTTTCCCAACATTTAGGAACCTTTCATATGTCTCGTAAACCTTAGTCTCCATAGCAACAATAACCTCGCCGAAAGTATAAATGAAGCTTGGGTTTGATACGGTTAATTACGGCCCCCATTTGAAGCGAGCTTGTGCGATCTTTAGAGTTTTCACATCTGCCAACGTGAAATCGCTACCTTCTAGGTGGCATGGGCGTGCACAGGGATGACAAAAGAGGGCGATAGATTTTGTTTAATTAATATATTACAATTATTTATTGATATTTTTTATCACTTATCGATATATACTACGAGAGAGTGCCACGCTCAGTAATAGTTAAAGAACGTGATGATATATATATATATATATATATATTATTTAATTTGGTAGTACGATGGTGTGAATAAAGGTGAATTCAGAACCTGTAGAGTAACATAAACAAATGAATAAATAAATTGATGGTGTAAGATTGCGTGAATGATTTAGATATGAATGAATGAATAATAATAATCATCATCATTTATATTTAGCCTATAAAATCAGTATTTCATAGTTAATAGGCAGAATATAGTTTTTACATGAATTAATTTAACAAATAAATAAATATATCCTCACGATTTTTACTCATTACTGGGTGTGGCACTACGCCTAAGCAGATCTCAGTAAGTAATATATTTCTTCATGTCCACCAAAGAAATTAGTGGAGGGAGAGCCACAGGGGTAGATTTAAATTGGTGAAAATTGTTTGTCAGCTGTAGGGATCGAACCAGGGTTCTCAAGATGCACAGGCCGATTCGATACCACTGAGCCACCTACCCCATAATTTAACAAAATACGTATATATCAAAATAAAATGAAAAAACAAGACAAACAAAACTATTTTCACAAATGTGAAACCTGACGACTCAACATTAAACTTTTCAATGTTTCTACGAAGGAAACAGATTGGAGATTGAGCAATGAGGAAAGAATTTTATTTAAGATAATTGGACATAACTGTAAAAATGTTTCAAGAGAGCATTGTTGTGACTGAAGGTTTTGAAAGAATCAGAGTGTGTGCTATAAACGAACTTCTTTGGAAAGAATTATATATGTGGATGAAGCAATAGTGGTGTACCAGGATATGCATATTTTGCAAAGATTAAATGCAGGATGAATCTAAAGAATAAGTGAATATTTCTAGGATATAAACTACGTGATTAGTTAAGTATATATTTTATTTCAAGCATTTAAGGGGTAAGGCCACTCTAGACAAGGAAAAAAGGGTAATTTTAAAGATATTTTTAACGAAATCTAAACGTGCTGCTTAAGAACTGTTTTTGGATCTATATTTAGTGCTCTTTAAACTTTATTTAAAAAATTTTTTTAAAGAAAATATTCAAAATTGTCGTCAGAAATTAAAAACAAATGGCGACTCCTCTCGGCGCGTAGGGCAAATCGGGCGAAAACATTCCGGGAACAGCAACAGACCTGGATCAAAAAGGGATATGTTTTCTTAATCTCTGATGTGTACTCTAAAAAACTACGGGCTGGATTTTGAAAATTTAGATTTTTAACAAAATGGCGCACGTTTGAAAAAAAAGTTCATTATTCGGAACTAAATTTCTGTATAAAAACGACCATAAAAAACGAATGAAGCAGTTAAAAAAAAAGCCCGCGTAGTTTTTGAGTATTTTATATCTAGAATAATAAATAAAAAGATTCAGCACGATCCATCAATTAGTATTTCAGATTTCTTTTCGCCCGATTTTGAAAATATGATTTCGAGAAAAACGCGTTTAAAGTTTCGAGTCATATATATATATATATATATATATATATATATATATATATATATATATATATATATATATATATATAAATACTATTACTAATAGATATATGCTTTTTTCCCTCTGAAATACTTCCGCGCGGCATTTAAATTAATTGTCCCTTATTCCTAAGGGTTTAAACTATAATTTAAGCAAATTAAAAAAAAATGCATTTTTAAAAAATTCTGGAGTGGCCTTACCCCTTAACATTCAAATAATTTAGAAAAGTTTGGTGACAAAACTATTTTTATAAATTATATACTCTAATATGAGCAGTTCTTGTCTATTTCTTTGTGTCTTTTAACGATCGTGGAATCGGCTACAAAGATTTTGATGAAACTTTGTATTCTAATATATTTGGTCTCAATAATCTAGCTAGGTCTCATCTTCCGGAGAATTCATTTATAGTGAGTTGTAGAATGCTCACGTATCTATAGTTAAGAAACTGTTTGTCAAGCTAACACCTTGCTAAAAGTATATGTAATTTGTAGAGATGGGCGAATATCATCCGCGAATAGTCGAATGCCGCGAATATTGACATTATTCGATATTCGAGATTTTCGAATATTAACGTCAGTATAGCGAACATTCGAATACCTCGAATATCGCGCCATATGTTGACCTCAATTTTTTACTATGTTTTTCTTTATCATTTGTACATAAACTTAAAGCTATTACAATACTTTGAAGTTAGTAATAACAAAGATATTTTATTTCAAAACCATGAAGACGTACCATATTTCAAATTTGTTTTTCGCCAACATCAGCCCGTACGTTTCACCTTAAATTTGAAGTTTTAGTCTTTTTCTTTTTTGTTTGTACTTTTTGTTTTAATTTTATTTTATCTTAACAATTTCATTCAAATAATGAAGAGGACATAATTAAATAATTATTAATAATAAATAAATTAACTTTTAGGAGTATTCGATATTCGAATTCGAGAAATTTGATATTCGCTCATCTCTAGTAATTTGTATGTTTAACAACAGATTTTTAACTCTCCAGTTGTTAGTTACTAACAGTACAGTAACTATGATTCGTACAAATGGTCTTAAGTACATAATTTAAAATAAATATAGACATGTGAATATTTTCGGGCAATGAAATTGATTGAAACTAAAATCAACTTGATATCAACTAAATGTTTTCGAGATATAAGCGAAAAGTCAAAAGAAAATTGGGGAAAAATTGTTTCTCTTACTTCTTACCGTCAGTACGGTGGTGTGAATAGCGATATGGAATTCGAATCCGGAGATCCCGAGTTCGGATCTCACTCAAGCTAAAAATTATATAAACTACTACACCACGGCTCGGTGAGTGCAGACCCTGTACATAGATAAATAAATAAATTTTCTATTATTTTCCGAGCAATGTTCGACCTTAAGATATTTTTTATTAATTAGGGTACTCAATCTTTACTAAACATTTTTATTCATTCATTCATATTTATAATTCTTTTCATGAAATATTTCACTCTCCAATAACTTAACCGCATCAATTCTTTATTTATGTGAACGCTTCCAATTATTTGAGTTTTGTAAAATCTTCGAAGTGTTGTTTACTTTGGATTTCCTTCAGGAAAATTTATCCTGAGAAGCCTCTGGGTATGAGTTAATATATTTTGTTTGCGCCTTGCCCGATGGTTTCTTATTTGCCAATGAGATTACAGCTTCACACACAGCGCCAAAGCGCAAAGTGGGAGAAAAGAGAACCATAAATTCGTAGTCGGTGTCTTTGTTCCGTTTATCAGTTCTATTTAACGGATTAACTGGCAGTTAATTTTCGAATTAATCAGAAATGTTGTGTTTTATACTTTGATTAATATTGTGTAATAAAGTTTTATTAGTATTGTGCACGTACTGGCGTTGAGATTATTCTTTAGGTTGGTACTCATTGATCGTAGTTCCTTTTTTGTTAGGGGAAAATAAATTGAGATTGGTCATATTGCGGCCGTTATGATTTTACTTCCATATAAATACTTGATTCATTAAATACGATAGTCATAAACTTGACAGATATTAATACAGCATTACATTCTTATTTTTACTCTCTACAGAATCAATTTCAAGCCTTCTTAACTCAAATCTTACGGCACAATATCTCCAAATAAAATTACTGAATCTATTGGTATAGCATACATATCAACATGGCAAAATATCTAACTGAAAACTTACAACAGTAAATTTCACTACAGAGATATTACACCTGATTTTTCGCCCTCCTACACATCTTTGAGGACTGTGATTTGATTACCTTTCATTTGTTTTCAATTCTTACCCTAAGACCCGGTCGTGTGAAACGTTGTTAGCTAATCACGTTGTTAACTACTTGAAAAAAATTGAATTGGAATAAAAAAACGCATCTAAATAATTTGTAAGTTTTTGGCAGTTCAGTATTTTAAAACGTTATAATTTCTGTAGTATGTATTAAACTAATAATTATAGATTACAAATATTGTTTTGCAATTGTTATTTAACTAACAATAAGTATTTTAATATCTAGCTGTTAAATTAATTAATTAATTATTACACAAAAGTCAGACAGTATGTAAAATGTGGCGACTGCCATCATTTCATATGTTGCTAGGTACGTTTTTTGCAACCGGACTTATAATATCTAACTGCAATTATGTAAAATTTATTTTCAAAAACAAACGCAGTAGACGCACCTTCCTTTCGTATCTTTTAAGATTCTTTGTTAGATGAGTATGTCTAATGAAAGATTATTGAAACAATAGGTATATAAGATGTGATTGAATGTTTCTTGTGCGATAAAAGATTGAGAGTGTGAAGTATAAGTAAACTTTTATGGAAAGAACGTGAATGTAGTTGAAACAAAGATATTGGCTGGTAGCACAAGCTCTGTTTTTGCCTGTTTTAAGAGCAGTGTATTTGAGTGTTTTAGCTACCTCTAATATGTGAAAACCATGCTCTTAAAACACCCAAAAACAGAGCTTGTGCTACCAGAAAATGTGTTTAGATGATAATGTTGAACGAAGACTGCTATTTTGATAAATCTGATGAGTGGATATTCTGTGAATGTTTCAGGGATCCGTGCTATTCCATTTAATAGGATTTAGCGTCATGTTATGCACGCAGAATTTATAGATGTATTAATTTGTCCATGGATTATTTTTCAGATAACATATATGATCAACGAATAAATGTAAAGGAGCGAATAGATGAATGTGTTTGAAGGTTACGTGATAAATATATCTGAGTGTGAGGAATATATGAGCTTGTACGTGGTTGATGTTTCGATGAGAATAAAAATTAATAATTATAAATTTATCATCACGCATTTTACCCATTACTGGATTTGGCAAACTGTCAAATCAGATCTCAGTAAGTGATATATTTTGTACGTGAAGTGTAGTTACTAACCATGAAACTACGACCCCCCAAAGATGTTAGTAGAGGGGGAGCCACAGGGGTAATTTTAATATGACGAAAACTGATTCTTTGATAAATCTGATAAGTGGATGTTCTGTATATATTTCAGCGGTTTGATAGGATATAGTGTGATTTTATGTATATATGTAACTTTATTGTAAGCGCACAAAATAATAATCGTCTATTATTTATTTATTTATTTATGTTACTTTGTACAACAGGAACTTAATCCCAATTACAGTACGGGGTCCGCACTCACCGAGCCGCAGTGTGGTAGTTCATATAATTTTTAGCTTGAGTAAGATTCGAATTCGGGATCTCCGGATTCGAATTCCATATTGCTATCCACACCACCGTACTGACTGTTATATTTAGATTAGCTTACTTATTCAAAAATGCGTAAATTGGTGTAATGATATTTTTCGTTGATCCACCTTTCTGACTTCAACTTACAACTAAATGCTTAAGGATTCGATACTTTTTACTTTCGACTATCATTCAATGGTGTCTCGTATTAACGATGAATTATGAATCATAAAAATCAGATATAAATAATTCTAATTTCGTATTCAAGGGTGGCCAAATCACGGTGGTCTGATACATGGGGTAAACTTGTATATTTGTAACAACCCTCATTCCTCAATACAGAGAATAATGGATCCTGGTCGTCCCCTTAGCTTATTGAAACGAGCTTTGTGCTTTTAGTTAGAGGCGGAGCTTTACTGCAGACATAAAAATACGAAGGATGTATACTTTTCTCTGTGGATCGGACGTTGTTAGTCAAGTTTTATACTCACCGAAAGGACTTTGTATATTTTTTATTCTCTTTCAGATACTTTTCATGTAAATAACAAGAAAAACAAGTATTTTAAGATTTGATTGGTATTTATTTATTTATAAATAAAGCGTATTAAACATTGAGATTTTCGAAGATCTTTAGGAAAATAAAGTAAATATATCATTTCACTATTTTAATCATTCATAAATATGACAACTCAAAAGATCTTGACATTTATATATTTTCTGCTGTCGAACGTTTCTAAATTTTTGATTGATGTTACTAGCCGTCAAATCTCAGTTGCCAAAACCTCAGAGATGTTTGTGACAATGATATTTTTGTGAGGTAAAATTTTCAAACTCGAATTTTCATCTCTCTATTCCCATATGTTTTACTTTCATAATAAATTATTTGATGTAAATGTACTTCTAACATAAAAACATAAATTTATTCTTTATTATAATTTGAAATATATGTATAGAAAATTAATGTTATATTAATGACAGATTCAAAGGAACTTTCTTATGAATCATACGTTGGAAAATAGGAAAGTAAGTTATATTTTCCAAGGAAACAGGTAATTCTTAAGTGCTTTTTTATGCTTTATTTCATTTTGATAAACAAGCACAGTTATTACAAGCTCATATATCATGTCATGACATTACGGATAATATATCGGGGAGTGGTTTTCAAAAACTATTGCGGCAACACAGAACTTTTTAACATTTTCTCAGAATTTTGCATCTTACAATCGTGTTACTTTGACATAGGCTAAATAGTTTAATTCAAACCTGACAATGGCGATATATTTGAAAACTAACTGTAGTTATTATTTTATTTATTTATTGAAAAATAAAAATAATGTTTCAAATTATGAATTGCTCTTTTATAATTTAGTGAGGAAGTTTTTTAGGTTAATTGTGCAATAAAGTAATAATATAGATCATTGATTGATTTGTTTTAGCTTTAAATTTTATTTTGCGTTTATCTCGGGAAAAATAAAGTACCACCATATGAAAATTTTACCATTGTATTTACTATGATCCATAAAAATATACACACCCGGTATTTATGACTAAAATAATATTTATTTATTTATGTTACGCTGTACAAAAGGAATTTAATCTCAATTACAGTACAGGATCCGCACTCACCGAGCCGCAGTGTGGTAGTTTATATATTTTTTTAGCTTGAGCGCGATTTGAATTCTCCGGATTCGAATTCCGTAACGCTATCCACACCACCGTACTAACGCATGGATGAAAAAGATTATATTGCTGTCAAATATTTAAAGCGATATTGTCAGTTTATGTCAAACTTAAAATTGAGGTTTAATTGGTGCAATAGGTTGGTGCAAAATGTGAAAAATGTCTGTAAATTAAAGTGTTAGAAAATCATAATTAGCTATAGCAGTTTTCTTATTTTAGAGGGTAATAAATTAAAGAAAAAATAGTTAGGAAAGAAAATTACTGTTGTCAATTAACCTTTTGAACTTTTCTCGTAATTAGGTAGTTTTAGTTTACCATCAAGAAAAAATTTAAATTTTCTTGTACACTTTTGCTTTTGCAATATTGCAATCAGCTAACTAAAACCATTTGCATATGCCTATTAAACTCGCATAAAACAAGTCATTATTCAAAACATTAACTAGAGAAATCCTCTCATGTGATTGGTGCAAACAATTAGAAATATCTGAATAGGAATAAACTGCATACGACAGTAACGTAACCTCCCCTAACCTAACCCTGCAAGATAGGCGACGCCGCCATTGTAATTCCATGACGTCATAGAATAGACACGTGTTCTCTTGATGAATACGTGCCACGTGACGTGGAGATTTATTGTAAATTATTGTTTGTTTTGTTGGTAGTGCTGAATGAGGGTGGATGGGTATCATTTACGTATGTCTCATGTGAACACCCCCTCAGATTTTGAAATCAATACTGATAGTGGATTGAATTTATGTTTATTGGTGACATTATTTCTCTCTTTTATTTTATTCAATGCCAACCAAAATTAAATTTATTGTTTCAAATTCAATTTATAATAAATTCTAATGGTCATTTGCATTACTTCCCCTCACATACCTATTAAATATAAAACAATATCGAGTAGAAAAATAATGTCAAATGAACTAATAAACATTAAATTTGATATTACTTAAATTTAAATAAATATATCATCACGCCTTTTACCCATAACTGGATATGGCACTCTGTCGGAACAGATCTCGGTAAATAATATTTTCCTTCGCGTGAAGTGTGGTTACCAGCTGTCAAATCACAGCTCCTAAAGACGTTAGTCAAGCCACAGGGGTAGATTTAATTTGGTAAAAAATATTTGTCGTCTGTGGGAATCGAATCAGGGTTTTCAAATCCACAGGCCGACTCGATACCACTGTGCCACCTATCCCATTTTATTTAAGTGACACTTTATATTTAAAGGACGACGGTATAACTGACCATAAATGATTGATTATAGAATTTTGAAGTATATGTAAATTAATAAACAAAATGCATTGAGTTTTATTGTAGACTTCAACCGAAGTACACCACAATTCATAGATGTAATTTGTTTTATCATTTAACAATGTAATTTTTTTCTTGAAAATGACTTACATAAAAGTCGAAACGTTGCTTGTATTTGATTATTACTATTAAAGCCAGTAATCGAACAACTTTATATTGAAGATGCGTAACTAAATAAAATTATCGCTTTTAAAATAAATTATTTTTGAACAATAATCAGCATATCAAATAATGCATGCCCTTAACGTATGTCACCAAAGTTATGAAACATCCTGTAATATAGTTTGATCTGTAATGGCAAACAGTCAAAGAGAAATGAATATATTATTATATTTTGTTTTTTATTTAAATAGCTTTATCAGCTTCCCATAGGTGGTCATAATATTAAAAATTTATTTATTATACTATGGTTTTATTTCTAAAATAAATTATTTGCTATAGAAAGAAGTTAATCATACAGTTACGCTCACTTATCGTGCAGAACATAATGGCAATACGCTTTCCTCCTGATAAACAGCATCCCAGAAGTCATAAATATCATACAAAAGACTATAAATTGAAAGCAATTAAAGCAACTCAAGAACAACAGAAGCTTATCTTTTCAATAACTTGATAATAACTGATTTGCATTCGGTCTTTATGGGGACATTATAGCTTAGAGGGCTGCAGGACTGACGTGGGATCGACCCCCCAGGTTGATAGTTTTGTCTATTGTCGCCGGAAAGAGGCGGAAGACCTCTACAAATTTTAGGTACTTATTTTATTTTACTGCAACGATTGTAATGCATAAATACTTGATTTCATGGATAAATAGAATTATTGAAAAAAATTTAGATCGTATTGTTGATTTGTTATATTTTTTTTAAAGTTTTATACGCTTGTTATTCACAAAATTCAATTTCACAGACAGAACTGTTTTAAGTAGATTTTTTTGTTATATTTTTATCACGTGTCTAATGTTCGTAACTAACCAAAAATAATTAATATTTTTAAAATTCACACAAATAAGACTAAATTATTGTTTGTATTTTTAAACAAAACATTATGTTATTATGTAAAAACGAGATAAATTTATTTGTTCAATATTTTATTCACTATGAATATTATTCATACATAATATTTTGGTTTCCTGTAATTCTTTAACTGTCAGGGTTGGTACTATGAATGTACGAAAGTAGTTATGTTAGCAAACGTCAGACTATTGACAATGATAAAAAACAGTTGTGATTTTGAGATACATATTTTGTAATGAACATTATTTCAATAGAATTATCAATTGTTGTAATTATGTGGTAGGGGGATCAGTGGTATCTAGTCGGCCTGTGGATCTTGAGAACCTTGGTTCTATCCCCACAGCCGACAAACAATTTTCACCAAATTAAATCTACCCCTGTGGCTCCCGATCCACTAACATCTTTGGGGGCCGTGATTCGACGGCCGATAACCGCACTTCACGCGAAGAAATATATTACATACCGAGATCTGCTTTAGCAGAGTGTCACACCCAGTAATGGGTAAAAGGCGTGATGATATATTTATTTATTTTACATACAATACTTTAACCGAGAATTTTCCATCATTTTAATAATTACGTCTAGGTTATTATTTGATTTTTCATTAATTATAATAGTATACAGGATCTCCAAAATTAAGTAAGCAATGTTGTGCAAATTTTAGGAGTGACTCTGATACCGTTGGGAAAAATTCAAAGTTCCGAACTGTTTAAAGGTTATTTAAAAATAAATCTTAAAATCGCGATATTAAAACTAGCCAAATACCTTTTAATAAATATTGAATAAACAATTTTTAGTTATATTTGCGATTTCATAAAATTTCTGTACGAATTTAATTGGTTTCATTTGTTCATATTATTCAGCAATGTATTGCCGGTTAATTAACAAACTTTTAGTGTGACGCAACATATTTATAATTTAAGTGGTTAATTATACAACCCTAATTGATGCAGACATAGTAGTCGGTTGCTTGTTAGTTGTTTATCTGTTATCAAAGCAAGCGAGTTACAATAAACTAATATTTTTGGTGAATTCTTCTGTGACTGGATAGTTATTGAGAAGATACGGTTTAAAACCAGACGAGGTCCAGGATCTGATCTATGGTGCAATTATTATGTTAGTGTAAGTTATCAATTATTTATTGAAGAAGATCGTTCTTTTGAAATAAATGTTGTTAGGAATTGTTATTAGTTAAAGTTTCTTAAAATGTGAGTATAATCAGAGATTCTAAATTGCGTGTTTATAATAATGTAAAATAGTGAATGTTGGATGCGAATAAGGTTCACGCCTATTACCCATTACTGGGTGTGGCACTCTGTCTAATCAGATCTCGGTAAGTGATATATTTTTTCGCGTGAAGTGCGGTTACTACTTATCAAATCACGGCCTCCAAAGATATTAGTGGAGGGAGAGCCACAAGGGTAGATTTAATTTGGTGAAAATTGTTTGTCGGTTGTAATAATAAGGTAATATAAATGGCGAATAACAACTGTGGAAATTAGAGATGGGCGAATATCAAATTTCTCGAATTCGAATATTAATCAGATCTCGAATATTCGAGTACCTCCAAAAATTATTAATAATTATTTAATTATGTCCTTTTCATTATTTGAATTAAATTGTTAAGATAAAATAAAATTAAAACAAAAAAGAAAAGAAAATGACGAAAACTTCAAATTTAAGTTGAAACGTACGGGCTGATGTTGGCGAAAAACAAAATTGAAATTTGGTACGTCTTCATGGTTTTGAAACAAAATATCTTTGTTATTAATAACTTCAAAGTATTGTAATAGCTTTAAGTTTATGTACAAATGATAAAGAAAAACATAGGCAAAAATTGAGGTCAACATATGGCGCGATATTCGAGGTATTCGAATATTCGCTATACTGACGTTAATATTCGAAAATCTCGAATATCGAATAATGTCAATATTCGCGGCATTCGACTATTCGCGGATGATATTCGCCCATCTCTAGTGGAAATGATATATTTTCGGGGTATATATGAAAATACAAGATAAGATCTTGTCCGGTATATATTGCTATATGTTAAGGGTGATATTGAGAAGAATGGGTATTAAGTCAAATAAGTCAAATAATGTAAAATCTATGTTTTATGAAAGAATTTTTGCGGGTTTTAGCTTACAATATTAGAATGATTATTTATTAATGTTTATTATTTATTCCATTTGTTCAGTGACATGTAATCAATTTAAAAATTGAACTTCTGGCACTGCATTTGCCAATACGAGACGGCAACAAACAATACCAGTACAAGCGTGATTAATTCCTTAACGTGTAGCATAGATTGTACTTCTTCCATACATGCATGTGTCCGTATCTCCCAATTACAATTACAAATAATTCACATTAAAAACCCATTCCTCATCTTCGTTCGCCCACACACTACGACAAGACCCCCACAAGTGCAGATACCTATTGCTACATTACCTACCTCTGTCTGTCGCTTTGTAAGTTTGTAGCTCGTCGTGAAGTCGCCGTCTCATTGTGAGCCATTGTGCGGTGCCCGCGCGCATTGTGCCCGACGACAGCAAATATCTCAGATCTGTCTTCACCGCCGCGTGAAGTTGGAGGGTGTGCCCTGACGGTGTGACGTTTGCTGGAGCACGCGAGAAGGCGAGGATGGAGAATGGTTTCTGCTGTAGATTGTTTATAAATTATTTTCTTTACTCACTTTATTAAAATATCATTTAATTTACTGATTTCCGTGGTGCCAAATAACATCTTAATCACATATTAACAAGCCATGGAGTGAAGTTAGCTTCAGGAATCTGTCATTATAACTTAACCGGACAAAAATGTAAAAAATTACATTTGTGGTCTGCAATTGTTCACTTTCTGTTACCAACAATCATTCGAAAAACCTACTTTTTTGGCTGATCTTAAAAAATAGTTATTTGTGTATTAAGAGCGTAAAGTGATTCTTTGTTACTCGAACACGGTAATTGCAGCGCGAGACGAAAGCGAGAGCTGCAATAGTGTAAGAGGAACAAAGACACTTTACGCTCGTGCATAATTTTTTCTACGATTGCATCTTCAAATGAATAAAAAACGTAAGCGTACTGAAAATAAATTCGTTCTATCAACTGTCAATATGACAAGTTTCCATTTTGTTTGTATCCCTGGTAACTATTGAAATAAGCGCGCATTTAATATCTTTTTCGCGCGTTGCCATTGGAGATGCATAAAAAGATATTTCTCGATTGGTCCATAGAAAACGTCACCTTTACGATGACAAATAAAAGCGTAATTGTCAACTTTTCATGTTAATCGTAGAAAAAATTAATTGTGACTAGAAGTTTTGGACACCACCAAAGTCAATTGGTGCCAGTCCGTCCCTGCTTATTTCCAGAGTTAAATGCGTAGTATGGTACTATTTAATTAAATAATAATGAAGTGGGGGTACGGGGTACACAGCACCAGGACGGTAAATACTAAAACAACAACAAAATCCACAAAAAGCGACAATTTTTGTGATAAATTCCAGGAAATTAATTTAGGAAAAACAATGCTTTCCAATTGATTTGACACTATATAACTTGTAATTGCTTTTCAAATTGAATTACAGTTTACAGTAGCTTACAACAAACAACTACAAATAAAAATATATATTTTAAAATTGTGTGTTCTACTATCCAAGACCTATTTAGCGTACCAAAACTGATTGAAAAAATTTAGTTGCAAATAAGGTAACATATAGCTGCAGCCATACAAATAATATTATAATGATGTCCCATCATTCCGTTTCGGAACATAGGGGCCGGGCACAACGGGCCGCAGTTTTTACACTGCCGTACTGCCGGTTTCTTTAGTCAAATTATTTAAGACGTATAAATGACTAGCTTATAGCGTCCGAGACGACAAATCACACATTGTCGTCATGCGGATTCGAACTGACGAACCTTGGTTCGGGTGACGTCACAGTATGTTAAGAGATGTGCCTTAACACGCTCGGCCACCTCGCCTGTTAATAATATTACTATTTTTTTTCCTTGAACATTATTTGTTGTTTATTGCTATAATAATCTACTCCATATCGACCGAAGGAACTATATGCGAGTATTATAATTCATAACACCCGCTCCATTCCTAATAATGTCCTCTCCATTCACGCAACGTCACAGCTGATTAATACACCTTTATGCATTACTAAAATCATAATTATAAATTAAAACTAATTCTATGTACAGGGTATTTCAAAATAATTGCAAAATAAATTAAGGGTATGTACTTTTTAATGTACTGATTACAACACAAAAATAATGTTTTCAAAATTCACAAAAATTATTGCACATTACTTGATATAGGGGGGTAGCAACCGGGGGTGCAAGGAGTGCGATGCACATGGGCCCATGAGCTAGAGGGGCACACCAGCTAAAATACCAATGGGACGTTATTTTCATTAATATTTACCATATATATTTCCTGACAAGTTGTTTCTTTAGATATTTCACTTTAATTTATTAATTTTGAAAATATATTATATATATATATATATATATATATATATATATATATATATATATATATATATATATATTTATATATATATATATATATATATATATATATATATATATATATATATATATATATATATATATTAACTTTACCCCTTCTACCATTTCTGGTGTGGGATGGGTATACAGGTTCACTAGCTTGTTGTGAATTCTTTCCATTTTCCTCTGTTCTTGGCCATTTTGTTTGCTGCCGCTCTTGTTATTCCTTTATTCTGGAATATTTTGTCCATTGACCGGTCCCAGGATACTTGTGGTCTCCCTACTTTCTGCTTTCCTTGTATCCTTGTTTGCCAGATTGTCTTCACTTGTTTCATTTCGTCCATTCTAATTAAGTGCCCGTACCGGTTTTGAAAATACAGATTGCATTTTAACTAAAAATCATTTTAATTAATTTTGATTATCATAAAAATAAAACAACTTTTATTTGAAATTTTTTTTCAAATAAGGCACAAATAGAAGTAAATAAAAAAAATTAAAATGTCATTTAGAACTTAAAATGAGCCAAAAAAAAACAATTTTAAATAATACAAGGAGTAAGGAAGCTCCCTTCTTAATCCCAGTGACGCACCGGCCCACAAAGATCTTGAAACAAATCTTTTTCGTGTCACTGGACTGATAGAAATCAAAATGGATAAACATGAAATACTGAAAGTACTGTTACACAATTTCAATTAAATTAAACAAATAATCTCGGATTGGATATCGTCCCCTTTGTGCATTATCATCTACTTAATGTCCTTGGTATAAAATGTTTGTAACTGAAGAATAAAACAAGAATGAAGATAAACGAATGAACAAATCAAAGTCACTTATTGCAGATTCACTCCAAATGTTCCAGTTGCAAAATTTGGTTTCACGCAGTGTTAAAATCTGAGTTTAGTATCGTGTAATAAAGACTTCACATAGCTACGGTATAATCATCCCTACATAATCGCTTACAAATAAAAGAAGAAATCATGAAAAGAAAAACAAAAACCAGATCGTTCTGAACACCTATTCTCAGGAATATTGCACTGAAAAAGATATTACGCTTTATTTTACCTGCCCAAAGAGAATCGCACTTATTCGCTTTAACACATTTTTTTATTGCTTTCAATGATAAAATACCACCGAAGCTAATGGTATGTTTTCATAAGCGGCTTGCAGTGTACAAAATATCGGTACGGAATGCGTTTTTGGTGGCATTCCATTTTGTTTTCAGAATCAATGTATTGGACTGTGAAAATGAGAACACGGGTTAGACTCACTACATTAAGATTAACCCTGCGGTTTCCTTTTAACTAACAACTTTTGACGACGTAAAATATGTCCCGTTGTAATTAGCCAAAATAGAAAGATGATATATTTTTTTATTTTTTGTGTACATGTCAAAAAAAACAGTATTTATACTATATTATTGGACGATGCCAATAACAGCATTCGTTAAAACAACCAAATCAAATCTACCCCTGTGGCTCCCCCTCCTAACTAACATCTTTGGGGGCCGTGATTTGACGACTGGTAACCGCACTTCACGCGAAGAAATATATCACTTACTGAGATCTGCTTACGGCAGAGTGCCACACCTAGCAATGGGTAAAAGGCGTGATATATATTTATTTATTTATGTTAAAACAACTATTTCCATGTTCGGGAGTAAATTTTGATTGCAAACAATTATTAAATTAAATTTTGTAATGTGTATAATATAATTGTTTACAATATGTTGTCCGCATCTCGGTCGTGGAAAGTGTTTGGCATTCTTAGATTTTTGTCTGCCACAGCCATCGCCTTACCTTACAAATTTATTCTTTAATACGCCAGTCATTTCTCGGCCTGGATATACAAATAACAATTAATTGTTAAATTTAACGTTGAAGAGGGTTTATTTATGAATGTGTGTGGCTAGCTAGAATAACATAATTATGAACTGGAATATAATACTTAGGAAAAATAAATGAAACTACAAAAACAGACAAATAGAAAACTGTGGGAAACTTATTCTTTATTATGTATATATGTATATATATGGGGTAGGTGGCTCAGTGGTTTCGAGTCGGCCTGTGGATCTTGAGAACCCTGGTTCGATCCCCACAGCCGACCAACAATTTTCACCAATTTAAATCTACCCCTGTGGCTCCCTCTCCACTAATATCTTTGAGGGCCGTGATTTGACGACTGGTAACCGCACTTCACGCGAAAAAATATATCACTTACCGAGATCTGTGTAGGCAGAGTGCCACACCCAGTAATGGGTAAATAGCGTAATGATATATTTATTTTTATATATGTATTACATTTTATGTTTGATCATGCAGAAAATGTTTTATATAAAATAATTTGCATGGCGTCAATTTACGATAAGAACCCTATTGTATTACTACTGACTTTTAAGTAATTTAAATTCATTTGTTTCATTTTGAAAAGTGAACCGAAAAATTGTCAGAACACCTGTACACCCACTTAAAAACATAAAAACTAAACATAATTTTAAAATTTATTTGTTGAAACAAATAATTCTCATTTTTTTAAATTATGTTTTGTACTTACAAGGGATATTATTGATTAATATCAATAGTATTCCCGTTGGATATTTGATTAATATTTAGTGTTCAAATATTCCTGTTCAGTGTTCCTAACATCACAAACTGTCATAGACAAATAAATATATCTAGATTATATGATTTACTCAAACAACCTAACATTTCTAGCTTGCAAACATACTACGAAGGATCAAAACCAGACTCCAGAATATTCTAAATGATGTAAATATATAGAATACTGGTCCTTGATAATTATTCCCGAAATAAAATCTTTTCTATACAATTTATATTTTGATTTCAATCTTGTATTTTATCATATATTTTCTTGATAGATGAAACATTCATTATATTTATACAATATAATGTGCTTGGACAGAGTTAGACACTAATACACAAAATTTTATTTAATTAAATAAAATAAACAAATATAAATAAATACAGGAAGATAAAACCCTGGGTGGATTGTAGTGCTAGTAAGAAGAAGAAGAAGAAGAAAACAAATATATCATCATGTGTTTTACGCATTATTGAATGTGGATTTTACAGTTGCAGATTTTAGTAAGTGATATATTTTGCACATGCATTGCGGTTACCAGCCGTTAAGTTACGGTCCCCAAAAATGTTACAGGGTGAGAAACCACAGAAGTAATTTTAATGTAGTAAATATTGGCGGCAGTAGGAATCAAACCCAGGTTTTTCAATGTACCCATAAAATTAATTTGTCGAAAACTGTCATATAAAGTTAAAATTTACATGACAACTATCAACACGCGAAATGAGTGTTTTTTGTCTACAGAACGCAAAAGACTTTTGCATCCTGCAATTTTTTGATAGAAGAAAGGCTCACAATTTAATAAAATTTGTCACTTTATTTTATTGCTTAGAAACAATACTTCTATTCTTTAACAAAATTTATATTTAATGTTCCAATTGAGCAATTATTCATATTTATCCCGCTTGAGGAAGCTAACTGGTGTACTGGAATAGTTTCTTGAGAAATGCAATGCGAAATGCAATAAATCGCAGAAAAAAATTAGAACGTTTGTTTGGCTTCTATTGCCAAGCAGCTATTAATTGCTGGTCAGAGAATACCAGATTTGATAGCTATTATATTACATACATTGTTGTCATGGAGACATTAGATGTCACATTAATTAATCCTAAACGTCAAAATTTTTTCATTCCATTATTACTAATTTTGGGACATAGTTTTCGAAAAAACGTCGTTTGATACTCGATTGCGAAATGCTATTGCATTCTCGAATGAAAAAGTAACATTTCGCAATCTAGAATCAAAACTAACTATTACAGAAAAATAAATATAGATTCCAGTTATATTATTATGTTTTGATTCAATTTGATTGATTTTATTTTGCTATTGTGCTGATAAAAACGAAATTTACTAATATTTGCAATTGTTCTCGTTTTTCTTTGTTAAAATCTAAATAAATTATTATGTCTTTTATCTATTACTGAATGTGGTATTCTGCTGTAGCAGATTTAAGTAAGTGATATATTGTGTGCGCTAAATGCTGTGGTTACCAGCTGTCAAATCACGACCCAAAAGATGTTAGTAGAGGAAGAACCATAGGGCTAATGTTATTCCTTACTAGGTGTTGCACTTTACCGTAGCAGATCTCAGTAAGTGATAATTATTATATTTCTATCTCGCAAACCATAAAATGTAATTTTCACGTTTATTGTTGAAAAAAATTGTATGTAACACACGTGGAAAAGGGCCATTGCAAAACTCGTACTATTTCCTGCTCGTTTTACAATTATACCCTTTCCTTACTAGTATTACAATATACTAGTTTCGCATCCATATTTTATAATTCACTGATTATTAACCTCATTTCAGGCTAACAATGGAAAGTAAATATAAAAACGCGGGACGCTATGAAAATTGGCAAGTTTTATTCTTCATACGTACTACGCAACATCTAACATATTACTCGTAAATTAGATTATCAAACGTAAATATCAAATGATTTGAAAGTGTAATAATTTTTTAAAATTCAAACAAATAGGATTGTAATTTAAAATTATTTATATATTATATAAATTTATTATAAAAATGATTTTTATAACGAACATAGGAAATTTAAAGTTATATGCAATCTTTGAAAATGTTTGTTCCTTGTTGCCATGGTTTCAGTTTTGAATGGTTCAGCGACGTATTTACATATTAGGGTTGCATTTTACATGAAAATTAACTTTTTCATTTAAGGGGTAAGGCCACTCTAAAATTTTTTAAAAATGCATTTTGTTTTATTTGCTAAAATTATAGTTTAAACCCTTAGGAATAAGGGACAATTAATTTAAATGCCGCGCGGAAGTATTTCAGAAGAAAAAAAGCATATGTCTATTAGTACTAGTATTTATAAATATATATGACTTGAAACTTTAAATGCGTTTTCTCGAAATCATATTTTCAAAATCGGGCGAAAAGAAATCTGAAATACTAATTGATGGATCGTGCTGAATTTTTTTATTTCTTATTCTAGATATATCATTATATTGTCTTTATCTTCACGAGACGGACGTTTGTTCTGTGGCTCTGCACTTTTTTGCTAACTTCTTTGGTTTTTTCCTAAGATCACATATTGTTTTTCATATCAGTGTATTTGGCTATTGTTCGACTATTCGTTGGTGGTGGTTGTATTACAGGCTAATGTATAGGGGGTGAGTTTGCTTCATTTTTCTCTTTTTTTCTGATACGTGGACTTAGATATACATTTATTTCACGCTTAATTTGTTAGAACATGCTCGCTTGTCAACTTTTGCAAAAACTTAATTAAATTAGCGCTCAATGTCAATAACGCTACACGCTAGCCTGATAAGTTCTTGTTGTAAAATATTATACTGGGTGTTGTTTTTCCTTTTGATGTACTATTTTTTATGCTTATAGTTTAATAATTCTGATATTACAATGTCCGAATGTCATAAATGTCGAAGGAAGAAAAAAGACAACTTAATTGGTTGTGATGGCTCTTGTAAGCGATGGTTCCATATCACATGTGTTAATCTTAAAGAAGAATATTTTGAATTATTTGATAAATCTAAAAATATTTTTTTCCTGTGCGATAAGTGTAATGAAAATTGTTCTATTGTAGACAAATCTTACTCTGGCATTATTCCCGATATTCAAAATATAAAGGATAACATGAATGAATTAAATACAACTATTAATATTAATTCTCTAACTGATCTGTTATCCGATCTTAAAAATGAGCTATTTTCTAAAATCAATACATTAGTAACCGATACCATGAAGGAATTCCATACTAGTTTACTAACTCACCTAGATAAACTCCAAATTTATTCAATCCAACTCCTACTTTCGACCAACATAATTCATACTCTAACATCGTAAGACCTGTTTTTCCAATATTGATAAAACCCAAAAATACAGACCAAACAATATCTGCTACGAAAAATGATGTCCGTCTATCAGTAGACCCTATCAAAACAAACATTAATATTGCTAATTCAAGAAATGCAAAAAATGGTAGTCTGGTTGTTAATTGTAGTAATTCGGCTGATACATCTAAATTTAAAGAAATCATGAATGATAATCATGGAGACAAATACGAAGTTAAACAATTATCGACACTTAATCCAAGATTAAAGATTGTAGGTCTTTCCGAATATCTTGAAAATGATACATTGCTTAATTATATTAAATGTCAAAATAAAAGTCTATTATTAGAAAATAGTATATGCGACATTGTCTCGATTTCAGCACTGCATAAAAATAAAAATAGGTACCAAGCTATAATCCAAGTTGATGTTAATACTTATCACAGAATGTTAAAAGTGGGCAAAATCATGGTATGTTACGACTATTGTACAATTTATGATGCAATACAGTTAAGACGATGCTTTAAATGCTGCGGATTCCATCACTTCGCGAAAAATTGTACTCAAGAAACTCCAACATGTCCTAAATGTGCAGGATCTCATACTCAAGATGATTGTAAGGAGTCCACCTTGAAATGTATCCTCTGTTCAAATTTTAAATCTAGTAACAATTCTACCATAGATGTAAATCACTCTGTATGGGACCCTAATTGTACTATTTATAAGGAAACATTAAAAAAATTTAAATCAAACATCTTAGGATATTCATAGCAACCACTGCAATATCAAACCCTGCCGTCTTTAACCACATCAAAGAATTCGAGCATTTCATCTATGATATGTTATTATCAAAACGTGAGAGGACTTGGTTCAAAAACCAGTGAGCTCCTATTAAATTCTTCAATTAATAATTCGTATCATATATTTGCGTTAACTGAAACATGGTGTCATGCTGGTTTGCAAAATTCGGAAATCTTTGATCTGAATAATTTCAATGTCTATCGTAGTGATCGTAATTTCTCAGAAACAAAATTGAAAAAAGGTGGAGGTGTCTTACTTGCTATCAGAAAACAGATAAAGGCTATTCAACTTGACCTCAACTCCATGAGTGATATTTTCAACACAATAAAACACATTGACATTCTTGCTGTGAAAATAGCGTTAAACAGTAAATTCCTGTTTATCATCGTCGTATACATTCCGCCGTCTTCTAGCTCTGAACATTATGAAATACTATTTGATGCTATGTTATCACTATACTGTCTTTATGAAAATGATCTCATCATTTTTGGTGATTTCAACATCCCTGAATTCAAACACTGTATCGATACTAATAAGTCGTCTGCGAACTATTCTTCAATCACTAGTATTATGAACTTCTTTGAGTTAAAACAGATAAACTCGATACTGAATGATAGTAACAGATTACTAGATCTAGTACTAACAACCAGACCTAGCATTGTTAATCGAGCCGCGGAAGTCATGTTACCGGAAGATAAATACCACCCAGCCCTAAGCATAGAAATAGATTATGTCGTTAACGAAACCTCTTGTCACACTCACAATAATAATTATTTCAACTTTTCCAAAGCCAATTTCCCTGCATTGTATTCCGAATTAGCCCATTGTGAATGGGATTTTCTTGATTGTGTTTCTGATGCGAACGAAGCAGTCAACGCATTTCATAATAAATTAATGAACATATTTACTCGCAATGTTCCAAAAAAATGTACTTCTTGCAAAAGTTATCCCTCCTGGTTTAATGGTCATCTTATTTATCTTATAAAGCGGAAAAATAAAGCGTGGTTAAAGTACAAAAAATCCAGAAGTGTAGAAGATCATACTCATTTTAAATATTTAAGAAACACTTTAAAAACAGAAACTAAACAAACTTTCATCAACTACTGTAAGGACATTGAAAATAATGTTGCTTTGGATCCTAAAAGATTCTGGGCCTTCATCAATAATAAAAATAAAACGTCGTCTTTACCTCCTATATTAACACATAATGATATTACATTTGACAATCCTCAAAGTATAGTTGACGAGTTTGCTAGATTTTTTTCAGATTCTTTCTCTAATCCTGCACACACAGATTCTCCTGATGACACGGAATTCATAACTAATTGCCCACCTTTACAGATTCCCGAAGTTTCGGAAAGAGCAATCAGCATAGCAATAAACAAGATGAAAGCCAATATGACCATGGGGCCTGACTTAATACCTGCGTTAATTATTAAAGACTGCAGGTCTATTTTTTTAAAGCCGTTGGTTAAAATCTTTAATTTAATCTTACAAACTTCCTGTTTTCCTGACTTATGGAAGATATCAAAAATTCGGCCAGTCCACAAAAAAGGGAATAAAGATGACGTTAACAACTACAGGCCAATAAGCATTTTATGTAACTTCAGTAAAATCTTTGAGTCTGTACTCCATTCTTCAGTATATAATCACATTGCCCCTATGATAACAACAGCACAACACGGATTTATGATCGGAAGGTCATCGGTAACAAATCTTCTTTGTAAAACGCAGTTTATTTGTGAAAAACTTGATATGCAGGGCCAAGTCGACGTAATCTATACGGACTTCTCCAAAGCATTCGACAAAATCGATCATGTACTATTAATAAAAAAGCTTAAATTATTTTCCTTATCTGATTCTCTAATCGAACTTTTTTCTTCCTATCTGAAGAGACGTTATCAATTTGTACAATCAAATGGTTTTCAGTCTAAACGATTTATACAGTGCTCTGGCGTTCCTCAGGGTTCTATTTTGGGACCATTACTTTTCAATATCTTCATAAACGACATTACTACCGGCCTTAAAGTTAACTACTTATTATACGCTGACGATCTAAAATTATTTTCTTCAATAGATTCAATTGAGGACTGTGAAACTCTCCAGTCCAACTTACATAAACTGCAAGTATGGTGCGCTTATAATAAGTTAACACTGAACGCAGCTAAATGCAATGTAATGTCTTATTCAAGGAAACATTATAAGCTTCAATATCACTATTGCCTCCATACCACTGTTCTACAGAGACCGGCCACTGTAATTGATCTCGGAATAACTTTTGATCCTAAACTCAGTTTTCTGCCTCATATTCTAAAAATTACCTCCTCTACGGCTAAAATTATGGGGTTTATAATACGCAATTCAAAAAACTTCACAAACGAATCAACACTACGATTGTTATTTATTACATTTATTCGCTCAACTCTTGAATATGCCTGCGTTATATGGAACCCTGTCTATAACAGTCATATCGTCGCTCTAGAGAATATACAGCGTCGATTCCTGAAATCGGCTACCTATATAATTTCAGGGATTTATCCATCCTTAGGTTGCGATCATGGTCAACTGCTAGAACGTTTTGGGCTGACAACATTAGAATCCCGTCGATCACTGCTTTCTATTATTTTACTTTACAAAATTATCCACAATTCTTTCGATTGTTTAGAATTCCACAATAGAATTTTGTACCGAGTTCCAAGATTAGCAGCAAGGCAGGGTAGTCTACTTTTCACACCCACACCACGGACAAACATTCTAGCAGCATCTCCATTACATCAGCTTGTTGCCTGCTACAATGAGGTTGAGCCACATTTTGATATTTTCCATCACACCATCAAATATTTAAAAAACACTTACTTTAATATTATATAAATTTAATCTGTTTATTTGTAATCACAAATTTGCATATGTTTGTACTAAAGGAATATTTCTATGTTGTTATTATATTTATTATATTTTTTTCTTGTATCCTTACCCTTTGATCGGAGTCATCCGTTGGGTATTGTAATTAAATAAATAAATAAATAAATAAATAAAATATAAAATACTAAAAAACTACGGGGCCATTTTTTCTTAAAGTGCTTCATTCGTTTTTTATGGTCGTTTTTATATAGAAATTTAGTCCCGAATAATGAACTTTTTTTTCAAACGTGCGCCATTTTGTTAAAAATAAATATTTTCAAAATCCAGCCCGTAGTTTTTTTAAAATATACATCCAAGATTAAGAAAACATATCCCTTTTTGATCCAGGTCTATTGCTGTTCCCGGAATGTTTTTTTTAATTTCAATTTTTTACAATTTTGAATATTTTCTTTAAAAAAAAATTTTAAATAAAGTTTAAAGAGCACTAAATAAAGATCCAAAAACAGTTCTTAAGCAGCACGCTTAGATTTCGTTAAAAAAAATCTTGAAAATGACCCTTTTTTCCTTGTCTAGAGTGGCCTTACCCTTAATACGTATTTTTGATGGATGCGTCTTACGGGAAACAAACATCCGTCAACTGTAACTTTGAGATGTAATATGCCTATATCGTCCCTTATGACGCGATATACTATTACAAACGACCCTATGAGTAAACAAATGTAACCAAACAAAATGAAAGAGGCAATTGCAACCACAATGCGAAAACAGCCAGCAAAGACCACCAGTCTTGTGCAATGTCACACACGTATCTAAATACCGCGTTAACTACCGGTTACTCGGTAACCGGTGAAAGGTAACCGCAACGTTGCGCGTCTATCATTACTTAAGCCTGATTTGCCTAATAGCCTGTTCGCATGCTTCCCTTCACTCCCCTATCACCAAAGTTCTTCCTTCGCGTGCGGTAGGCATTGTCTGAGGAAACGCGAACCACGGACGCATGTGGTTGATTGCACGTTGCATCGCGATCTGTGATGTGGTTACATGTGTGTGGTTTATGGTTTGAAGCCAGCTAGGATGCTAAGATGGAGTTGTTGTTATTTATGCAGTGGTTTCTGGAAAGTGACAGGACTTGTGTGATTTAGTTTATCTGTACTTCGAAGCATTGTAGTATTTCAATCAGGTTTTATTTTAAACGGGGAACTTCAAACGAAAATAATATTCAAAGTATTTTACAATCATGTTTAGAAAGTAATTGCTGTACCATCAAATTTGTACTTTGTTTAATACTGATGTTCTGTTTGTTTTTAATTATGAAACAGATATTATCCCGTATATGTTATGACAACTTTATATTGCGTTTATTAATTAACAAGCAAGAGGTCGTGCGTTCAAATTTTACTGATTTCTACTTATATCAAAAAATACGACTGTGGACCGGATTCCATTATAAATTACTGTAATTGGGATTAACTTTCTAAGAATAAAGAACGTAGACACTTGATGTAGTTTCACAAAATTATTTATTAACAAAGTTGATCGATTTCGGCTTATTAGGCCATCTTAAAGATAAATTAGATAATAGTGGTGTTTATAAATAAGTTGTAACGATTGTAACGCTATTTATATTCGTCAGACAGGGAGATCTTTTAAGATTAGGTTTTACGAACATATGAGATCCTTCAAATTAAAAAAAAAACTGACTCCAATATGGCGATACATCTGAATGAAAAAAATCACACCTGCAACATTGATAATCTGGAAATTTTACACTTTACCAATAAAGGACGTAGAATGAACTTCTTAGAAGCATTTTACATTCGGAAAGCTATTCATAGCGGCTTAAATGTCCTCAATGACCAGTTGGATTTGTTTCATTCGGATACTATTAAGATCTTACTAAATGAACTTTACCGTTAATCACTGTACTATATATAAACTGTGTGTAACTTATATTTTAATCAGTCAACGTTCTGAAGATGGCCTAATAAGCCGAAATCGATCAACTTATTATTAATAAATAATTTTGTGAAACTACATCAAGTGTCTACGTTCTTTATTCTTATTCATAATGTTTCACCAAGTGCCAACGGCTCATACTTTTGATATTATAAAATTACTTTCTGATCAGTTTGGGGATTCTGCAATTAAAATAATTTAATAAATAAGTATTTTATTTTACTGATATATATTTTTTCGCATGTTTATAGGGACATCACGGAACCCGCAATCATCTACAGCGGCCTAAGTATCATCTTAGAGCAGTTGGTGCTTATACCAGCGTTCCCGATGCAGTCATAATCGTAGACAAAATCACCGATGCTATTTTATCATCTTGGAGCAGCTGAAATTCTTACTAGCGTCACCGAGAACTGTTATCATTGTGGAAAATCGTCATCGAATCTACTAACATCTTGGGCAGCGTCACCGGAGCTTGTATTATGTGGAACGGAATTCTGGTCAACTTCAACAGCAAAGTTGATCCCAAAGCCCAATATCTATATCACTGTGAGCGATTAAAATATATTGTGAAGTATTTTTTTGTTTAATTTAATCAAAATTCTTTCTCCAAAAATATGCACTAAATAAATATTTAAAAAATGTATTCTTGAAGCCATATTTGATCTTGAAATTAATTATATATATATATATATATAAAGAAACCTGTTCATATTTATATTTAATTATTTAAACAGTTACCTATTTATCTTAAGAACCTTGGTTCGGTCTCCACAGCCAACAAACAATTTTCACCAAAATAAATCCACCTTGTGGCTCCCCCTTTCACCAACATCTTTGGGGCCGTGATTTGACGGCTGGTAACCGCACTTCACGCGAAGAAATATATCACTTGCCGAGATCTGCTAAAAGGCGTGATGATATATTTATTTATTTTATTTTACTTATTTATAATTAAGTTTTGTCTATTTTAAAACAACATTTAAAACAGAAAATAGTTTTAATTCATATATTTAATATTTAAGGTCTTAATACCAATAATTAACTCATTTAAAAAATATATAAATAAATATATCATCACGTCTTTTACTCATCCCTAGAGGTGTGGCACTCTGCAATAATAAATCTTAGCTTTTGATATATTTATTTGCGTGAAGTGCAGTTACCAGCCGTCATATCTCAGCCCTTAAATGTGTTAGTATATGAGTAGCCGCAGCGGTAGTTTTAATGTGGTGGAAATTGTTTGTCAGCTGTAGAAATCAAACCTGCCTTCTTAAATCTACAATCCGACTTGATGCCAAATTTATTTTTATTTACTTGGTTATTATTGTTATTTGTAATTATTTCTAATATATTTTTTCTGTATGTTTAGAGTCCTTGTTGAAGCAGCGAAGAAAGCCAATCTTCTACCTAAGATTTGAGGGATATTCTATTGGATCAAAGTCAAAGCTTGGGCTAGACGACTTATGACTAAAGATATATTATTCATATATGAAATATAAATTGTTCTTGTATATTATTATAATGTAGTAACAAATATGTAATTATTTACTGTAAAAATATTGTAATGTTTGTAAAAATACCTATTTTCAAATTGTACTATAATAATAAATTTAATATTAATATATGGAAATGTTCTTGCATATTATTAATAAAATGATTGTAGAAATAAATACTTTTAATTTTGTACCTATAATAGTTTAATATACATATCTCTAGCATACAGTTTGAAAACACCAATAAATGAGTTTAAATTGACTTATATTCTTTTATTTATATTGTCTATTAAAATAAATATTATTTTTTTAAATAATAATATTAGCGCCATCTATTGTTTATAATTTAAAACAATATTTTATTTTGAATTTAAAACGAAATTACTGGCGCCATCTGTTGTTTAAATTTATGAACTAAGAAACTCAAGCTGGCACGATGCATACTAAAATATGACGAATTTGTATCAGGAGAACAGAATCTTGGGGAGGTAACTTAGGTTAAATTTAGTTTCAGCAGATTGGCAACACTGCTTTTGAAAACTAATTAATGGGTGGATCTACTGAATGCAATGGGTGGAGCTAATTTTAATTTAATTTAATTAGTTTAAATTGATTTTAATGAACACCATTTTAGATAAGACTTTCTTGCATTTGAAGTACAAAATAAGAGTGCCATAGGATAAATAAATAAATATATGTGAAAGTAAATGTTATTTTAACAAATTAATTTATAATAACACACACAAAAATTATTAGAAGTAAACAAACAGCGGCTATATGTACATTGGTTCAATTTTAAATATTTAATAACTTTTTAAATAGGAACACTTGATTAACAATTATAACGTTTTACAATACTGTATGTGCAGTAGAGCACATATTCAAAATTCAAAGTGATCACATAAATAGTTTTTGAGATATTAGCAAAATAAAATAGTTTAAAGTCATAACAGGTCGTCACTTTTACATACATCATAAAGTTATTAAAAACTTATAAAATATAAACAAATCTAATATTATCTAATGCTCAATACATTGTAGGATACAAATATTATACATTTAAAACAATAGCTCTTATAGTTTTAAATATATTAGCAATATAAAATATGCAAGTATAACAACATGGCGCCACTTTTACATTCTTCATAAAATCAATTAATATTAAAAAATATATAAATGAATTTAATATAATCCAATGTTAAATAAACTGAAAGGCCCAAAAATTCAACATAAGCACAACTAGCTTTTGAGATATAATTAAAATAATATATTTTAATATAAGAAAATGGCGTCACTTTTACGTATGACATAAAAACATTGGTTTTAATATTATAGGTAAAGAGATATAAATGAATTTAATATTATTCAATGCTACATACATTGCAGAGCCAAGATATTAACACTTGAAGCATAAGCACAAATAGTTCTGGAGATTTTAACAAAATAAAATATGCCAGTATGCCAACATGGAATCAATTTTACATACATCAAAATCAATTAATTTAAAAAATATATATAAATGAATCTCATATAATCTAATGCTAAATACATTGTAGTATCCAGAAATATAACATTTGAAGCGATAAAACAAACGGATTTTAAGATTTTAATAAAATAAAATATTCCATTGTGACAACATGGCGTCATTTTTATATATGTCATTAAAGCAATAAATATTTAGGAAATATAAATGAATCTAACTTAATCTAATGCTAAATACATTGCAGGGTCAAAAAATATAACATTTGAAGCGATAGAACAAACAGATTTTGAGATATTAACAAAATAAAATATTCCATTGTGACAACATGGCGTCAGTTTTATATATGTCATTAAAGCAATAAATATTTAGAAAATATAAATGAATCTAACTTAATCTAATGCTAAATACAAAGCAGGGCCCAAAAGTTTATCATTTGAAGCGATAGCACAAACAGATTTTGAGATATTAACAAAATAAAATATTCCATTGTGACAACATGGCGTCATTTTTACATATGTCATTAAAGCAATAAATATTTAGAAAATATAAATGAATCTAACTTAATCTAATGCTAAATACATAGCAGGGCCCAAAAGTTTATCATTTGAAGCGATAGCACAAACAGATTTTGAGATATTAACAAAATAAAATATTCCATTGTGACAACATGGCGTCATTTTTACATATGTCAGTAAAGCAATAAATATTTAGAAAATATAAACGAATCTAACTTAATCTAATGCTAAATACATAGCAGGGCCCAAAACTTTAGTATTTGAAGAGATATCACAAACAGATTTTGAGATATTAACAAAATAAAATATTCCATTGTGACAACATGGCGTCATTTTTACATATGTCATTAAAGCAATAAATATTGAAAATATATAAATGAATCTAACTTAATCTAATGCTAAATACATTGCAGGGTCAAAAAATATAACATTTGAAGCGATAGAACAAACAGATTTTGAGATATTAACAAAATAAAATATTCCATTGTGACAACATGGCGTCAGTTTTATATATGTCATTAAAGCAATAAATATTTAGAAAATATAAATGAATCTAACTTAATCTAATGCTAAATACATAGCAGGGCCCAAAAGTTTATCATTTGAAGCGATAGCACAAACAGATTTTGAGATATTAACAAAATAAAATATTCCATTGTGACAACATGGCGTCATTTTTACATATGTCAGTAAAGCAATAAATATTTAGAAAATATAAACGAATCTAACTTAATCTAATGCTAAATACATAGCAGGGCCCAAAACTTTAGTATTTGAAGAGATATCACAAACAGATTTTGAGATATTAACAAAATAAAATATTCCATTGTGACAACATGGCGTCATTTTTACATATGTCATTAAAGCAATAAATATTGAAAATATATAAATGAATCTAACTTAATCTAATGCTAAATACATAGCATGGTCCAAAAATGTAACATTTGAAACGTTAGCATAAATAGTTTTTGAGATTTTATCAAAATAAAATATTCTATTGTGACATCATGACGTCATTTTTATATATGTCATTAAAGCATTAAATATTTAGAAAATATAAATGAATCTAACTTAATCTAATGCTAAATACATAGCAGAGTCCAAAAATGTAACATTTGAAACGTTAGCATAAATAGTTTTTGAGATTTTATCAAAATAAAATATTCTATTGTGACAACATTTTTCATATGTCATAAAACCAATAAATATTTAAAATAATGTAAACAAATCTAATATTATCCAATGCTAAATACATTGCAGGGCCAAAAAATGTAACATTTGAAGCATTAGCTTACATAGTTTTTGAGATTTTAGCAAAATAAAATGTCATTATGACAACATTAAGACACTTTTCCATACGTCGTAAAACTAATAAAAATGTTAAAAATATAAACTAATTTGATATTATTTAATGCTACGTTCGTAGCAGGACCCAAATATTTAATTTTATAAGCGTTGGCATAAATGGTCTTTAAGATTTTAGCAAAATAATATATTTCAATGTAACACCATATTGTCACTTTTACCTCATAAATTATATGATAATTTAATGCTAAATGTGCAGTATGCCCAAATGTTCAAATATGAATCCATAACATAAATAAATTTAACAAAATAAAAACGTGTATGGATTTTTTTAACTATCAAGCTTAATCTAATGTATTTCACTGTTGAACTTGAAGATGATATAAGGTGACATATCCAGGTGACATTTCCAGGTGCGAAGAGGCAGCAGAAGAAGATACCAGGATTACAGCAGCTTCAAAATAGTTGTTAGAGATACCTAGGAAGTCGCCTAAATAAACACACAAAGAACTTATATTAGAATCTAATATAGATTAAGATGCAATATCACATATAATACTGTAACCGTGTCTTATATAGCTCAGAATATACTTTTATTTAGTGAAATATTTTAAATAAAAGTTAATTATTATTTTATTTTCCATATTTTTTAATTGAAACATTTTTTATGTACAAGGGCTTCGTAGATACAAATAATCATCCTAAAATTTAATATCATGTGGCTAGCATTATAAAACACCTTCCAAATTTGCAATAGTAACGAAATTATTGTACATTCAAAGTGGCATTTGTATTTTTGAATTTAAAGTTTATACAAAAGAAATTTTCAAATACTTGCTGTAGAAAATAATAAAGTTAAGATTTTATATTCAAAACTTTTTCAAAGCAACCTTTAGATAAAGAAACATTAATTATATTATATATCATGTTCAATATACAACTATTTTAAAAATTTAACCTCAATACAAAATACCTAAATTCAAATCTAAACGAAACATTAAAATGAAACGCGTTTATTTGTATTTTTATATATTTGGCTTAATAAAAATTTTACCGCAAAAATCGAGCTTGCTGTATTAATCTTCGAAGCTACCGATGTTCGGCGTTTACCGGCTTGAATTTACAGGATTCAACATATTGCATATGAAAATAAAAATTGTTTTTGTATTACATACATCAATCGATCAATAATTTAGGTCCTGCGCAATGGGGATCAATTCGATATTCTTATTTGTCTTTTAATATTTATAAAATATAGAAAATAATAATATAAATATCTGATGTGGACACCACATGACTTCCTTGTACACGTATTAAACTATAGATATTTTTTTAATTACACATATTTGACATTAAATCTTTTATTTTTTGTTCTAATCCATACCATACAAAAAAATCAAAAAATATATAATATTTAAATTTAGATATCTCGTTTATGCAAAAAGCTAATTTAAAAATTCTTAATGTGCTAGACGCAGAATTTAATTCTCTAAAACTTTTATTTGCAGCATTCATTTCTAAAATTAAAATAATACCATTTTTTTCAAGGAAAACTGTTAGCAGCTTCATGTAATGTGCCACTTCCGGTTAGTCTATTTTAACCAAAATCTATTATGTTATTTCCATTGATATAGTAGTCTTAAATACCAAATTTGGAAAGTTTTAAATTATATTTGAATATAGTTTTTCATGAAAATCTATTATAGGCTTCAAGTAAAGTACCACTTCCGGTAGTTGTATAATGACCAAAAAGGGAGGTGCACAACTAGATGTTATAACAGTCCTAAATATAAAGTTTAAATTTTCTACGGTTTACCGTTTTTGAGTTATGCGAGATACGTACGTACGTACAGACGGCATGACGAAATTAGTCAAAATGGATTCAGGGAGGGCCAAAACACCTATTTCCGTTGAAATCTGAGAACCGAAAATTTTCGCGATTACAATACTTCCTTTACTTCGTACAAGGAAGTAAAAAAGACAATATTTTATTTTGTCAATAAAATTTCTTATCCATTTACCTGTCAAATAAACAAAAAATATCGCATCGAAAACATAGCTCAAATTATTTTATTATGTTAACTGTCTTTTTGATGTATATTTTATTTTATAAATGATAAATTTATTAGAAACCTTGCAAAAAGATATCAACACTAAATGCACTATAAGATCCAACTATTCAACGTATAAAATATGTATAGGTAGATCTAAATTGTGTTTATGATAAATTGGATCCAGATGTAATAATGTCTGTGATAAATTGTCAAAAATAACAAAACTACAATTGGCAGTCATATTCAAATAAAGAAATAGTCTAAAAGGAGATAGACCCCTACGGACAATCCAAATAAAAGCAAGAGAAACATGATCTTACAACTGGAAAACATAATAAGTTTCATAAGTGAATCAGATAATAATTTATTAATTTATTTATTAACTTATTGAAAGATCTTTAGGAGCAGAAATTGAGAGACCTGAAGTAATATTATTTAAACGATAAAACTAACCTGCTACGCATTCAGTTCTAATATTTGCAGAAGACTTCAATGATCGGTTGACCATTATGTTACAATATGTCATATATCAAACTCTGCTTTGGACAAAATAATCCTACTAAATATTTTTATTTCCAATAGTCTGCTAGAGATGTTCCCAAGTATCAAGAACAAAATATTAATCTTTGTAATCTAAAAATAAAACAGAAACCATTAAGAGAAATGGACTATAATAATAACAGCTATAAAATATGTAAGCACTTACGATTACCCTGAAAATATAACATCTCCATTATCTGCACCCTTTTAAAGACATTCCTGAAATACACTGAAGCACAATATCACCCTTAAACTTATAAAAATAGATCAAAAACATTTAAAACATCACACAACTGTCAAAAACTGCTGACATCTTGTTAATTTAATTAATTAGTTCATAGTAGTTCATTGTTCATATCAACAGATGACTCTGGTATTAAAAATAACTTATTTTTGCAGATAAAACAAATAAAACATTTTTTGTAAACATTATGAAGTCCAGAAATTAAACAATTTAAAATTAGAAATTATCCATTAAAAACTAGGACCTTTATCTATTGAATTAAATAATAGATTATTATAATGATATCCATAATAGTCGCCATTACAAAATTAATTAATTGGCGTGGCCAAGAGATACTTCAGATACTAATTTTAACGATTTGAATGGTGAATATACTCCCGTAGTTTAGTACAAAACAAGTCTGGAAAAGGATGAAAATATAAGAAACACAAGCTTAGCTTTATAAATTTGCAAAAATGATGTTATTTTAACAAAATAATACATCAAAATAAACAATAATAAATCTTTATTTCAAAAATACTCTGCCAGCAGAAATATACAAAACGGATCAATTTTAAAACAGTGATATTTTCTTAAATTGCATCATATAACTAACAAATTTGTTATTATCTAATGCTAAATGAACAAAAGAACTCAAATATTTAATATTTGATGCGATATTATCGTTAATTTTTAAAATTTTAACAAACTAAAATATATTTGGTGTAATAGCATGTTGTTGCTTTTCCATACGTTATAAATGTAATTAATAATTAAAAAATATAAATGAATCTAATATTTTCCATGGCCCAAATATTCAACATTTAAAGCAATAGTACAAATATTTTTTGAGAATTTACTAAAATAAAAAAGTCCAGTTTGACAACATGGCGCCACATTAACTTTTGTCATAAAACCAATGTATATTAAAATATATATACTTGAATCTAATATTTAAATATAAATCCAAACTAAAATAGACTTTGAGATTGTAACAAAATAAAAATATGTATGTTTTCTTGAACTAACAAATTTCATTTTTGAACTTGAAGATTAGGTATTATTTCCAGGTGCGAAGAGGACACAGTAGAAGATACCAGGACCACAGCAACTCCAAGATAGTTATCAGAGATGATTTGTATATCTTCTAAATAAACACACAAAAATCAAACTTATAACGTACTACTAAATCTTAAGTACATATAACTTAAAATACAATATCGGATACAACACTGTTATTTGGTGAAATGTTTCAATTAAAAGTTGATTATTATTTTGTTCTGTACATCTTTTATTTGAAACCTTTTTCTTTACAATGCAATATCTTTTCTACTAATTCAGTATTTAGTTTTAGGCTCTAGAAGGTGCACGAAAACATTTAGCAAGATACAATATGTATATATATATATATATATATATATATATGGTTATTAATAAGGGAAAAAAGTAGTTAGGCCTTGAAAACCCTTACTAAATTTAAATTAGAAGCACCTTTAGAGTGGTGACTTGTATCTTCGAAGTTAAGAGTTGTAAAAGAAAACCAACCTGTTCTAATATCTTCCAAAGACCTCAACGATTGGTTACACATTATAATAAAATATGTCATCTATCAAAATTTGAAGTGATTATAGATTTCCTAGTAAATAGTTTAGTTTTCTAAAATCTGTAAGAGATGTGTCCAAGTTTGGAAAAGGAAACAGTCATCTGTTTAATCTAAAAACAAAACAAGAATAAATTTTAAAATATAGACATTATTAATAACAACTATAAATCATGTAAATATTTACGTTTTCTCTGAAAATAGAACATCTCCAATATTTGTTTGCCTTTTGAGACACTCTTGTTGACCCCTGAAATACTCTGAAATACAATATCACTCTCAAACTTATTAAAACATATCAAAAACATTTCAATCAGCAACAACTGTCAAAAACTCCTAATATTTTGTTAATTAAATAAATTGGTTCATAGTAGTTTCTTTTTTACTCAATAGATGACTCTAGTGGTATAAAAAAGTTAGTTCTGTAGGTATATTTGCACAATTAACATTTAAAAAATATTTTAAAAATATTTATTAGTCCAAAATAATTTAATTTGAAATTTAAAATTATCTATTAGGACCTAAGCTCTTTATTTATTATATTTTATAATAAATTATTAGAATGAAGATTGTTTATGTCGCCATTACAAAAATTAATTTGTTGGTGAAGTCATGAAATAGAATGGATGGGCCACAATTAATAAACTTTTATTAGTGTAGTCAGCCTATCGCTGCAACTAAGAAATAAAGTTACCTTTTCATTTACGTGTTCTCCTGATACTTCGGATACAAATTTTGACGATTATTTGTTACCACGTTTCTCGTGTAGTCATTCAAAATTGGGGGAAACTTTGTTTTATAAATTTGCTATATTAAATATTATTTTAAAAATTAATGTATCAAAATAGAAAATAATACAATTATGAAAATGCACTGACAATAAACATATTTAGGAGTTCAATTGCAAATCGTTAATAATTTTGTAATTAGCAGTAGTTTATTAACAAATATAACATATTTTTCTGAATTTTAACTGATTCAACAATAAATCCAATATTCTTTTAAATATAAAATGAATATACCATCACGTTTTTTCCGATACTGGTTATAGAACTATGCCATAGCAGATCTCGATAAGGGATGTATTTTTACGCGTGAAGTGCGGTTAATAATCTTTTAGAAGTAAATAATATGAAAACAGCATGTCAATGACTATTTTTACAAATACTAAATATAATGCTATAAATGCATAAGTTTAAATCTTGATTTAGCAAATAAATATTTAATTTAACTGCGAATTGATCCATTTTAGGACTTATAAGCTTTAATTATTGTATTATGTTATTATAAGTGCTTATGAAAAAAATGCAATAAATAAAATGTGCTGAATTTTCACCATATTAAAATTATCTTTGTGGCTCCCCCACTACTAACATCTTTTGGAGGCCGTGATTTAAATTACCGAAATATGCTACGTCAGAGTGCCACAATCCACAATCAGTAATGGGTAAAAGGCGTGATGATATATTTATTTAATTTTATAAAATGTATTGAATATTTTTGCCGTTTACATTTCAGTCAAAAGTTTGTAGAATACAATTTCGTTTTTCTGAAGAATTGTTAGAAAGTTAATTAAAGCATATATAATTGAATATTAAATAAATAAATATATCATCACGCCTCTTACCTATTACTGGGTGTGGCACTCTGCCGAAGCAGATCTCGGTAAGTGATATATTTCTTCGCGTGAAGTGCGATTACCAGCAGTCAAATCATGACCCCCAAAGATGTGAAGGGGGAGCCATAGGGGTAGATTTAAATTGGTGAAAATTGTTTGTTGGCTGTGGGAATCGAACCAGGGTTCTCAAGATCCACTGGACTCGATACCAATGATAATTTAATATTGTTGAATTAATTTTGGTAGCTTGCTTAGTTTTTGAGATATAGTCTACGAAAAGCAAATTTTTTGATGTTGTTTTGCTCTGAATAAAACAAATGATACTAAAATCATTCATGACGCTGATCACTACTCAGATAATATTGTCCAAAATAATCCTAGCTCTGCTGACGTTATCCAAGTAACATAAACTCTGTTGACTATGTTTATAGTTGTAGGGATGATTTGAAATAAAACATAAAAACAATATACTCGTATGAATAATTTAATAAATAATTTTAAAACACAAAGCAACTAAAATGTTGAGCCAATAAAAATATAACGAAAAATAACAACTAATCTATTAGATTAAATTTATGAAGTGTATGCCCATATAGCATAAAATTTAATGATAAAAATTAAGTACATATTTTTCGCTTTTATTGGATCATTTTTATAATAGCCGCTTTTATAAGCAAGAAATTATTTTTTTCTACAACTGTCAAAAAAGTTCATTAATATCAATACGCGAAGTACGTGATTTGTTCATTAGTTACATTACCATGACAACACGTATTTTGTGCACTGTTTCGTATTCTAGTGCGCAAAATGAGTATCTCACGCACGCTCCCAAATTATTTGTTGGCAGGTTTCATTAGTTACAACACATCAATAGCATCAAATTAATATTATTGTTGATTGCTTTCCTTAAATTTACTTGAATAAATCAATAATTATTGTATTATTCTTTATTTACAGTTGTAGAAAAAATGTTGTTTGTATTTCGTGGGCCAAATTCTTGTATTTTGGCGCCTTCGAATGACTTATTGTCTCGACCTGCGGTCTCGACTAAAATTAATATTCTCACGCGCAACAAAAAATAACTCATTTTTTGCACTTAATACAAAAATAACTATTTTCTAAAGTAAATAAAATTAATTCATTGCAATGACAGTCGGATTAATAAACAAAATATATTTGAATTTGATAATTCAAATACATTTTAGAAAAGTAAATATATTCGGTCCATTATAAACCGGGTGATAAATGTGTTTATAAAAATTTTAAGAAGCATTTCTTGCTCGTGTTTTATTAAGTGGTGTTCCGGTTCGTAATATTTTCCATTTCGAGTTAGTCTAGTTTTTCATGAACAAAAAATATTTATCAAAATGTAATGAGAGCACGACTAAAAAGGACTACAAATTCGGAAAACTAATTTAGAACTAAGAATAAGACCGGAAGTGCAAAGACAAGAAGAACGGAAACAAAATATGTTGGTACATATTGTATGAAGAGCAGCAGCAAATTAAATTATATTTCATAACTGAAGATGAAATGTGCTTTTCTTTATACGTACACCTACAGCTAGAAACATCTATTCAACACAAAGTTGCAAATGGAGTTTGCAACTAAGATATTTAAATGTATTCCATCTTGAAATAATACTTTGAAACTACGTGGCGTAAGACGAACCAAGGGTTATTCAAAAGATGTTTGGATTATTCTATTTCATATGAAAGTTTTTCAGTTTTGAAGTAGTAGCTCAGTGATATCGAATCGGCCTGTGAATTTAAGAACCCTGGTTCGATTCCAAAAATCAACAAATTATTTTCATCAAATTAAAACTACCTCTGTGGCCCTCCTCTACTAACAGCTTTGGGGGCTATAATTTGACGACAGGTAACCGCACTTCACGCCAAGAAATATATAACATACCACAATCTGCCTCGGCAGAGTGCCACACCCAATAATGAGTAAAAGGCGGGATGATATATTTATTTTATAAATAAATGAATAAATATCTCACTCTTAATTTCACTTACCTGATACACCAGCCTTTTATCCAGCAAAATTAATTCAATTATTTTCTTTCTTCTCATTTTTATCATAAACCTACATACACTACACGAAATTGTACAAGGATATTTTAAAAATTGAATGTGATATTAAAACTTAATATGTAATAAATAAAAGGTTTCTTAAATACGTATTTATAAAATTAAAAATATAAATTGCATTCAAATATTTCTAAGAAAAATAATATTTTAGGTATTGTTACAAATATTTGAATATAATGTGTAGTTTTAATTTTATATTTTTAAAATATCCCTCTATAATTTTGAGCAGTGTATTTCACTGCACTATGTACCCACAGTAATTATTATTTTAAAATTAAATTATATAAATAAATAAATAAATATATCATCACGCCTTTTACCCATTATTGGATGTGGCACTCTGCCAAAGCAGATTTCGGTAAGTGATATATATATATATATATATATATACGCGTGAAGTGCGGTTACCAGCCGTCAAATCATGGTCCCCAAAGATGTTAGTTTCGAAGAGGCCACAGGAGTAGATTTAATTTTTAAATTAATTAAATTATATTATATCAAATAAATTATTTGTAATGATATCCTGCAAGTATTCTTCTATATAAAGTTTTCTATAAGTAAATGCAAAGGCAAACTTTAAAACTAATTAAATATATAGCTTCAATATTTTCATATTTTCATATTTAATCAGGTATTTCATTGAAAAAATAAATTATTTTTGGAATAACTGGTGGTATCGAGTAGATTTGAGACAAACAATTTTCACCTCATTAAAATTACCTCTGTGGCTTTCCCTTTACTAACATCTTTAGGGCCCGTGATTTGACGGCTGATAACTGCACTTTATGCAAAGAAATATATCACATATTAAAATCTACTACCGCAGAGTTCCACTCCAATTAGTTGTTAAAAGTCGTGATGATATATTTAGTTATTTACTTAATTTTATTATTGTTGTTTATAATTCGCGCATGTCAAATGTGCTATACATTTATTTTTAATCATTTATACAACTTAAATTATTATATATTATATTTTAAGTTATATGTAGTAATATAAAATATTCTACATTTGCAATAATAAAATTTAGTGCACCCCCAGCGCCTCTATTTTGTTTATATTCATCTAAATACTCTTATACTAATTCTACATAAATTAATTTAATCGTTTATTGACTGAAAGTAACCAAGAACTCTATACACAATACATTTAATACGTTTTTAAACGTTTTTAACTCTGACAAACAAGTTTCATATAGTTCACCGATTTCTTTGCGTCGTCGAGAAATGTCGGTTTGCGCCGATCTAAGCTAGTTTAGTACAATGCGGACCATACCAGCGAATCAGTGTTTTGATGTTTTATAAGCATTTTAGTGAATATTTTAATGTGTAAAATTACTTAAATTGTGTGATATTGTGTGTATTTGTGTTTCGAGTGTCGTGTAAGTGATAATGAAGTGGGATAGACTGTGTGAACCTCCTAAGATGCCAGTAAAATGTCAGTGGACCACGTGAGATGCAGCTGATAGCTGATTCCTGCTCTAAGTAAGCAATTGTATTATTTATTTTAGCAATAGTTGGCCTTTTAAATAAGTTGTTTTAAAAAAGACAAGCAAACATTCTCTCTGTATCTGTCTGTAATTCTGTTTGCAATATTTGAAATCGTAAATGTACATAGAAATGCAATACAAAATTTAACAGATCTGTAATAATAACCTTGAAAATAGTTTTTGCATTATTTTTAGGTACGTATATTATTTAATAGTTATATACGTGGCCGGCGAAGTTTGAGGGGCGAGCGACGATGCAGCGAACTTACATAATCCAATGAGCCCCGTAAAAATTAATTTCAAGTGTGCCGCGTACAAAGTTTTATTTCCGCCTTCACAGCGTTTCTTAATAATTTTATTTTAGTTTTATAAAAAGATACATTACATTTTGTAATTAATGGTGTTTGGCTGTAGGACAATTTATAGCTAGACGTTGTCTTAGTGTTGTAAACTGTGATGTGCATATTTTCATATATAATATAACAAGTAGTATGAAAATTGCTGAAAATATTTTGACATAAATTATGAGTTGTTATGGAAATGGAAACATAACGAGTGCGAAGCACGAGTTGTGTTTCCTATTTCCATAACAACGAATGTATATTTATGTCAAAATATTATCTGTCAATTTTCATACTACGAGTTGTATTCGGCTTGAGAATTTACCAAACAAGAGTTAATTAACAAGAATAGTTAGGTATTTATTTACTTATTACAGTTATGAAAATTTTGAATATGAAATGTACACTGAAAAATTTTTTTCAATTGACGTTTATGAAAATATTGAAAATATCATTTATTTTATTCGTAACCAAGGATATTAATAACAGTGGTATTTCCGATGAAATACCACTAGTGATGAATTTCCGACGAAATGTACATTTCATTGGTTCATTTTCAAACAAATTCGTGATCCTATTGGTTGACAGTGACGTGTGGTGAATTCTCGCTAATATATGGCATTACACTTGCCTATTTAATTTTATTTCTACCTTTCAAATCATGGATGTAGCTAGCAATTGTATTAAAAAATTTCATGACACCCATAAAAAAAAAATAAATCGGGATAAGGGAGTGGTGAACCCATCAGCCCATTATATTAATTATTTGTTTTAAAGTATTTATTTAATTTTATATAAAAATAATAAATAAATAAATACATCGCCTCTCATTTTACCCATTACTTCGCATGGAGTGCGATTACTAACTATCAAATCACGATCTCCAAAGATGTTATCAGTACACTAAAGTACAGAAGTGCATGTTTTTTTGTTGTCCTAGGTATAAATTTGAATTGATGCATAAGACCTATATACTATTTTTTTCATGCCCTTAATATTTAAATATTTTAAAAAGTTACGCTTAACTTAAATATTTATGGGGTTGAAGTAAGCTTACCAGCCGTCAAATCACACCTCCAAAGATGTTAGACACAGAAAAGCCACACGGGTTATTTAAATATGGTGAAAATTATTTGTCACCTATGGAAATCAAGTTCTCAGGCAGCCTACACCATTCATTCTTCCTCGTCCATATATAACATGTATTACCATACATCAAAGTAGGCACTAACACACCATTGTAAACATCCAATCAAGCATTTCTTTGATTTTTTAAATACAATCCTTCACAGGAAGTTGCTTTAATTCAACAGGAATTAAGTTGTAAAATATAATCAGAATACTTATCATAAGAGTTGTGGAACAAGTATTGTTTTATTTGTTTGTCTTTTTGAACGATTTTCAGATTGATAGAATTGAAAGCGAGATGTTCTTAATATAGTATAATTCAAAATAGGTATAATATTTGGAGAATAATTTCCCTTTATAAGTTTGTGTACTTTTCACGTTGCATATTAATCTAATTATTCGTTTTTGGTACTTAAATATTAAATTAATTTTAAAAAGATGTATTTGTAATAAAGTTAAAAATCAATTAATCTTAAATTATTTTAAAAACATCTACTTACTTGATTACCAAACATATCATGTACATATTACGCATTGTTCAAAGTTTTCAATAAACAAGTAACATAACATAGGTATTTCCAGTAAAATTTTCAATGCTTCAACTGCTTCGAACAACAAAAGAAAAGTATTTAGACTTCCTTATCTTTATGTCTTTTATTTTCACATTCTTTCAGTATCAACAACACCTTCTAAAGCTTAGACCAGCAGTTAAGATTTAGGATGCGTATAAAATCATCAGTTCTACGATATTCCCAAATACTCCAAGCAATGAAACCTGTTGTAAAACTTTATAACCTTCCTATTTGTGTAGAGAAAATGCTACCGGAGGCATTTGACTTACTAAGTATTTTATAACAGTTTTTGCTACTGAACGACACAATTGAAAGGACAGGTGTCATAAATTTTGGTGATATATTTTGTAGGTTACTGGAAGGTGAAGAAGACATGATGACAGTTGTTAAACAAAACATTGGGTGGATTCTTAGAGACAATTAGTTAGGCGTTGCGTGTTTGTTACGCTCAGGTAGAGGAGTTAGGAGTGTGAAAAGTTTTTAGAGGAACTTAAGAAGCTTAAGTTTTATTTTATTTTCAGATGTTTATGTGTGCTTATGACATTTAACATACATAACATATTGCTATGTCCCATAAAGTAGAGCAGCACGAAGTCTTGAAACATTCATTCAACATTTATTCAATCATTTCATCTTGGATTTATTCTTGGGCAAACAATCATATTCTACCGCTTCATTCACATTCATAAATTCATATTCTTTTTCACTCACTTCAATATGACATTATTGTTAACATTAAATGTCCGTCAGTACGGTGGTGTGGATAGCGATACGGAAGTCGAATCCGGAGATCCCGAGTTGGAATCGCATTCAAGCTAAAAATTATATAAAAAAGCTATAACACTGCGGCTCGGTGAGTGCGGACCCTGTACTGTAATCGGGATTAAATTCCTGTTGTACAGCGTAACATAAATAAATAAATGTTATTTATCACCATGGCAACTATAGTAAAAATGTTTTTGGTCCTAAGGCAAAAAAAACAATGATATATCCACGGTAATGTAAAATAATGTAAATTTGTTTCATTTTAATTTGAATAAATTTGCAAAATTTTCTAAATAAGTAGATAAAAAAATAATGTTTAAATAAATACATCATCATGTCTTTTACCCATTACTGGGTGTGGCACTCTATATGAATAAATAAATATCTAAGATTTGCTGACGGTTGCTTTGAAACGAACCATAAATCAGGAAGGAAAATAGTGTTTTTTTCTTCCTGGGGAGGAAAATTTTATTTCGACTCGCATATAAATAAATAAATATATAAACACGTCTTTTACCCCTTACTGGGCATTGCACTCAACAGTAGCAGATCTCTGTAAATGATATATTTCTTCACGTGAAGTATGGTTACCAGCCCTCAAATCATGGCCACCAAAGATGTTAGTGGAGAGAGAGCCACAGTGGTAGTTTTAACGTTGCGAAAATTGCTTGTCGGCTGTAGTACTCAAATCCGGGTTCAAATCCACAGGCCAGCTCGATACTTGTGATCCACCTACTCTATAATAAATAATATAAATTTACTAATAATTATTAGGATTTACTTAATTATTTATAGATTTCATTGCTAAATAATACTGAATTAACAATTCTGTCGAATTATTTGTGAGTTATATTGTAGTGTTATTTCTTAAGAAAACAGCACCATATTTCTTTTGTTCTTACAGTAACAAAATCTTATAATAAATATTTCATATTTTATATTAAAGTTTTCTTGCCATTTAATTAGCACCAAAATTAATAGTTTCCCTTTTGTCTTTAAATTCATCTAAGAGAAAAGTCACTTCAAAACAAAGCCTTAAAATTAGCAAGAAAATAATTATAACGACATTAATGAAGGCTATTATTATTTGTTATTGTTATACGTTACACTGTAGCAGTCTCTTCGTCTAAAAATAATGTTTTCTTCTCTACAATGCGCCGACTTGTGTGATATAATTGGAAAACTTTAACAAGGGTATAAAGTTTGATAGAAACGTTTTGTTAGTTTTAACTTTAGAGATGTCTCTTAAATCCTTACTAGCGTACTTCTATGTATTTTCAGAAGACGTTATTTTTATTTTTAATGTTGAACTCAGTTACAAGGTGAATTCATTTAAGAAACTCTGCAATACGCGACTAACAAGTCTCAAAGGAAATTCGGAGAAATTTTGGTTCAATTAAGTTGAGGAATTATTAAAGATATCTGGGCTTGTTGAACAGTAATAACTACCGTTCTGATAAATCATTTGAAATCGTATTATACTACCTACGTATTTACTAAGAAAAGATAGAAGTACCTACCTAATTTAGATTTCATAGAATATAAGCTGTATAAAATATTCCTGCAAGTAGTAAACAAAATAAGTCAGTATAAATGAACCCTAGTACTATTTTTATTTAAAGCGGATTCAGAATTCACGTAACGTTAACGATATTGTATGTACAACCGGTAAATCATTATTTAATGTGCTTCATTATTAAATAATTAAAATAAATATATCATCACGCCTTTTTACCCATAACTGCGTGTGGCACTCTGCCAAAGCAGATCTCGGTAAGTGATATATTTCTTCGCGTGAAGTGCGGTTACCAGCCATCAAATCACGGTCCCTCAAAGATGTAAGTGGAGGGGGAGCCACAGGTGTAGATTTAAATCGGTGAAAATTGCTTGTCGCCTGTGGGGATCGAACCAGGGTTCTCAAGATCCACAGGCCGACTCAATACCACTGAGCCACTTACTCCATTACCGAAGGAAATAAAAATGACAAGTACACCCTAGGGAAATAAAGTGATTCAAGGCCATTTGTAGTGCCAAGTCTCTTTTGTTGAATAATCAATTTTTCCGTCTGCAAAATATCGTATATAGCACGTGAGTAAAGTTATTATTTGTCTCAAGCGATTTAATCCTGAAGACGTAGCTCGAGACAAATAATGACACACTTTACTCCCTTGATATATAAAATAAAAAAAAAAAATATCATCACGCCTTTTACCCATCACTGGGTGTGGCACTCTGCGTACGCAGATCTCGGTAAGTGATATATTTTTTTCCTTGATATATAATCTACTATTAGCCCACGAACTTTTGCTAAATCTGTCCATTAACTGCGTTAAATTATCGAGTAAACTGAAAGTAGATATGCGATTCGAAAGCTGGCTATTCTGTTCCTAGAATGGAAAAATGTAACTTAATAGAAAGATTATATAACATGGGAGAAAATGATACTTTACTCCAGACTTTTTCGAGAAAATCATTTACTTTTCATCCTAGACATTAATATGTTATTTCCATAAATCAAGGAAAAAAAGTTACTTTTTTGTAGTTTCTCCCGCTGGTTATATAATAGACTACACATAGTAACCCAGCTATAAAAGAAGGGTAGTATAGAGGTAGTGCTACTTTCGTGCTACTAATTATGATCTAATAGCTGAATAGTACGAATTATTAATTTATTTATTTTGTCAACTTTTAACCAGCATAAAATAAATATATCATTACTCCTTTTACCCATTACTGGGTGTAGTACTCTGCTGTAGCAGATCTAGGCAACTGCTATATTTAAGCACATGAAGTGCAGTTACCAACCGTCAATCCATGGCCCTCAAAGATATTAATGGAGGGGAAGTTTTATTATGGAGAAAATTACATTAATTGGCATGATCGTTGAAACTGCGATACTTATCCAAATGAACCTAAACGTTAATTAAAAATGTATGTTACGTTTCCGTATCAGAATGTCTCAGATTCGGTATCAAGAATTTGTTAAGATAATTTGTAATTACACTCATGTTTACTTAGTAAAAGTACTAGTCATGTTATATCAAAGCATTGTTACCAATCAATTGTTTAGAAACAATGCATTACTGTATTTTATATCCGTTTACAAAGGGTATTAATTGAATACTTTGTTTTTTACTTACCTACTTCGATAATTGTTGAACATTTGCTAAGAAAAAAAGGAAAAGTTTGTAGGATGAATAAAATGTATAAATTAATAAATATGTGTAGTATTATTTTAATTATTTATTGACAAGTTCTAATTAAATTATTATACACAAATTAATTTATTTACAATAATAATAAATTCTATATGTATAGGTTGTGTGTTAGGATAAGGTGTATAATACAAAATATGATTAAAATTCGCATTGAAAACATCTAGAAGTCAGTCATTTAAATAATAATATTTACACTATAATACAAGTACATCAAGGGCAAAATCATCATAAATATGTATATTAAATATTATTTATAAAAATATTCCACTAAACTAGCGTTAAGTAACATGATTAAATTATTTAAAGTGAAACCCCCTAGTCTAGAGATAAAATGCGTGTTAAACGTTATAGGCACAATTGCAAAAGGTACTTCATTCGAAACAATCAAAGCAATTAGCTTCAGTCCATAGGAAGGAACATAAACCATACACAAATCTATTTACACGACCAGATTATAGCGTTGTAGAGTCCGCTCGCTGGTATGAAGTTTTCTCGGCAACCGATGCATTGATTGCGGGCATTCAGTGCACGCGACTAGCGCACATTTCCATACTACCGAAGTAAGGGTAACCGGATTTAGCTTCGCTGGGGGAATGCGCTCCGTAGTGGCTTCCCGCGAATAGGCTGCTGCAAACACAGAAATACATATTTAGAATACATTAATTATAATTAAAAGAAATTTAACTTAGTGAAAAATCTTTCAGATCTCATAGTTAAAAAATAGTTATTTATTTAACGAGGCAAAATAGCAAATTTACTGTTGATACTATGCATCCAAACAAGACAGTAAATCTGCATTTTTTGACTTGAAAAACATTTTTATTTTGTCGATTGTTTAGAATTATAATTAATTATTTTTTTCTACGATTGAGCAGAAAGTAAACATTTTCATCTGTCGGGTGGTAACGTAAAATTGTATCATCATACAAAACTACTATAACCATTTTAAATTGAATTTCAAAACAAAAAAAAATACCAAAATTAATCTTTGTACAACTATGTCTAAAGTATGTTGTTTCAGCAGACATTTGACAACAGAAATTTATTGTTTTCCGAGCGACAAGCATTTATTTTCTCGATTGTCTCTAATAGCAACAAGCAAGAATAGTTATTTGTGTATTAAGAGCGTAATGTGATTCTTTGTTACTCCAAAACGGTAATTGCAGCGCGAGCCGAAGGCAAGAGCTGCAATAGTGTAAGAGGAACAAAGACACTTTACGCTCGTGATACACACATAATTTTTTCTACGATTGCACCTTAAAATTATTAAAAAATGTATACGTAATTAAAATAAATTCGTTCTGTCAACTGTCAATATTTATTTGTATCCCTGGTAACTATTGAAATAAGCGCGCATTTAATATCTTTTTCGCGTGTTGCCATTGGAAACACGCGTATTTAACGTCTTTTTCGCGCGTTGCCCTTGGATACGAGCAAAAAAGATATTTTTCGATTGTTCCACAGAAAACGCCAACTTTACGATGACAAATAAGAGCGTAATTGCCAACTTTTCATAGCAATCGTAGAAAATAATTATTTATTTAACGAGGCAAAGTAGCAGATTTACTGCCAATACTATGCATCTAAACAAGGCAGTAAATATGCATCTTTTTGACGTGATGAACATTATTTTGGTGGACTGTTTAGAATTATTATTAATTATTATTTCTACGATTGAGCAGAAAGTAAACATTTTCAACTGCCGGACGGTAAAGTAAAATTGTATCATCATACAAAACAACTGTAACCATTTTAAATTGAATTTCATAACAACAAAAAAACTACCAAAATTAATCTTTGTACATCCGTGTCTAAAGTATGATGTTTCAGCAGTCATTTGACAACAGAAAGTTATTGTTTTCCGAGCGACAAGCATTTATTTTCTCGATTATCTTCAATAGCAACAAGCAAGAAAATAATATTCCCACTTGTTAGTAATAGCATCAAATAGGAAGGTTATATTTCCGATTGTGTAAAAATGATTTAAAATTATTTTTCAAACAATTTTACATGATTGTTATAGAATATATTATGTGTATCTCAAGCAGAAAGTGTCCTTGCCGCTTCAGGTACTGAAATAACTATTGTGAATTTTTTATATTCTTAATGTTATGACTATGTTATCGTAATCATGTTGCTATGCATTTGTTATGCGGTTGCTATGTAAAAATAAATTTAATGCTTATAATTTCATAAATGTCATTCTGCTTTTTGTGAATATTATTAATCAGTATTATATTAATTAAATTTACAATATAAAATAAAAAGGAGTGTCAACCTCAGTTGCTATCTATGCGGAAAAACCGCACTTTTACAGCCTAATATGTAAATGTACAGCCAGCCATTAATCATATACTAATTTGACAACTTCTACTCGTCCAAAATTCTGCAATTACAGATTAGAAACTTGTAGAAATGGATACTGAACCCTTTAAAGTTTGTTTCATTCATTAATAACAATTATTACAAGCGCAATTAAATTTCAAAATTTACAGATAATATTTTTGAAATAGATAGTAATAATTTGGATCGATAAAAAAATATTTATTTCAATTCTAAACACCACACAAAACCTATATAATTAGAATAGGTAGTAACAAACGCGATACGCGACGTCTGGATCAACAAGTTCAGACGGTGTCGTGTCGTTGCTCAACGGTCAAAGCTCGACGATCAGTAACAAATTTTTTGTTTCAATCGAGCTCCTTGAATTTCTATTTATATATTACATGCACGCTAAATGCAGCCCCCCGCTGTAGAGTCTGTTGCAGATCATTTACAGCATGAATTCAGTCCATACTGCGTCTGTATTTATTATAATAAAATGTTTTTATTTTCATTTCTTATAGATTCGTTGTTAGAGAAGTGGGCGTAAGTGAAGATTTACGAAACAGGTGTACAGGAGCGAATGGATGGATGTTTGTTGCGTGATGATGGATTTTGGTTGTGAGGAAAGAAAGAGTTCGTATGGAGGAAGTGTTAATGTGGTCGAAACGAGTATCGTGTGTCAGGATGAAAATGTTGATGTGCACTGATGCTCTATGAATGTTTCAGAGGTTCGTGCTGCCCCATTTAATGGGGTATAGCGTGATGTTATGTATGTATGTATGTTTTTATTTAAATTTTTATAATAAATTAATAAATTATAATAGCTATTTATTTAACAAGTACATAATGTAGGACTTTATTTGACGAGACGAAGTTTATGGTAGAGCGAGGCTAATAAATAAGGCGAGTCTATAAAGTCCGATTATGTACGAGTTCCATATAAGGTTTTATGTTTGATTGCCCTACAGAAGATTTTATATTATCTATAATGACACATTTGACAAAAGACAAATTCAAATTTAATATCTAACAAAGGGTACCGTTTCTATTCCTTAGTTACCAAGCTGTTTGTTTATCTTTATTTTTCCTTATATTATTTGTAAAAATAAAGTTACTTTATTAAATGGGGTATGTGGCTCAGTGATATCGAGTCGGCCTGTGGATCTTGAGAACCCTGGTTCAATCCCCACAGCCGACAAACAATTTTCACCAATTTAAATCTACCCCTGTGGCTCCTCCTCCACTAATATCTTTGGGGGACGTGATTCGACGGTTGGTAACCGCACTTCACGCGTAAAAATATATGACTTACCGAGATCTGTTTCGGCAGAGTGCCACACCCAGTAATGGGTAAAAGGCGTGATGATATATTTATTTATTATTTATATAAAGAGGTGCATTCTAAAGAACCGAATAATTGTATTATAATTAGTAATTTATAATGCAGTCGTACATAATAATTACGATTCGTTCATTATTAATGTTATCATAATTCATTACTGATATAATCACTACTATAAATATAAATAAATATATCATCACGGTTTTTCAGTAATACTGTGTAAGGTACAGCACTCAACAAGTGATATAGTTTTATACGTAAAGTGCAGTTACCAGCCGTCAAATCATGGACTTTAAAGATGTTACTCATGGAAGAGTGATGCGCAAAGGTAATTTTAATTATTATTATGGAGTATTAAATTAAATTGATATTATTTAATCATGAAACTGGAACAAATGAAAACGAATGTATAACATTTAAATCTCCCATACATATTTTAAACTAGATTTTAATAGTAACTAAAGCAGTAAAATGAAATATACAGGCAAAGCTAGATGCAAAATTTAATTCACTAACAACTTTTATTGTTATTTGCTCACGAAACGAGGAAAACACTGATTTTCTTATTTTCATGGACGTTTCGCCACTAAAATAATTATTTATGCAAATCTAGTAGCAAGAAGAAAAAGAAATATATTTATAGTTAAAGGTATTTATTTTATTCGAAATGCGCTGTTAAATTTTATTCCTTTATAATCATTTGTGTACGAATAAAATATACAAATAAATGCATGAGATATGGAGGTCCGGTGTACTTTCCAATAAATATCTTTATGACTTTACGATTAAGTGGGAGCACCTATCTAAATTGGAAATCGTTTGATTTTGAACCATAAAACACGTTGCTTAAAAAGCATAAATGTAATAACGAGCTAGTAATTCAGCTGCACAATACGAACCCAAAAATTAAGAATGGTAATCAGTCGCTTACGTTCACTCGCATTCAATAAGCCGACACAATTACAGTGGATCATTAAACTTTACACACCACACACTCTAGATTACGACGTATGTACTTTGATAATATCTTAAATCTTTGATTCTTGGAACGAGTATGCTTTGTTTATTGTACCTATATAATTCTATAAATTTAAAACAGTTTTTGTTTTAATCAATCTGAAACGTCAACGGTAATGAACGATTTTTAAGTCAATTTATTGTTATGGAGCGTTAATCAAATTCTAAAAACTATTAAATTAAATTAATATACTCTTTCAGTAGAAATGGAAAAACTATTATAAGTCATCATAGTCAAAGCGGAATGCATACAAGTTGTAATTATTTCTGACAAAAGCGAAATATAAAATAAATAAAATAAGTATATCATCACGCCTTTTACCCATTACTGGATAAGCAGTTTTTGGTAAATGATATATTTTTTAGCGTAAAGTGCGGTTACCAGCAGTCGAATCACGGCCCCCAAAAATATTAGTGGAGGGGGAGCCACAGGGGTAGATTTAAATTGGTGAAAATTGTTTGTCGGCTGTGGGGATCTCAAGATTCATAGGCCGACTCGATACCACTGAGCCACCTACCCCATAAATATAATAAAAGCGAAATAATATTTATTATTAAAAATACATTCGAATCCGATTTCATTATTTTCTTATACTATATGTCATTTCAACTTCATTGTATAGCACTAATGCTTATTATGGCCGTTTTATATGTCATTAAAATTTTTAGTTTCAAATTTGGAGAGCGGGGACTCAACTAACGCTTCTGACGAGATATGTATTAATTAGCATAACCTAACCTTATAGTATTGAATGTATAAATAAAATACGCAATTTAATGTTTCATTTTTATCACATAAACTTAAATTTTCAATTATTTTAAGGTTGTATTTGTAACTTGACAGCGTGGTCACTTTCATTTATTTAAAATAAAAATCTGTAGATGGCATTACTTGACGTACCAAATATGTAAAAACTCACGACAAATTTATATTTGACAAAACGATGGAATGAAACGGCTATAATAAGCGTTATCGCAATTCATTGAAGTTTGCTATGGTAAATCCAAACTGGTTGACTAGGAAAGTATTTTACTTGAAACTTAGTTTTAATAAGTAAATATAATAGTGGTGATGAAGTCTGCAACGTAAGTCAGTTACATAGAGCGAAAAGTAAATGAAATGTTTCAGTAAGTTTAAATTAAGTGTAATCCAAATGTCAAATGTTATACAACAATGATTAATTTACTATTGAACTGAGAGCTGGGTAATAGCTAGCTAATTTTATAGCTTACCTACTGACTTAACTATAAGTAATTTAGCTATAGCTATGGCTTAGTTGAATGTGAAAAAATATGGCTAAAGTTGGTAGCAATTAATTTGTTTATCTTGTAGCTTCAATGTAATGTTATAAAAATTAAAGCTACCACTTAAATCTAATTTTATAGTTTAAGACTACTTGTTGAACATCAAAACTACAGTATATAGTTTAAAGATATGTTTGAAATTATTTCAGTCCACCCAAAATACATAATTATTTGCTTCAGGCTGAAAAAAATAGCTTCATAATTTAATAACTATTTAGGTTTTAACTGTAGCTTTGCTATATTATTTTTACATTTGTTATTTATTTAAGTAATTTTCCCAGCTCTGTACTGAATGTTAAAATTATATGTTACTACAATCTTTCGAGGCTGTAATCTGATTGGTGGTAATCACATTTCACTCGCAAACATATCATTGCTATAGAATGGCGTGATGATATATGTATTAATTTATGCTTAGGACAGCGGAGGAATATCTCCCCTTTTGAAAAACATGTGTTTTTATTCATAAAAATTGAAATAACTTAACAGGTTGTTCAAATAATTTTGAAGTTCTTTTAATAAATTTAAAATTTTCTGATTTATATCTGAATATTTTTTTCATTGTCATTAGGACACCTTGACTGTCTTTGCTGCTCGAAGGCTCGCCTTTTATATGCCTTGAACTGTTGAAGATGGTTCGACCAAATTTATACAATAGGGTGGTTTCGTTACAATCGGAAACCAGGTCTAAAACCATCCAATCTATTTGGCCTATGGCCTCGTTCTAAAGTTTTTTTTTTTATCTCGTACTGTAATATGATACTTTACAATTTATTTATATTGTAAATAACTATTGTTCGTTAAATGTGACTTTCAAAATGCTTCACTGTTGTTAAAATTGTATTGTAGGTTCAATATTTATTTATGTTACACTGCACAACAGGAACTTAATCCTAATTACAGTACAGGGTCCGCACTCACCAAGTCGTAGTGTGTCAGTTTATATAATTTTTAGCTTGAGTGAGATTCGAATACACCACCGTACTGACAGACAATATATCAGTTATTAATTAAAAAAAGTATTTTTGAACTTGTATACGTTTTGGTATCAGTGGCAATACCGTTGCCCTAGATCGGCTAAGTAAAGAACAAGACGTGAACTAATTCCCTGAATAATTTTTTCCCAGCGCGATTGGATATAAGCGTATGCTCGTCCCTGTTTAAACATTATAATTTCATTCTATTTTCCGTGCAAAAAAACTACTGAAAATTAATTACACATCACTTAATAAATAACACGAAACCATACTTATATGCGTCTTGCAAAATAATGCTTAGGTCGGCGGCATATAAAACTATTCATTACATTTGCAAGCGGCAAATTAATTGCTAGCTTCTACTCGTATATTATTTCAATGTGGAAGCAACCGCCAATTATACAGCCGCTCATCTCAAATCTCTCAGATGATTCCGTGAAGAAAGGTGAGGAATATTTGTCTGGGCAACATCCGCTTTGCCTTGTCATTGTCCAGTTTTTGTAGTAGCAAGTGGGCTTCCACTACCAAAGTACGCAATCATTGAGAAATTATTTCTGATTCGTGCGTTGCTAAATTATACAGACGACCCGTAGCCACGATCTATATTAAGCCATCCTTCGCGATTTTTTAATTCCAGATGCAGAATTCGAAAAAACCTATCAGATTCTGTCACAAAGAAATATTTTGTATTGTAACCACTACTTTCGAAATAATTTGTTAAAAATGAGCTAGTTGATTGCCATATCCATATCCTATAAGGGATTTAAACCCTCAGACTACGTTGTGCAATGAGCAAGCTGCCGCTGTGTTGATCATTGGTCTATTAAACGATGTAAACAGGAAATACAGTGCAACCAACAGGAAATATTAGGACTAAATTTAAACCTTTACAAAATATATTAAATTCAACCAATGATAATGAACTAAGTAGCGTCGAAAATAGCAAAAATCTGACAGATTTTTTTTTATAAATTGTCATTTGAATTGTGAAATATGTCGTTTATTAATAAAAGAGTAAATACTAAATTATTGATACTACAAAACTATAACAAAAAGTGTTAAAATTATTAAAAGTGAGTCACAATTTTTTTTTATATACAGGTGCACGAAACTTTAATGACATATTTAATTTGATATACAGATTATAAAACAGAATTTGCAAAAATTAGGGTATTTCATTCCTAGCGAACATTTTTAGTGTCACTGATTTAATAGTAGGTACATTTAATTAAAGAAAAATAAGGTATTACACCAGGTACCTACATAATAACTAATTAATAAATGATTATTTGTAGGCTGTGTTTATACTTTTATTTCATTAGTACCATAATTAAAAAATAAATAAAGTAATAGTTTTTTGTTTTGAAATTCGCTTGATAATACATTCTTATGTTACCGTTCGGCTAGCGGAAAACGTCAACTTTTGACCCTCAACTGACAGTAGAAAATATCTACTTTCTGCTCGGTTGTAGAAAAATATATTTTTAAAGAAACTAATATCTTATAGAATGGTGGCAAAAATCCTAAAAATTTGCAAAATCTAGAGGATTTAATTTTTACAGTGTTTTTTAATATTATTGTACTTTAAAGATTTTCTTAAATTTGTTTAAGTTACACATAATGTACGAGTAAAAAAGTGACTATTATATTGAAGTTTTAAAGTGTAGAACAAAGCGCTTTTTGTAGGTTTATATGCAGGTTATTTTAATAAACATGTGTTTCAGAGCACACTATCAAAACAATATTTAAAAGTCTAAAAAATATTTATAAATTTAATAGGCTATAAATGATTAATAAAGTAAGTCAAAGTCAATAAAATTTAATGATCTGAAATATATTTGTATTGTTTTCCAAAGCGTGGGTTGAAACGAGAAACTTAAATTGGTTAAAATTATTTCTGCTACGAGTAAATAACTTTGATAAATATTTGGTAAAATAAATATTAATCCTACCTGTAATTTTCATGCCAGGTGAGATTGCTCGCCATTTTGTTATTCTGCGCGTGACGCCAAACATCCGATTGTTGTGAGGTCACTCCAACTCCATGTTGTGAGGGGGAAACCTGTCCCATATTATACGCGAACTGATTCGACCCAGCAGCAGTATTCAACATATTATTCACATTAGGTTGATCTAGAACAGCAGCTGCTGCATTGTAACTATTATATGCTAGGGATGTTTGTGCCGGTGAATTGGTAGTAGTACTAGTTGCACTGGTTCCCAAAGCAGTTGTACCAATCGTTGAACTAGCTGCAGTTAGGGTAGAATGAGTTGAATGTAAAGCTGATGTTCCTAAAGATGTCCCTAAAGAACTTCCGCTAAGAGCTGCACTGGCGTAAGATTGTTGGGCTGCCCAACTTGATTGAGCTGCATTGAAACCAGAAGGATCAGAATATTGATGTTGTACTGGAAAAGCTGACTGTAAAGACATCGTATTGAACGCGTTTAACTGTTGCGAGTTGAGTTGTTTGCGAAGTCTCGCTCGACGGTTAGAAAACCAAACTTGTACCCTAGCTTCAGTAAGTTTGGTTTTCTGAGCGAGTTCCTCTCTGGTGTAGACATCAGGGTACTGTGTACGAGCAAATGCTCGCTCTAGAGCTTCTAGTTGTTCACCGGAAAACGTTGTACGCGATCTTCTCTGTTTCCGCTTGAGAGGAATTCCCGGTTCGGATTCGGTATCGCTTTCATCGCACGATGAGGCACCTGAGGAACAAATTGATTAGATTAACTCCTAAAGTAAGTGAAACCACTGAACTGAATTTAGCAATTGGGCAATTTTATTCACAGGTATTTAATTCTGAGCAAAGCTTGTTTCGATGTGGCCTTCGTAAATAACAATATATATAATGTCACATATTTAGGATATTGAAACAAACGGATTAACATGAAATAAAAGTGTTATTTCTTTTGAAAAAAAAAATAGTAAAGTTTATCTTGATTAAACTGCCATAAAAGCAAATAATTTATGTCGTTTTATCAATTGTAGTTTTAATCAAACACTTTGATATTATTGTAATAGTGAAGGAATTTTATTCTATGTGTTATATGGGCAGCTGAAATAGATCATGAAGCATAATATATTTGTTTTGTGAATGTTTGGTTGAACCGGTTCAAAATTCGAATTTTTTTAAAATATGTTTCTCTATAGTTCAGGGCACGAGAAATGAACTCGTGCAAACCGCATTTCAATATCTCTTTTAGTTTTTGAGTTATATCGATTTTTGACTTTTTTTAAAATTCAACTTTGAATTCAACTCGAAAACTAAAAGAGATATTGAAATGCGGTTTGATCGAGTGTATTTCTCTTGCGGTACTTAACTTATTCCGAAATTTTACCATATTTGAAAATTTTTCAACTTTTCTTCAAAATTTTCTTTGGTAAAATTTCGGTATAAGTTAAGTAGCGCAAGAGAAATACACTCGATCAAACCGCATTTCAATATCTCTTTTAGTTTTTGAGATATGGGCTCTCAAAGTTGATTTTTTAAAAAAGTCAAAAATCTATATCTCAAAAACTAAAAGAGATATCGAGATGCGGTTTAAACGAGTGTATTTCTCGTGCTCTAAACTATATAGAAACATATTTTAAAAAAATCAAATTTTGAACCGGTTCAACCAAAAATTCACAAAAAATAAATATATCATGCTTTTTAACCATTACTAGCAGTAGCACTCTGCTGTAGTACATCTCAATAAGTAATATATTTATATGGGCAGCTTAAATAGATCAATACTTATTATTCGAATATGGATTAAGCAGTTCTAATATTCCAGATATATTTTTAAAAATATTAGTTAACAGCAGTCTCATAATAGTATATTATATAACAAGTTTTTTATACGTCTCTTTCATAGTACTATATGTTTTCTATGATCGCAAATGAAGAAAACAACAGAATATACAGTTTCATTAATTATTTGAAAAGTAAGAGAGATGCATAAAACTAACATCATCCCATGTTTAATACATCAGTTATTAACTTTACACTGTGACAGAAGTTGAATTATCATTAAATATTATGTACCTCAGTAAAAATGAATAAATAGTAGATCTGTTACTGTAGATCTTTTACAAAGAAATTCAATTACTATTACCTACATCTTATAGTGGAATGTACAGTAATATTGTGTTTTTATAAAATTATGAATGATTACCTGTGGGGTAATTTATTTATCGTGGAAAATCGGACAGCTGTATAAAAGTATTGAAGTGTTTAATAAGATCTCAGTAGAATTGTGATAGTCATGAATCTTCGTGAAAATGAAAAGGGTAGAATGGTTAAAAAAACATACAAGTTATGTAAAACAGGATGAATTTGTTGCGCCATCTGTCGATAAACAAGAAAAGGGTCTGCTATTCCCTGCATGTTGGAGAGCAATGAATTCCAAAGAAGTAAGCCGTAGCCATTTGATAGTAGCACTCTCACATTTATAGAAGCCGGTTTTTGATTAGTACTAATTAAGTCAGTTATTATACGGTTCGAATTGACCATTTGGTTTTTATTGCTTCATCAAAATTATGCGTTTGTAATGCGTTATTATCTTCAATGGTATCGCATGTAATTGTTGAACAAACACGCGGATATTCATTATTCCGAACACTTACCAGGTGCTGTTATTTCCTTTTCTACCGCGGTTTTTTGATGGCGCTGCGAACGATATCGACTGTTTGTAGGGGAGAACTGATTTACGGTTTCATGCAGAATTTGTTGTTCGGATTCAGAGATTAGTTACGCAAACTTTCAAATATTTATTGCTCTGTAATGGTTCTAGCCAATTTGCATTATTTGATATTTTATTGCCATTAATATCACCTTTTCTTTTTTATTATTACTCGTACCAAGCAATAAAAACATTATTTCATTGATGAACATTTACTTTATGCAGAAAAAAATATAATAATTGTAGCACACGTTTCTTGGTGTTTCCAAATTAATTTATGTAATAATGCAAAGATACAAAGAACTTACTTTTGTATTATTTTTATTTGAAGCATTTGTAACAGCGAAAAAGATACACTTATATAATTTCAGTGATTTTTGTTTCAAATGTTTTGTAAGTAGTACTGCCTTAGAAATTTATAACAATTGGTATTTAAACATTTGATCTTACATTCTGTCAATACGAAAAGGATTTTGAGTGGTCTGACATTTGGAAACTGCGATTTGCATCTGAAATTATGTCATTTATTTTTTTCAAAACAAATAAACTACAATTTCATGAAAATTTAAATTTTCAAAAGTCATTACAATGGGGCTGGGGAACAATAGATAATTGAATATTTAAAGGTTTATATTTCGATATTGGTTCATATCATCTTCAGATTATGACTTGATGTTATTAACTAATACCGAAGCATAAACCATTAAATACTAAATTGATTCCTCTTTTTTCAGTCCCATTTTTATGTTGGTTGAAAAAATATATAGTTTGACTTTTCTTCACAATGTTTATTTTTCACAAGATGTACATTTCGATTGCGATGCAATCATCATCAGTTGTATAATACATTTTTATGACTAAAATTAAAGTACATAAATTTTATACAACAAGTCAATATTTATGATGAAAATAAGCTACAATGATTATCTTAAACTGCGACGAAATATTTAATTTCATTTTATAGTAATTTTTACTAATTTTATAAAAATTATTCTTATTTGAAGATAAGTAAAATGAATAGACTTTAATTTTGTTTATTTTACCTTTAAACAAAAGATGAAATTTAATTTAGGTACAAATAATATTGATATATCTGGTCTAAATATATATTTCAAACAATTTCTAAATAATTGTAAAAAATGCTATCAAAATATTGTTTATTTGTATACCTAGACTATGAAATGAGTTTTTAGCATATTGAAGAATTAAATTGTCAGTAACAATTTGGCATATTCATAGCAACTGGAAAACAATGGAATGATTTGGCATTAGTGATATCCAGTTGACATTTAAAATTTCTAATTTATTTGACTTTACATCACAAAACAGGATACGCATTTAAAACAGGTCATTTAAGTTCACTTTTGACAAAAAGTTCTGTAGGTTTTTAGACCAGAATATTTATTTTGACTAGGGTAAATTTATGAACTCGTGGAAATAGAACTCGTTCCGGCCTAGGAATATACTATTTTTTTACATTTTTCTTTTGTTTGTATTGTTTTCTTAGTTATATACATTCAAGATTTTTATTAGTTACAATTCAAAATCGATTAACCCTAATTTTCAATCGTAGAAAAAAATGTTATGTACACTTCTGGTTGAAATTATCACTGCAGATCTCAACAAGTTGCAGGCAACACTACGCTTGAGCTCCAGTCTCTAGCCTCGCGCGACAAATAACTGTTTTCAACCCTTAGTATACAAATAATTATTTATGTACCTCCATTATATACATTATAAAAATGCAAAATTTATAATAAATTTCAATTTAAAAACTGTTTTATATCTATAAATACATATTATTCTGCAGCTAAGGAAACTGTAACCTATGGTATTTGCAATAAATATTTAGTATTTAGTTTTAAGACTGTTCGACCCCTGTCTCAAGGCACTGGCATTTTTGTTTAATTTTAGGACCAGATTTCTCGTCACTGAAGTGTTTATTATGATTACAAAAAAATGCACCTATTGTTGAATATTTTATAAACAAAATGTCAGCCTTAAAATTTTGAAATATACAATCATTGAAAAAAATATCGCTTCTACAAATTGCAATGTAATTATGCTCATATTTTCTGACACGATTTTTTAATTTAAAATTGCCTCCTGGTATTTTGTAGCATTAGTTTTACAAGTTGGACAAAATGACTATTTGAAGTATATTTATCGGAAATTATTTGTAAAAGTTTGACAGATTGAGGAGCATAGAATTGTTTTGACTTTTGATGAATTCTCTTTATTTGTTTTGTGTGAAGAGTTGCTGGTTACAAGCTGTTGTTGGTAATCGCATGAAAAATGACATTTACTTTAGATATTACACGGTTAAGCATTACATCACGTTTTTTAATCTCGTGGCCATAAAAACAAATCGTGTCAAACGAGATATCCGTTAAGAAAGCAGATGGATCGGCGAGCACAACTTCCGATAACGCAACGTAACCTATAAGTTTTCAATTACTGTCAGTTTCGCGCTAGCACAGCTATTATAGAACGCTGCGGCGGCCTTAAAAATAAGTCATAAATTTCGAAAACACGTCGAGAAATTAATAAACAAATTGGTTAAACTAAAAGGCACGATCCGGCTGATTAATAACACGGAGGTGAACGAGGAACAATCACCTTTAGGCGCTGGACGCATATGAATCAATCAGGCGGCCGTGATGGACGCACAATGTTGGTAATATCGGGTAATAAAGCTAGCGCAGCCTATCATTACCAGCGCGGATCGCGTCGCCTTTGACTTGCTCCGCAAGACCAGCGACGAGCGGGTCTCGGTGCTCGATTCTTCGGCTGTTGGATGGAAACAGCTCATGTGGACTGCGCGGTTACTCGCGACGTTTACTGCTGAGCTTTAACCAGTGGCGCAGTATTACCAATTTCAACCAGGAACAAATACTTCGACATTTACTATTTACTAACTCATTTTTACATTTTATTTTATTTTATTTTATGGGGTAGGTGGTTCAGTGGTATCGAGTCAGCCTGTGGATCTTGAGAACCCTGGTTTGATCCCCACAGCCGACAAACAATTTTCACCAATTTAAATCTATCCCTGTGGCTCCCCCTCCACTAATATCTTTGGGGGGCGTGATTTGACGGCTGGTAACCGCACGGGGAAAAATATATCACTTACCGAGATCTGCGTAGGCAGAGTGCCACACCCAGTAATGGGTAAAAGGCGTGATGATATATTTTTATTTATATTTTATACACAGCTAAAGATTGAGGGTTCGAACCCTCATTTATGTTAACAAATCTTAAGGTCTTGTAAATCGCAACGAAACTTATATCATTATGGGATATATTTTTACTTATCAACAAATATTGATGTGATTTTGTTTATTATTTACAGATTTATGAACCTAAAAACTTTTAGATTTATCTCAGAATTCCACTATAATTCTTAAAATTGTTTTCAGAACATCAAAATCATAGTATGGGGTAGGTGGCTCAGTGGTATCGAGTCAGCCTGTGGTTCTTAAGAACTCTGGTTCAATCCTCACAGCCGACATACAATTTTCACCAAATTAAATCTACCCCTGTGGCTCCCCCTTCACTAATACCTTTGGGGGCCGTGATTTGAAGGCTGGTAACTGCACTTCACGCGAAGTAATATTTCACTTACCGAAATCTGCTTCGGCAGAGTGCCACACTCAGTAGTGAGTAAAAGGCGTAATGATATATTTATTTATTTATTTTTTATAATCATAGTGATTATACAAAACCCTACGGTGACTAGCTGATATCAACTTATGTCTAAATCTATTATAAGCTACTGCAATTAAAATTAAGTTTCTATTGTGCTGAATAACAAAATGAGATAAATTACCGATATTTCAATCTCCTAACACACTTCCTAATAAATTAATTCGTCTAACAACTTCAAACCAAGTTCAACCAAATATGCTGCGACACCGTGAAGCCGAATTCTATACTGTTCCTGTTCCTGTTATACAGAGTAACAAAAATAAATAATTATTATAATTTGAACAATGATTTAGATTCATAATTTTGTTTGTTTGTTTGACAGATAAATTTATTAGGATCTTAATTAAGAGAATGAAATATCAGCCGACAAACAATTTTCACCAATTTAAAATCTATCTTTGGGGGCCGTGATTTGACGGCTGGTAACCGCACTTCACGCGAAGAAATATATCACTAATCGAAATCTGCTTCGGTAGAGTGCCTCACTCAGTAATGGGTAAAAGGCGTGATGATATATTTTATTTAAATATCAGCATTTCAATATTCAAATTAATACAAAAATTGTGTTAATTTATTAAATTGAAACTAGCTCCGCCACTGTTCCTTTACATCTCAACCCAGTACAGCAGCTTATTCCCACTCCTCGCAACATGCACCTCTAGGTAGTGCTAGCGTCATCTTCCACCATCCCCACATCTTCACATTATCATCTTCAGCATTTTGCTAACTCCAGCACATCTTGCGTCACACAGACGGTCGCTCTTCACAGATAATAACGCTCACTACGTGTGTGGGCCTGGGTTCGACCACGGTGGAGGGGGTATAGATCTCTAGAATCACTGCACGTTGCCCTGATATCAATTTCCAGCCGATGGAGTGATTTATACCGATTCGCAATCGAGGGGAATACTGATGATTTTATGGCTAAAGCGTGATTTTTTAATGTGTAGTAAATGTTTATTTATAGGTAATTGATTCTTGTTGCGAAAGGTGGAAAGTTTGGTAGCTTTATCGTTGAATCGCAAACGCAAGTTATGGAGGTTTCGTCATTTGATTGACTAATTTTAGAATTGCATCTTTTTTTATATACCGGGTGGATGGAACATCATACCTGTGTACATAGGCGATTAACATGAAAAAACAGTTTTTCTGTGCGCATTGCTCCCCAAATTATTTTAGCCAAAAATGCTTCAAATAAATGTTGTAGAGCATAAAATTCTGCATCTAAATCAATAAACAGAATTACATTTACATGCGTTGTAACGACAGAAATTAAATAAAAAAATATTAAAAATTACGTTGAAAATATCAAATAGCCATGGAAGTGAAACAAAAATAGATAAATGCTTGACGTTTTTCTGTGTATTTCATATTTTACCCCTGATAAATTAATCATTCAATAAAATTCATACAAAAAACTCCATACCTATGATTACAATTTAATAATAAATAAACAATTGTACATATCAATGAAACGTTTATTTCTTATAGGGTTTGTCATGTAAAAATTATAACCTATCTATTATAATTCAAATATCAAACAATAATTCTCTCAATAAAATAATCACTACAATTTATTATTACAATAAATATTCAAATAAACCTCTATTTTCAGCCAAGCAATAACCAAGTCTATTGTAGAAGGAATGTCGTACATTAGCGAGCTGCCTATTTGTGATTAAGGCGCACTTATCCACGATAGCTTCTCTCAAAGAATTAATATTTGGGTGGCGTTGCTTATAAATTTTACATTTAAGATGACCCCATAAAAAAAATCGCTAGGTGTTAAATCAGGAGATCTGTCAAACGTCAAGCATCTATCTATTTTTGTTTCACTTCCATGGCTATTTGATATTTTCAACGTAATTTTTAATATTTTTAATTTAATTTCTGTCGTTACAACGCATGTAAAAGTAATTCTGTTTATTGATTTAGATGCAGAATTTTATGCTCTACAACATTTATTTAAAGCATTTTTGGCTAAAATAATTTGGGGAGCAATGCGCGCGGAAATACTGTTTTTTCATGTTAATCGCCTATGTACACAGGTATGATGTTCCACCCGGTATAAAGGACAATCATAATCTCGGGGCTAACCAAAAGGAACAGGGATCCTGACGAGTTGAGCCCTCTTTTTCAGAAAATTCATTAAAAATTGTAATGACGTAACAGTTTTGCAGTTTAAATGAGTTTTCAACATTAATAATGAACTAATATTTAAAGTTTTCTAATTTATGTTTCAATTATTATTTTAAATGCTTTTTACATACATAACATCACGCTATATCCCATCACTGGAACAATTTACTTTTTAAATTTACTATTATTTGTGGTAGAGGTGGCTCAGTGGTATCGAGTCGACCTGTGGATCTTGAGAACTCTTGTTTGATCCCCACAGCCGACAAACAATTTTCACCAATTTAAATCTATCCCTGTGGATCACCTTCCACTAACATCTTTGGGAGCCGTGATTTAACAGCACTTCACGCAAAGAAATATATCATTTACCGAAATCTGCTATGGCAGAGTGCCACTCCCAGTAATGGGTAAAAGGCGTGATGATATATTTATTTATTTATTTAAATTGTTTGTGTCTCAGATTTCATGTATGTAAATATATTTGTAATATAACAAACAAAAATTGAATTATTTGTATACCAAACATAATTATTTGAAATGAGGACCCGTGAAAGGTCTCTGCCCCGTTATGTATTTGATTGAGCCAATATAAATTGCTGGGCCATATGACGTAAGAAGCCCTCAAATATAAAATATAGTGACTATTTTACTGATAATTATAAAACATAAACTATTTTTGTATCACTCTATCCGAAAGTAAAATTTTCTTCCTTCAATCCCTAGCAAAGAAAGTAAATTTTTCTTTCCTGGCAACTGGAAAACAGCGGTATAATTTGATGTTTGATATTTATCAAAAGAATAATGTATTTTATCTAGATTTGTAATTTCTTATGAAAATTTTACTTTTTGATGGAGTAGTGAAAAAAAGAATATGTATGCCTCATGAAGAAAGTGTCATTTTTCCCTCAGGTGTTTTATTTCACCAGTCTTCGACTTCAGAAATGAAACAGAATCTTTGGACAAAAAGTCTCACTTTTTCTCCTTTGTATACAAATAACTATATACCGGGAGTTTTTCATATCAGTAAACATAGGGACATATCATTACCATAGTTACAGTTAAAAAGTTTGACAGCAATATATTAGAGCGTTTATTTTAAAGGTAAACATAGGGAAAATAATATTTTCAGCAATGCATTGAAGTGTAATAGTCTATAGTCTAAAAGAAACATTTTAAATTTCAACAAATTAAATGAATTTGAATTACTTTAAATTACATTAACTAAACGTTAGGTATAAATTTAGAACCTCAAAACAATCCAAAAGTTCTTTTGTGTAGAGGTTTGATCTCAAATTCTTCGTTTAAGAGCTCGTACATACAAATAATGAGAATTTTTGGTTGAACCAGTTCAAAAATTGAAAATTATTAAAATGTGGTTCTATATAATTCAGACCACGAGAATGGCGCAAGGCGCATCTTCATATCTTTTTCAGTTTTTGAGTTACAGCGATTTTTGACTTTTTTTAAGCTCAACTTTGAAAGCCCGTAACTCAAAAACTAAAAGAGATATTGGAATGCGGTTTGATCGAGTGTATTTCTCGTGCGTTACTTGACTGGTACAGGTATTTTGAAAATATTAAAAATTTTTAAATTTTTCCAAATTTTTCTTCCTCAATATTTCAAAGACTTGAAAAGATAATAAAAATCTGAAAACACCAGTGCATTTCTCTCGTAAAAATACATAGGTATGCAAATTTTTACAACAAAATTCGCACGGATAAATTTTTTATTACAAAAAAACGAAAAATGGCCAAAAATCGTAAAAATCTTAAGACCCCTTAAGAAATATTCAAAAAACGGCCATTTTCGATTTTTTGTAATAAAAAATGTATCCGTTCGAATTTTTTTCTGAAACTGAAAATTTCGAAAAAAATTTAAAAATTTTCAAAATTTTCAAAATACATGCACAAATTAAGTAGCGCACGAGAAATACACTCGTTCAAACCGCATTTCAATATCTTTTTTAGTTTTTGAGTTATGGGCTTTCAAAGTTGAGCTATAAAAAAAGACAAAAATCGCTGTAACTCAAAAACTAAAAGATATATTGATATGCGGTTTGAACGAGTGTATTTCTCGTGCTCTGAACTATATAGAACCATATAATAAAAATGTTGACATTTTGAACTGGTTCAATCAGAAATTCACATTCTGGTCATGCTTGGCCATGGCAGCTCTGCAATAGCAGATCCTAATAAACTACACATTTTAAGCCGTTAAGTACAGTACCCAGTTGTCAAATCACAACTACCAAAAAAGACAATTTTATTTAGTTTAAATAGGAATTTTAATTCAATAACTTTTCAAAATTACCCCCATTTACCAGTAAACAATAGCCTAAACGATTATAAAATGAATTTATAGCATTATTTATTTGCTCTGGAGGAATCTCATGCGATGCAACACTAATTTTACGTTTTAATTGTTCTGCACTCATTCTACCACCATTATAAGTGGCCCCAAAGAAAAATATCGTTTGGCGCAAGATCTGGTGACCTTGCAGGTCACTCCACTTCTACGCCCCACTATTTAATCCCCTATTAACCCGGTCTGATTTACAGATTCTAAATTGTTTATAAATTAATTAATAATAATAATTAATTTTGTTTTAGGTGTCCCGTGGCTAGATGAAAAATTTTCAAAGGTAAGATTAAAAATTAATATTTTTGTTATTTATTTTACCATAATTTTAAATAGTCTTTGTCATATCGTATTTCAAATAAATGGGAATCAATAAAACAAAACATAATTCACAATTTTAAACGAATCATAAGACAGTAGATACGGTGGTACAAAATAATCGTGATGATATATTTTTTCAAGATATTATTAATGTAATTTATGATCGTTCTATAAATAATAATGATCGAATAATTTAATTTTTATTGTTTAAATAAATTGACATATTCATTAGGAATATAAAAATAACTTTTAATATTCCAGAAACTCATAAAAGAATTTTCAATTTATATGATAATTATCATTTCTCTGGTTGACATATGGATAAACAAATAAAACTTTTATAAGCGGATTTAAAATAAATTGCATTTTAAATATTGGAAAATGTAGATACTCTAAATCCGGAATTACAATAATAAAGTAGGACTACGCACATTTAAATGCAATAACAGCAAATTTAATCGAAAAAAGTTTCTATCTGATTTCTAAAGCTGTGTTTATTACTTTTAACATAACATATGTCAGTAATAAATATAAATTTTAGATTGAACAATACAAACAAAAATAAATTTATAAATATACAATTAAATAATTTATTCTAGCATATAATTTCATACGGTTTAATAAGTGAAGTTAATAAAAAAATTACAGAAGGATCCGTAAGGTACAAATTGTTGAATAAAAGTTTTCTTTAACATTCTTAAATCGATTTCGCTATAACTAATTTTAATGTCATCGGATCTAACTAAAATCTTCATTTAGTTAGATAAGAGACTATAAAAATGTGATATAAATAGTGCTAGTAATCAATTATTAAAACAATTATATTGCTATTCTAAGCAGTTATACAGTATATGAAACATTTTGAATAATGAGCAAATGAAATTAATTGGAAATTAGACAGATTTGTATTTATTTATTTAACAAAGATATAGTATCTCCACTGAATATTAGTAAAATGGCTTTTTATTTATATATAGTAAATACGTTAAATATTAGTATTTTACGAAAAACAGCAGTTTATACTGATTATGAAATAAAAATGTAGTATACGTTTTGAGGATACTGCATTGTCTTTAGTAAACGACAGTTACTGCACTATTCGTTATGAAAGATTGAGTTAAACTATAGGATCTACAAACAAATTTAAATGTGAAATGGATTTTAAACTTTAGTGAAAAAGAGAATTTTAAATAATTAAAATTTTCAATTTATTTGTCGACGTTTCGGCTTAATATTTTGGCCAATTTTAATTAAAAGTAATTACAAAATTAATTAGTTACATGGTTAGATTATATTAAAAAAAAACAAAAATATTAAGATACACCGCAACTATGTTTTTTTTAAATTGATTTTAAAAATTAATCATTTATATATAATTTAATCTTGTAACTAATTAAATTTTGATTACAGTTACTTCGTATTAGGATCTGCAATTGTAAGAGTGTAACACTCAGAATTGGATAATACGAGTAGGCGTGTTGCTATACTGATAGAAAATAACATTGTATCTAAAGTCTAATATGTATTGAATATATTCTCAAAAAACGCAAAAACAATAAAGTGCACTTACCTAAAATGCCATCAATAGAGTGATTCTTTCTGGGATCAGAATCGTCTCTTCTTCCGCCGCGCAGTAATCTGCTGATGGAGCTAACAGATGGCGCAGAATTTTTATCGCAGATTCCCTCCTGAAAATGAAAAATGAGTTATTAGCGGATTTATCTCTGCAGCTTTGTTCGTAGGCGAAAAATGTTCTGATCCGATCTGAAACTAATAACTGTGATTCGCAGCCAGTTCAAATTTTATTTTTAGATTTTAATTAAAATTTTTAGTGAAATAGCGCTGCAGTATGCGATAGATATTGTATCTGATATTTTAACTAAATCTTTTGTTTAGTTTTCAAATGTGTTTTACACATTGATGACAGGACAACCAACAGTTATTTAGCTAAATATGATTTATTTTGTTGAGATTCTACAAAACTAGAACCTAATTTAATTTACAGTACAAGAGGTTTACACCTTCTATTAGAACCCGAACTTTTAATATACGTAAGGCGAGACGAAATGAAATCTTGTCTCAATTTATTTATTTATTTATGTTACTCTGTAGAACAGGAACTTAATCCCAATTACAGTACAGGGTCCGCTCTCACCGAGCCGCAGTGTGGTAGTTTATATAATTTTTAGCTTGAGTGAGATTCGAACTCGGGATCTCCGGATTCGAATTACATATTGCTATCCACACCACCGTACTGACGAACAATAATAATAATATCATTCTCGGTCTCGCATGAAATTTACTGTTTCTCGTTTCGTTCTCGCGCGAATGTCTCACGAGAGTCTCACTAAAGTTACAACTAAATGACATTTAATTTCTCGTGTCCGAATTAATTTAATTTTTTGAATTATTTTTAAGTATATGAGTTGAGTTTTTGCACAAAATCTGATTAGGTAAAAATCACAATTTTCGAAGGCTATATCTTAAAAACTAAACAAGATATGAAGATACGCTTAATGACACTGAATTCCTCGAGTCCGAATTAATCTGTAAGAAAATATTTAGCAAATATATAATTTTCTAATGACTTAATAGATTTTTCATTTTAGGACCAATTTTTTACTGTTTGGTTCAAAATACTTTCTCGTATGAATATTGTAATGAAAATTTAGGTATATATATATATATATATATATATATTATGTCCCACTGAATTCAATAATAACATACCCAAGTGCAAATGTCTTTTAGTTTTTGAAATGTGCTGGCTGTAGTTGATTTTTAATGTGGGAAAGAAAAATGACTGTAATTCAACTCGATATTCTTAGTGTGTGTTTCTTACCTTAATGAGTCGGTCACGAATCTCCCAGGAGAAGATGCCAGGCTGTTGCTTCTTGAGTTGGTCAATGCGCGCCTCCACCTCCGCGGTAGCAACACGCGGTTTAGAGCCACCAATGACACCAGGGCGAATGCTTCCGGTCTCCTGGTAGCGGTTGAGGATCTTGGACACGCAGCCGTGGCTGACGCGGAGCTGACGTGAGATGACGCAGGGTCGGACGCCGGCCGCCGCCATCTCCACGATCTTCAGACGGATGTGGTTTGGCAGCGGCCGTCCGTTGATGAACACCCCGCCCAGCTGGTTCACGCGACCTTGTCCTGAGACAAACAAACATACAACCATCACAGTGGTGCAAATCATCCCCCCTTTACTTCAATAAACAATGTGACTACTTTAGAATCTGTTGAATTAAATTTTTAAATGCTAATATTATAAATAATAGCATATTTGTTTGTTACTTTGCACACCAGAAATTTAACCCAAGTTACAGTACAGGGACCTACAGCTTATAATGAAATCAAAATCATTCGGACACAATCATATTTTTGGATTTAAATTGAAGATAGTGACATTTGAATACACGTCATCTTTGCTTCAAATAACTGTTCTACATATTTATAACTGGATTTCAACCCGGTACCTTTCATTACATGGTTATTTAGTAACTTTGAAAAACTTGAATGCTAGTTAGAAAAAACACGACTTGACTTCAGAAAACTAATAACTAAAATATGGCACGAGAAACAATAAAATTATTTTTATTTTTGTTTGTTACTTTGCACAACAGGAATTGATGGTGAAATTTTGTGATATATCTAGAAATTTAATAAACCCATAAGATTGGGTAAACAAGTATATGTTTGTAAACTTGAGGGTGAGATGGATTACCTAGAAACAAATGAATTAATATTAGAGATGGGCGAATATCATCCGCGAATAGTCGAATGCCGCGAATATTGACATTATTCGATATTCGCGATTTTCGAATATTAACGTCAGTATAGCGAACATTCGAATACCTCGAATATCGCGCTATATGTTGACCTCAATTTTTGACTATGTTTTCCTTTATCATTTGTACATAAACTTAAAGCTATTACAATACTTTGAAGTTATTAATAACAAAGATATTTTGTTTCAAAACCATGAAGACGTACCATATTTCAAATTTGTTTTTCGCCACATCAGCCCGTACGTTTCACCTTAAATTTGAAGTTTTCGTCTTTTTCGTTTTTGTTTGTACTTTTTGTTTTAATTTTATTTTATCTTAACAATTTCATTCAAATAATGAAAAGGACGTAATTAAATAATTATTAATAATAAATAAATTAACTTTTAGGAGTATTCGATTATTCGAGTACCTCGAATATTCGAGATTAATTAATATTCGTATTCGATATTCGAATTCGAGAAATTTAAAATTCGTCCATCTCTAATTAATATGATTGAAAGTTTGTAACTAAAGATTGCAAGTGTGAAGAATAGACGAGCTTATATGAAAAGAACTATGAATGTGGGTGAAGCGAAGGGGTGTATCAGGATAGAAATGTTTGGCGAACATTGTTTGCATAACGAATCTGATGAATAAATGTTAAATTAATGGTTCAAGAACTCATGTTATTCCATTTTATTTATTTATTTATTTATGTTTATTTATGTTACGCTGTACAATAGGAATTAAATCCCAATTAGAGTACAGGGTTCGCACTCGCCGAGCCGCAGTGTGATAGTTTATATAATTTTTAGCTTGAGTGCGATTCGACCTCGGGATCTCCGGATTCGAATTCCGGATCGCTATCCACACCATCGTACTGACGGAATATTTTTATGGTATATATAGCGTGAAGTATGTAAAGATGCAAATATATTTTGTGTGAGATGTATCAAAATTTGTTGAATGTATTTGTAACGGTGTAGTTAGATATCTAAAATAAGAAGCATGTTTTTGGAAAAAATCTTAGAAAATATGAAACATTATAATAACAAAATGCTGTTTGATTTAACAATAATTTAAAATTCGTTTAGCTTCGTAACAATAATTAATTTTAATTCGTTTTTCTTTAAGCTCCATTTGCATACAAATTTAATCGATTAATTTTCAATAAAATCTATTTCCACTTCAAAAATTCTGTAAACTAATTTTGGTGGATTGTGGAGAACTAGAAACGTATAATATTAGTTTTATAAACAAAAATATGATAGCAAATTTTGGCGCACAAAAAAACAACCGTTAATATTTTTAGAAACTTCCACAAGGGTGAATATCATTTACATGACTTAATAAGCATCCGATTTTCCATCGAATTGATTTAAATTCTTAAAAAGTTTTATGCAATCGTGGGCTTTTTTCTTTTTAGAATCAATTTATGCTGCGCGGCATTTGTAATAACTTGATTTAATGTTCATAGTTTTTCTTTTGTGCATGTCCAGGCATATTTTATCACATTTGTCTGGACGAAAATGGACGTAAGGTGTGCTTGGCCGTGACGGTACATATATAATTACTGTTTACAAACATTTATCTCCAAGTTATCTACACTTTCAGAAGTGTATTTTAAATATTTTTATTTTTGAACGTAGGTAGCTAATTTTAATAACTTTTATTAGTATTTATACCTTCTTTATCAGTTTTAAGTTAAGGACTTTTGGAAACAGGTAGTTAAATTTTAATTAAAAACAAATCAATCATGTTGATGCTCAATATTTTACGAATGTAAATCCGATCTATTCAATAGGAACTAGGGTTGGAATTCTGCCAGTTATATATGTATAAAAAATGTATTTATTTTCATTTGTTTACTATCTTTCGGCAATGCGAGAGCACTGGATTTAAAATATTTTCAAACAATCTCTCTTGCGGGAAAAATACCAAATAAATTGTTTCGCGGCTCCCTTACTTTTCTGTGGTTAAAATTGCTGCGCATTACAAATATAGAAATAACCCCCGAATCGCGCCATATTAAATTCTATAGTAGAATAAAAACGATAAGTTTGAAATAGCTAACTTGATAACACAATCTAATAATTATATAATTGAAATAAAATTTAACCCTTTCAAATACTTATTATAGAAAATTATAATTTTTATTTGACAGATGACAACTATACTATTGACACAAATAAAATGCTATATGGCGTAATCCGAGAGTAGAATTTCAGATCTTATTAAAGGAAAAACTTCTGATTAAGAACTTTGTTGTATAAAGGTATGATAGTTTGTAGAATTAATTGTATTTTGCTATTATGCTTGATGCTAATTTTTTTGAAACTTTAATATAAGTTTTTTTGTTAATTTTTACGTAGCATCCAGCGACCTTCCATAGAGTCGCGATCCACATTTTGAAAACTACTGATTTAGAGCGACAACCCCTTGTTGTAAAGTTTTGGTTGTCATTTAAAGTCCATTTCACATGAGCGATTCTTTATCGTACGATTTTAATTTTACGATATGATCGAAGCTTAAAATCTGCTTTGTATTAAATGTATTTTATTTCATATTGTGTCGTATTACCATGTTTACCGTAGTGATTTAAATCCGAAAAGTGAAACTTTACAGTACTAGTACTGTAATAAATATTACGTTAGCCTATAGTTGCTAGGTAATGAATAATTTTTTACATGTAATCTTAATTATTTTAAGATATCACTTTCTACTATAGAGATGGGCGAATATCAAATTTCTCGAATTCGAATATCGAATACGAATATTCATCAGATCTCGAATATTCGAGGTACTCGAATATTCGAATACTCCTAAAATTATTAATAATTATTTAATTATGTCCTTTTCATTATTTGAATGAAATTGTTAAGATAAAATAAAATTAAAACAAAAAGTACAAACAAAAAAGAAAAAGACGAAATCTTCAAATTTTAAGGTGAAACGTACGGGCTGATGTTGGCGAAAAACAAATTTGAAATATGGTACGTCTTCATGGTTTTGAAACAAAATATCTTTGTTATTAATAACTTCAAAGTATTGTAATAGCTTTAAGTTTATGTACAAATGATAAAGAAAAACATAGTCAAAAATTGAGGTCAACATATGACGCGATATTCGAGGTATTCGAATGTTCGCTATACTGACGTTAATATTCGAAAATCTCGAATATCGAATAATGTCAATATTCGCGGCATTCGACTATTCGCGGATGATATTCGCCCATCTCTAGTTTCTAGCTTAGAATATGAAAATAATGTTTTATATATAAATACGACATTCTTTCGTTGCTTTGTATGAAACGTCTTACTCGTACCGTAAAAACTTATTTACCAGACTTATAACGTAAATAACTGTTAGCTTACCGAACAACTTTAGTTTATTGTTCGATAAAATATCGTTCGTGTGAAACGACCCTTATTAATAAATTTTATTATTTAATAAAATTGCACTGATAGTGTTTTTAATTTTTATAATTTTATATGTATGTACGAGATATTTTGTCAATCTACATATACTGAAATCGATAAATAATCAAGAAGTGTGAGTTATTCAATATATTTTCCTTTATAGTAACATGCTTTCTCTGGAAACGGGAGACATTCACGCAATCTCACATTCCCAATTTCATTCATTTTATTCGTTTTGCGTCATTCAATCCCGTAATTGCAAATATCACGTTTTTTTATTTATCGATGTAGCTAACATATTTAAAATGTAATCATTTTATTTTAAAGATGTATAAATTTCCTCATTATTTCTTTAAAAACTCAATTATTTCTTCATTTTATGAATAGATTATATTTATTGTCGTTTAATTTAACTATATATTTAAAATCACAATTACATAAAAATATTACTTTTAACCACACTTTTTATAAAGTTCTCTGAGAGCTCTTATTAAATTTCATTTTATAATAAAAGCTCCTCATGTAAACAAATAATATGAAAATGCCCAAAAGAAAGCATAAAAATTTAAAGTTGTCATTAATTTATCAATAATTATTTATTTATGTTACGCTGTACAACAGGAACTTAATCCCAATTACAGTAGAGGGTCCGAACTAACCGAGCCGCAGTGTGGTAGTTCATATAATTTTTAACTTGAGTGCGATTCAAATTTGGGATCTCCCTAACGTTATCCACACCATCGTACTGTCGCACAACAGATACTGATCCAGTTAGAGAATATAGAAGAATGTTAGGAGCACTAAAAGAAGATTCATAACCTTATGATTATTGAAAATGCTAGTCGGAAAATGAAAAGTGACTATTGTTGTTGCAATGTAATCCAATAACAAGTTCTGCTACTGAATAGATAAAAGGTCATTGTAACTATTTGTTTTCTATTGTCACCCCAATAATTCAGTGCGTCTGAATATCCTCGCCGTAGGTGGGCAATAAACCTCTAAATGTATATTCTACTTCTGGTAATATCTTATTCCATAGCTCGTCACATCTCAAGACTACAATGCGATTTCGCCCAACCTGACTGAATTGGCTTTGTGTAATGAATAGACCTTGTAAAGGTAAAGCAACGAATAGGATTTTCTACACAACTAAACTTTGCCATTTTATTTTGAGTTTTGGTGGCGCATATGTAAATATTCTCGGGTGGTCTCTATGAGGTTGTGTTCTCGCATGCGGTCGAAAATGGTCGATTGACCAATTTTCCGTTTGTTTAATTTCGATTGTCTGGAATTTAAATGCAAGAATACAAGTTTTCTTTTCATTATTATGTTGTTGAACATTGTATACTTTGCTATTCTTTTGTATTTCGGTATTTGTACTTCAATCAGGATAAATAAAAATATAAAATAAATATATCATCTCGTGTTTTTACTATTATTGAATGTGGTACTCAGCGGAAACAGAAATATTTAGAGGCTGTGATTTTACATCTTCTACGGCAGAGTGCCACACTCTGTAATGAATAAATGGCGTGATGATATATTTTTATTTATTTTTACTAATACAAATATTTATTTAATAAATTCAATTTATAATTAAATCCATGAATAAGAAGCTTAAAAGTCGTGAAATCATTAATGTTCGAGTTTGAATCCATTCGATAACTTTGTTCAAATTTATTGATAAATTTATAAAACTAAGTTTAGTAGCAACGCGTCGCTCTGCGGATTTGAAAACTCAAGTTTGATTCTTACAGTCGACTATCTTTCACCTCATTAAAAACTACCCCTATAGTTCCGCATCCCCATCCAGGTGTCTAAATTTGAAGGCTGGTAACGGAAATTCCTGAGCAAAAGCTATGATTTGCTACGGCAGAGTGCTACACTTAGTAGGTAATGGGCAAAAGGCGTGATGATATATTTATTTATTTACTATATTTCCTCTTGTTACAATCTGTGCGAGACAATTCTGCATTTTCAGATTTCGCCAGATGTTAGTAAAGGATGATTTATTAGCAACACAGAATAGATTTTCTGCTTGCGAAGAATTGAAATGGAACACTGGAAGTTAACGACTACAAACCATCGCCTTAATGCGCTAAAACTACTCAGTTTGAAAGTTTATTGTTTTGAAATTGGTTTTATGCACAGTGAAGTATTTTGACAATCAATAAACCGCACGAGCGTGAAATTAATTAATTTACAGATTAATTTCATGGGTCCTTTTAGTAATTAAAACCTAATTTAATTCTTTTAATCAAAATCTAATTATATTTGCTGCTATTACACCAATTATTCATTTTAATGGAAAATTCGTCTTTATCAATTTGAAAGGATAAGAAATGCTCCCACTTAAAATTATAGTTTACCAAAATATTGTAGCGTTTTTTTATGACTCATATTATATAAACAAAGAACAGCTTTATAGGAAATTTACTATATATTTTTGCAATACATAGTTTTATTACTTAGATACTGTTGTTACGGAGCGCAGAATTAAGACGAATTTTAACTGTTATGTTTTTCTAATCTTTAAACTTCATTTTTAACAAGCAGTTATCCCAATCCGTACCATTTACATGCAGTTGTATTTTGGGTTATAATCTGGTGTCATTGCGACTTGAACCCCGATATCTAACTTCTCAAGCGTTAGTGACAGTTTAGGGTTATGCAACTTTTATTGGAAGCACTTTACTCTGATAATTATTTGTATACCTAGCCCGTTGAATGATTGTTTAGAGTATTGAAAAATTAATTTGTCGACCGAGTCAATAGATGAGGCAGACGACAATCTGAGGACGTCAAACACATTTCAAGGATGAGGTGTACACAATATATATGTATAACTAAGTTACTACAATTTATTTATATTTTAAAATGTATCACAAAGTAATGGCAGAAATCATTCAAAGTTTAATATATATGTACTTTATGTAGCTTAAATATTAATTTTAATTTATAAGTCATATTATACCTATAAATTTGATTTTGTAACCAAGAAAACGATAACTTTGTTTAAAGTTTATTTATAAATATTTGGTAGTAGTTTTAGTAAGCAGTGGCCGATAAAACTATGTTAATGGCCGTCACTAATGACAACGAAAAATAAAGCAAAAATGTCCAGAAAATGTATCTAAATATCAGTAATTTTGAAAATTTTTATTTATTAGAGTTATTTATGCAACTAGTGTATAAAGTGTCACTTTATTGTGCGAGAGGGAAGCTTACAGCATAACCTATACATTTTTAACACTAACTAATTATAGTTATGTCATTTCAAATGTCAAAAACATTTATTCTGTATTATTTCATAGCAACTATTTTATCGCACGGTTGTCATTAGCAGCGTAGGATAAAGTAACTTTTGCAATACTAATAAAGTTTAGATTTCAAACTTCGTTTATTTAAATCAAAATTAACTGTCATACTTTGAAATAATTCACATTGGTGTTAAATATTCGATATAATATTGTTTATTTATATGGCTTTTGAATCCTTGAATAATTTTATTTATTTATTGAACGTTTCGATGGTTATTCCGTCATCTTTAGCATTTATTAACAAAAAGTTATTTTTCCAAACCTAATAAACATGTATTTGTTACAATTGTTAATTTTTAAAAAATACAGCTGCAATTAGCTTTACTCGCCCCTAAAGCTAATTGTAGCTGTATTTTATAAAAATTGACAATTGTAACAAACACATATTTATTAGGTTTGGAAAAATAACTTTTTGTTAATAAATGCTAAAGATGATGGAATAACCATCGAAACGTTCAATAAATAAATAAAATTATTCAAGGATCCAAAAGACATATAAATAAACAATATTATATGGAATATTTAACACCAATGTGAATTATTTCAAAGTATGACAGTTAATTTTGATTTAAATAAACGAAGTTTGAAATCTAAACTTTATTAGTATTAACTAATGCGTCAGTAAGGTAGTAAGCTTTGCATTGAAACAAATGTTAGTGTCGAACTAGTTATATCAACCCGTATGGTATATTCAATATTCAATTAAGATATTATTGAAATGAAAACAACTTTATACTGTGTTGATATGTCAACTTGCTACCGTCGGTATTCTAATTAGCTTCTGCTGGCAAGAGAGCAGGCACAAAATTTCCTTGGCTTGCCTTGTTTTATTTCCAACTTTACTGCTTCTTATGTTACGTTCGCCTTCTTTGTGTCGTGATTTTTATAGACTTTGCTTGCTTGTAGCAACTTTTATGCGTCCCGTGCACTGGAGATTGTGGCTTGTTCGATTCTTCTAAGTTTCTCCCAAGCTCAGAAAGGTTTAAAGAGTTAATAAGAACTGTGGTAATTTTATTTTGTTTATGTTTGTATTTATACTTTGGCCATAAAATATTAAATGTGTTCCTTGTCGAAGCGATCGTAATATGTTATGTGATTATAAATATAGCAGGTAACTTTATTTTCGTTTACAATCAGTACTTGTTGAGAACTTTTGTTTATTTTTTATTATTTTACTCGTATTTAAATTTTAATAAATATATAATATTTTTTTATTATTTACGATTGGACGAATAAAATAAACAATAGCAAAACGCAGTTAAATTTATTGTTACAAATCTCTGTAAAACAATGACTCAATTTTATTTTATAAGTCTAATACATAAATATGTTATCATCGTTGGATTACGAATTAATTATTATTAACATCTCTCCAGATGTCAAATTACAACACCCATAGATTGTCATCTTTTCAAGTTTAAATAAAATAAATATATCATGTTGCCCATTACTGCGTGTGACACTCAACCGTAGCAGATCTCGGTAATTGATATATTTATGCATAACCGCCAAACCACGACCCCAAATTTGAATATTGTGAAAATCGAACCCACGTTCTCAAATCTTAAATTGGATAAATATTAAGTTGATAACTTGCGTATACATTACAAATTGTGTATGATATTAAACGATACTAATTTATCTATCTTGTTAATCAAATTAAGCAGAACAAATTAATTAACACACGCAATTACAATAATAATTAATTACATCATTTTGTAGAAGTGTAGATAATATCTCTATCATTTATCATCAACCCACCGCTCTCAATTGTTTTTTGTTGACACCCATAGAAATTCAAAATATTTCCAACCGGAAACTGTCAAAATTAGTCAATGACAGCTTCGAAACTAAAATGAGTTAATATATACGATTTTTTTGTTTCTTTCGGTTGACTTTTATGCGCTACCCGATATAATTTTTCGAATTCACAATTTAAATTAGCTGTTCAGCTAGATATGAACCTTTTCTTTCGGCGTTTTATAATCTCGTGGTGTCCGACTTGACAGTTAACTCGTACCTGCCAGAAGATTATGCCATGTTAATCAGAAACAGATTTAAGTAGGTACAAAAGTGTCTCATAAACAGAAGATCTCTGACTTGATTTCGGAGTTTCACAATAACAAATGATTCAAAACGATTCATGGAGAGTGAAGAGAGAAGACGAGAGGGCAGGTCAGCCAAGAGTGGCCTACCTTGTAGTTTAGATGTTCAGATGTTCGGATATTTGGGATCAACAGGTTACCACTTGGCGCAATTTCAGGTGTGTGGCAACAGGCGATTCTTGTTGCTGGTTTCAATTTATCACCGCAGACATCTATACAACGTTTCGGAACTTTTTGCTTACTACATTTTATTCACATTTATTCTCTTTCAATCAGATTCGTAAAACATTATTATGCCTGTAATATCACTGTTATTACTTATTCCAACTACATTTCTTCTTAATAATTTATATAGGTATTAAAAATAATTCGCAATTAATTTGATCAATTTTAGTTGTATTCAAAATTAATTACAAATATTTGTAGCTCTCATAAATCAAGTTTTTATTAGTTATTAATATTTTTAACAATTGAAAATTGATGACAAAAATACTAACAAATTCCAAATTTAACCTACAGCCATGGGTAAAGTAGAATTCTATTCACGCAAATTTGTGTGAAAAGTTAGATATTATGACACTAGTGTAATAATACATACCCAGTGCGTAATAGTAACCTTTCATAGAGCACTAATGATAATTTAATTTTTAACGCTCGTGGGATATACAATTTTGTTCTACCAACAACGAAAAATAAACTTAAATATCTTAAATATTTTGAAATATCTACATTTCTTAATATATTGATACCATAACAAAAATGTCTAATTTTTATTATTTCCGATGATAAATGTATTGCTACCACAATAGGAATGCCAAATTTTTTTACCGCCCATGCGGTGGTAAGTGACTCATTATATCCCCATTGCCAACGATGTATTAATATACTTAGTGAGCTGTGACAGAAAATAGTTATTTACGTTATAAGTCCTGTAAATGAATTTGGAAATAAGTATCGTAAAACCTATTGACGGACGTATCACGTACAACATTTTATTTCATACTGTGTCACATTTAATTATTAAACATTATTATCATATTCTAATCTTGAAAAAGACATCATAAAATAATTCTAATTAAATATCAAAAACTGTTTGCTACATAGTAACTTTAAGATAACAGTAATCAATTTCAATCCGAATTAAATATGGAGTTTTTCTTAAATTATCTTGTACGCTTCTATTTCACTATTTTAGTACAAAACTCTGGCTTATTTTCATAGTACGTAGTAACAGTATCTTTCAAGATGTTTTACTCCTAAATTGTAAACAAATATTATATATACCGCTAATATAATTTCAACATTTTCATAAATTATATTATGAAATATGAAATAATAGGATCAAAAAAGTAAATAAAAGTTTGTGATTTTTATTGAAATATTTTTAACTTTAATTTAAATTTTATAAAATCTTATTTATATTTATTACTAATAATTAATTGGTTCCTTGATAAAGAATTCAGCAAATATTAACATGAAATTAAAATCCTGTTTAAAAAATGTGATCAGCTAATATTGTGCAGACCGCTATCACCGTCCATAATCCAATATTTATTAACCTGAAACTCAAAATTAGATTCCTGAATCTGATTGCCGCGTGCCGCTTAGCAGAGACGGTGGTCCGAGCTACAGGTGTAATATCTGACTGATGAAAACAGGCATTAGTGAGATCAAAGAAGCCGCGCGTTGGGTCCAGCCGCCCCGGCTTTTCATTTTGTTAAATGTCCGACGCCCACCTCGCATATCATACACGTAATGTGCCGCACACTGGAACACCGGACGGTGGAAGGCCACTGCCTGGAAACGTTTGGAAGTTGGAATTTCGGAATGAAAAGATGAAAGATCGGGATCGATGGATGATGGACAATGACGAGTTTGCATACTGTGGAATTTAGGTATTCACTTTTTTCTACGAGTACTAAGTTATCTACTCATTGTATGCATGTCGTTGCTCTGGAAATACTGTATATTGTATGCACATTTTCATACCTCACGGTAACCATAGGCAACATAAGATATGAGTATCGCCTACGATATATACAACGCTTGGAATGTCACAAAAAACAGGCGAACTTGGCCGTAAGAGGCGTATTTGCCGAAAATAATTTAAGCAATTTTTAATTTGTAGGAAATTATTTACATAATTATTGTATGTAAAAATAGAAGAAGTATTTTTTTTTTTTTTGGCTTCTTTGGCGGACCAACTACTCAGGTCATATGCCGCCATTACGAAAGAAGTATTTATTTTATTTACTGTCCGTCCCACAAAAATTAACGGTAACAACAATATTATATACGAAGACTTAATTAATGAAGTACCGCTGACCAAAATCGTCGGAAAAAGCACCGCATGCGGCAAAATTTTGCAACATTTGTTCCCCCAGTTTTACTTTTAAACCAGCGTGATTTTTCAGGCCTTGTATATAACGTAGACGATAAAATAATTTACACTTACTGAATCAGATCACTTATTTACTTCACTGTACTAGATTTACTGATTCGGATTTGGCTTCAAGTAAATCCATCTTAACCCTTTAAGTCCGGATGTAAAAATAGTTGAAAAAATTTATTTATTTCATTTGTTTCATTATTGGATAAGGTCATAAAACGACAATATTTGCAAAAAAAAATATTACTTTACCCCATTCATACAAAAAATGATGGTCCCTCAGAGGTACCACTAGTACTTATATTTTATGGAAATCTACAAAACAGTTCCTCTTATCACTTAGGCATAATCCCACTTGACATGTCGTACAATGCCGTGGTTCTGCTAATACAAAAACAGAAGAACACTGTATTCTTGATGATCTTCACTCACATATAATAAAACTGTATACAAAACTAAACTTACAAAGACAAAAAAAATTCTGCTCATGCCCAGCTACAACAAGTATTAACAGAAACGGTGGTTCCAGCTTACGCTTACTAGTACGCTGGAGTAAAATTCGTTTTCATGTGGTTCCGCCGTGGAACCACAAGGACTTAAAGGGTTAATAAGTGCACCTCTTGGCACAATTCAGTTCAATAATGCCTTATTTTATATTGGACATAATAAACTTACTTTCATAGTAAATGTATTTAAATTTACAAATTATTTGTATTTACTTTATGGTATATATAACATTATTGTCAAAAGTTCGACTGTTCGATGAATAAATTTTATTTATTTTGAATGTAAATTAATTTGTAGTTTATAAAAGCGATCATTGGTCATGCTGTTAATTTATCTTAATTGATTTAAGTGAACCAAATGACAAACGGAATGCAACTATGAATATCTCATTTATTGTTGTGTTGTTAGGATACTAATTTAGGATAATCATATTGAAGTAGTAAAATCGAGACAAATTTATTATTAAAATATAAATTAATAGAGCAACAATATCGTAGTTCTAAAAAAAAAATTATATGACTTGCATGAAATGTACTTTTCTCAATCATATCCGTCAGTACGGTGGTATGGATAGCGTTACAGAATTCGATTCCGGAGATCCCGAATCGAACTCAAGCTAAAAATTATATAAAACTATCACACTGCAGCTCGGTGAGTGCGGACCCTGTACTGTAACTGTAATTGGGATTAAATTCCTGTTGTACAGCGTAAAATAAATAAATAAATATATATAAATTGCATCATTTTCGTCTTGTACATGCACTAAATTTTATTACGTGTACGAAATGAATATCATTCCATGCTTATTGTACAAAATACTATTATGGGTGAAGAATATGAAATTGAGAAAAATGTTGTTGGAAGAGTAGGTCTGTGTCAGTAGTGAAGGTTTTGTTATGTCGAAAGAAAGATTGAAGAAACTTATGCTACTGAAATTTAGGGTAAAAGATTGCGTGAACAACGTAAGAATTATAGTTTGTATATAAAGAGTGTGAAACTGCAATTCTAGTATGAAAGCTTCGCAGTCTGTACAATCTTAATTTTTGTTGTCTTATTTTTAAATTAATACGAGAGATTAATCTTTAATCTTGAGTGTTCAAGAGAGAGTCTTATCAGAATTTCTTATAAAGGTAGATGTTGAAATGTGGTAGGTAGTCTTAATTATACGGTGTTGAAGTTAACGGAAGATTTTGCTGCCGGTAGATAAATTGTTTTTAAAATTCATCAGAAACTTTAGAAGGAAACTAATAAATAAATTGCAAAAACAAAAAGATCTATAAATTCGATAGATTTAACTGTCGGTTCTCGTTGAAACATTTTATAATAAAATTAAATTAAAAAACACTAGGTTAGTTTCAAATAATGTAAAGTTTATTTTACAATACGTATTTCGGTCGACTAGACCATCATCAGGTGAACAAGATATTCATATCGTGATGATAACTAATTAGATTTAAAACATTGATGTTTAAAATATCGCGTAAATAAATTATTATAGATCTTTTTAAAATTAAATTAAAAAACACTAGGTTAGTTTCAAATAATGTAAAGTTTATTTTACAATACGTATTTCGGTCGACTAGACCATCATCAGGTGAACAAGATATTCATATCTTGTTCACCTGATGATGGTCTAGTCGACCGAAATACGTATTGTAAAATAAACTTTACATTATTTGAAACTAACCTAGTGTTTTTTAATTTAATTTTAAAAAGATCTATAATAATTTATTTACGCGATATTTTAAACATCAATGTTTTAAATCTAATTAGTTATCATCACGACGATAAATTATAGAAGCAATATATTAAAGATATTCTGTTGCATCTAATTTATTACGTGTCCAATTTCCGTTTATAGTCGTACATCATATATTATTCAAATGTAACTTTCATCTTTATATGTTGTATTCAATAATTGGTTACTTAAAAACTCACGCTGTCAGAAATGGTCAACAGAATTTCGTTGTTGCTTTGTTTATACTGAAGTTGAAACTGGAGTCTCGACCAATTACATGCCGTCAAGCGACAAAAAGATTCAGATTCAGTTATGACTAAGCAACAGCTATTTTACCGCGCAGTTTCGAATAACGGAAATATTAATGGCCAGTTTGATAGAATTTTTCCTTTTATTAACGGAATCGGATTTTTTTAACCTCTTGAACTGTCAAGCTTGAAGAAATCAAAGAATTTACCTATTCTATTACTAAATAACTTTGTTGTATCTTGATGTACCTGAGTTCGAAACTAATAATAACGGCATGTAGGGAATTCGTCCCCGATACTTTACAGAAATTCCCAAATTAATCGACGTAACAGATCGACAGATTTTGTTTTTGTTGATGAAATACCGTATTGTGTTGTTTTTATCTTTGCAAAGTGCAATTATTTTAGTGCATATCTCTTAAATAATTTTAGAAAAACATTTAAAAATATGTGAATAGTGTTTTAAAAGGATGGGAAACAATAATAAAGTATTTTTATTTTCTGTGAAATGACATAACTTTATCTAAAACATCAGTCATTCTAGTATGTACCTAGTAAATAATTAAAGTTAAATGCATTGATATTCTGTTTTCGTGTAGTACATGGTATTTAGTAATTCTACAGCAAATACGTTCCCATAAAATTCATCCCCGTAGAACTAGTCATCAACAAATGAAGACCGATTTGCATATTGGTTGAAATTTGGTTCAATCAAAACAGCTTAAACAAAAGTTTTCAATAAATCTTAATATAAATCCTGTTACCATTTGATTTAACTTTCTAATGTTGGATTAGAATTAAATTAGCTAATCTAAAATTTAGGTTTAGCTAAAACTAAAAAATAAATCTGTTTTCTAACATTGTAATTACTTATTAAGTAATAATAAATTGATACAGGGTATAATTATTTACGTAAAACAAATGCTATAGAATTTATTAACTTATTATTTATGATGTTATTATTGCCTACATCTGTAAATAGCTGTAGTAATAACAAAGTGTATATACCTACTAGTTTATTACATATTTTAAGATAAATAACTATAAATAATTATTACGAATTTGTAGCAGAATTAAATGTAATAATAAATTTAATATTTTTTCCTACTGCAGTGCGAAAAGTACTCACTTAATTTCCACATTCATTTGCAAGCAAAAAGTGATTATTTTCTTCACTCAAGTATCAGCAGAAGGATATTATTGTTTTAGTTACTAGAAATATAAAAAAGACAGTGTGACAATGGAGTACGCAACAATCTTTGATATTATTGAAGAAAATAAAAAAAGTAAAATAATTTCTTGTACTGTAATATACTACATTTTTGTAGGAATGGTTGTTGAAAGGCCATTGAAAGTATTCTATTAAACACTCTTTGCATTATATTTCTTTCAAAACTTGTATTGCAATATACTCTTTTCATAATTCTGCCAAATACTAAAATTTTGTTCTTTCATTTGAAAGGAAAAAAAGTAAAGATTTATCCCTGGCAACTAGAAAACGTGGTATGATTTGACATTAGTGACTGCTACATGACATCTGTCAATAGAATAATACATCTTATTTGAATTTCTAATTTATTTCTAAATAACATATGGAAAATTATTTCAGAACTCATGTTTAAATAATTTAATAATATTTGGTTCAAGTTCTATAATACTTGTTTTAATTCAACGTTTCATTACAATAAACGTATATCTTCGACAAAAATAAATATGAATCAACAAAGGTTAACAAAGTTGCAAGTAAAGAGTAACTAAATATTTTACTTTCTGATAGGGTAATGAAAAAAAAGTATGTATATATCATGAAGAAAGTATTATTCCTCCTACAGGTAGTATATATTTCTCGTTTTCATTTTAAGAAATGAAATGGCACCTTTGGGAAGAAATGTCTAACTTTCTTCTCTTGCTATACAAATAACTATTTTGTAAATAATGTAAAGAGATTATTTTTTAAATGTTAGAATGCCCCAATTATTTGGGCACGAATTTACTCGGAGACCAAACATCAGGCAAGAAAGAAGATAAATTTTCAATAAATAATGTAATGCGGAAAATGATTGGATGGCTGGCAAATGAAGGTCTTGCGCAAAAATATATCATTACCAAAATCTGCCATGCCCAGGAATGGGTAGTCCTCGGTAGTCCAGTGGTCAGGGCAGCAGCTCTTTGACCATTGTACACCGTAGGTTGTGGGTTCAAATCCCGCGCAGGGTATAGATGTTTGGGATGTCTTTATCGGGTTAGCCGGCGGAACCTCGCCTTTGACTACGGCCAGTAAAGAAAGAAAACTGAATAAATAAAATGACGAGAAAATATACTTATTCAATTTATTAATATTATTCGAGGATTTCAACTTCGCTGATTTTAATTTATTGCCAAAAAAATTACATCCGTGTAGTTTGTTAATTGAAATTTGACTCGGAAACTTCGGGTTCAGGGTGTTTCTCCGGGCTAAATGCTCAATAATCCGGGTTCAATAGTTAATTAATATTTGTCATTTATTATCTACATTATACTAAAGATAAATTTAATAATAATTAAATAATCAAATGTTCAAAATATAAACGATTTATAAATGTTTTTTTCATGAGGAATTTGTAGAAATATATTCGATTTAACAAACAATTAAAGCAATAGTCAGTGAATCGAATGATCGGGAGGGAGTATTGCTAAAAAAATATATAACTATGAAAAATATCTTCGCGAATATTGTCTAATATTAGTTATGATGAAATTTAGAGACAGGAAATTTGAGGTTATAGTAGATTTATTGTACTACAATTGGAATTATTTTCCAGTTACAGAACAGATGTAGCACCACGGTTGTACTGCCATGTAACAAGATAGGGATGCAGACTTTATGTAACTCTGTAAGTTTTCACTTGCATTAAATTTTAATTATTAAACCTTTTTTTATTATTACAATATAAATTGAACTATTATTCACTCATTGTTATTTAACTTTTTTTATTTAGACTTGAAAATAATTCTAAACTAAGGATCGAAATATCGTTATTAAAATGTATCTAAAATTTGTACACCTTAAATTTTGAACTAAAGCCAAAAATCGAAGCATCAAGATAATTATTATTTTTAGTTTCCTTACTTTCAATTAATTTATAACAAAAAATATAACTACGTTAAAAAATATATCCAATAGATTCATTGTTAATTAATTGTAACATCATAGTTTACTGGAAGATGCTGCAGCATAATTGTACTGCAATTGCTATTAATTTCTTGTTATCCAGCATAGAAAATAAAGAAAATTAATGCATTTTTGTCATATCTTATCATACATTTTATGTAGGTAAAACATGTTATAGTTTTATTTTATTAATCTTGTCAAAATTCCTTTCAAAACGAACAATAACTTATTTTAACTTTATTGTATTGCAATTGTGATGAAGTTCCTGTTATGCAGCGTAGAAAATAATAAAATTTCTTGCAGTATATATCTTATCAAACTTTTTCTTATGCAAGACATGTTATAGTTTTATTTAATTAATATTGTCAAAATTTTCTTTCAAAACAAACCAGAACTTATTTCAACTTAATTCTATTGCAATTGTGATGAATTTCCTGTTACGTAGTGTAAAAAGTAAAGAAAATTCTTACATTCTTTTTGGCGTCTTACCATACTTTTCCTCATATTACACATGTTATAGTTTTATTTAATTAATCTTGCCTACATTTCTTTCAAATCAAACGATAACGAAAATAAAGAAAATTCGTGCACTATTTTCATCATCTTAACATACTCTTTTATGTGGAACATGCTATAGTTTTATTTTATTAATCTTATCAAAATTTCATTCAAAATAAACTTGCTTGTATTGCAATTGGGATAAATTTTCTGTTATGAAAAGTAGAATATAAAGAAAATTCAAACACTATTTTTGGCATCCCATCTTGCTTTTCTTAGGTAGGATATGCTATAGTTTTATATTATATATCTCGTCAAAATCCGTAACATTACCATAAAATTTTATCCCCGAAACAAGCGATCCTACAAAAATGAGAATCTTATAAACACAGCACGATGCAAGGTCTCGATAACCATACTTCACGTCACATATCTCGTCACCATCGTCTTCGCGGGCACTTTCGCACACGCGTGTGACGCGGAGATAACAATCTCCGTCGATCGGAGCCGAGAATCGAGAAAGCTGTACTGAGTCGAAGCAAGCACACCTACATGCATGTATAATACCCCTAATGCATGCTAAACCTGTGTTATTACCGAACAATCTTGATAGCTGCCTCAGAGTATTAAGACTCTAATTTGAAATCTTTATCTATAAGCGAACGTTTTTATTGCCTGAAGCTTGGATATATCCTCACTCACGAACGGTTTTAAAGTGTTTAAAATATAGTAATTTTTATTCCAACGTGAATTTTGGTGCTAATGTTTTGTGAAAGGCTCGAGGTTTAGTTTCCTAGCTTTATTGCAATTTTTATAATTCCTACTTTAGCATTTATGGAAACTAATTTTCTTAGAACTGATTTCAAATGCTTTCAGTTTTACGTAGGCTCAACTCAACGTTAAATAACGCCATCTTGAGCAAGAAATAAAATTGAACTATGAAGAGAAAAGTTTTCTCTTTTGTTAACTATTTACTTAAAATACTAATTAACTTTAGCTTGTAAATTTAAACAAAAGCGCAATGCACACTAGTAGGTATCAAATTTATTATATCTGTTAAACATTCAATATGGATTTTGTTTCTATTCACACGTTAACATTCGGCATTAAGTGATGCTAAATTTTGGAATTATTATATTAAAAGAAATGCCTTGGGAACATTGTGAAATAATTTTGTAGTTATGATCTCAAAGAATAACTTCATCAGGACGGGTAACATACATAAATAATTATATCAAGCAACTAAGAAACTACCAATTACAATTTCTTAATTCAAGAATTAATTCTTAGTTTTTAAGGAACTTGTTTTAGTTACCCATCCTGTCGAAGATGTATGTTTACAGCACCGATTCGTCGATATAGAAATCAAATATATCAGAATTAAGATCAAACATGTATTTGTCTAAAAAAAAATATTTTCAACAACATGATAGTAACCGTTTCCCTCACTAGTGATGAAAATAAATAACTTTCCTCACTAATGAGGAAAACGGTTACTATCACAACTAAATTATGTGAGAGAAATGTCAGTCAGTACGGTGGTGTGGATAGCGATACGGAATTCGAATCCAGAGATCCCGAGTTCGAATCTCACTCAAACTAAAAATTATATGAACTACTACACTGCGGCTCGGTGAGAGCGGACACTATACTGTAATTGGGATTAAGTTCCTGTTGTACAGCGTAATATAAATAAATAAATTTGACATGGTGACCAAAGAAACATGATGTGCATTTGCAAATACAACCTCTTTAATTTCTAAAAAATAATTATTAAATTTCTTGTATCGCAAACATGACAATGTAATTTTCACGTTTAAAGTTGAAAAAATAGTATGTAACACATGTGGGAAAGAGCCATTGAAAAATTGTTACTATTAGAACACTCGTTCTTGATCGTGCCTCAACTTTTGTACTCATTTTACAATTTAACACTTTCCTTACTAGTATTGCAATATAATATAATTCATCCTGTGCATATCTATCCAGAACCTTACCAAGAGCTGAATTAACAGAAATTAAATGAGTAATATATGTTTTGAACCACAAATTAATACAATAACGGAATTTTCAATCCATATGATATTTGCAAAAAAGGAACCTAATTTCTATATATATAAAAGGGGACCTATATCTTCCAGTGCAATCTATACCGTATGGAAAAATTTTCAAAACTCATAATTAATTATTAAATCAAAAACTGTTTTAATAAGCAATCTATACCACTTGGAGGAAGTTGCAATTTTTGTTATAAGTCCAAGTCATGGAGGCTTTTTGTCCGATAAAATAATTATATTTCTCCCATTTTGTAGTGTTCTTCTACCAAAAAATAGCTACTATAAACTGTCCGGCTAGTGCATAAACTCATAATAAGTAAATTGGTCTAATTTGAATTCCATGATGTAAAAAAAAGTTAAACTTATATTGCCAAAACTTAATGTAAAACTCGTACTTTGTTTGTATACAAAGAAACTGGAAAACATCTTATAATGAAAGTCATAACGTAATCATTTATATTATTTGATTCTTAAGACAATTTCAAAATGATGTCGCTTCATATGCAATTAACAGTTTGTTGTGTTTCTTTAAGTTTCTTATTTTCCAGTAGAAAGAAAAAACATTTTATAAAAGTTTTTCTAAAAACTAGAAATCAATTTAATGGATTATTAGTTTTTAATAAGTATTACAACAATAAACATTGTTTACCACTTTAGTATTATAAAAAATATATTTTACCTACAAATATAATAAATGTTTACATCTATCAAAGGAATATTGAAACACCTGCAAAATACAATGATCTATTAATAAAGAATAGCAATTAATTATTAAATTTAATGTCCATAAAGTGCCAAATAATTATGGGTAAATAATTAACAATTATGTAAAAATGTTTGCACAAGCACTAGTGCATGAAATAAATTTCTAACTTGTGGAACAATCTGCAATTGATCATTTACACGTAGCGTAGGATACAATTTGTATTTTAACAATAACAAAAACTTGCATTCAGTATTCCTACACTCTCGATAGGTAGGTGCACAATAGAAACAAAAATATATACATGTAGAAAAAGAAGAAAATATTTATTTTAACAGATGCAAATAGAACAACAACTAACATTTACATAATAACAGATTAAGTGCAAATTAATATAAACGTTCAATTTGTGTAAATTAATCGCGCGCATCGAGTCTAAATTGCAAAAGTGCGAAACCAGTCACTGAATTCGTTCAACACCTGCTGAGAAAAACGAACACGCCGATGGATATTAAAATAATGACATAGAAACTCATAAAGTGCGCTCTTATTAATTACAATAATGCAGCTCGAGCGTGATATGTTATTTACAGGAAATTAAAAAGTTGTATCGTTCGTAACATGTAATCTTTGTAAAATATGGCCATGACATGATGCAAGTAAATAATCGACGAATTTGTTATTTGCTGCGTAAATTCACTCCCGGCGAAATGATGCTTGTAAATATTAACTCCTTAAATGTATTTTGTGTTGGCTTCTTCTTTTTAACGGCAATTTTTAAACCCAAATTGCTCGTGGATGCAATTTAAAATTGGTATTAACTCAAGCCTTCGAAAACAGAACAACAATATTTCAACGTCTTTTATACATATTCTATTTTCAAACCATTCAAAATATTTCGAACTATTTAAGAAGACAAACAATCTTCTCAATAAAATCTACTATTTATTGAAGTAGTACCTAAACATAACTTACAAAAATATTATTCTTAAACCATTTGAAATGTTTTTATACGAACAGTAAACAAGTTTCATCATTTTCTAATATACATTTTAGCAGAACTAATAAAGATATATTTACTATTTATTGAAGCAGTATTAGAAAGAATTGGGTAAATCTTGCATACGACAACAATTGGATCAACGATCATTATAACCTGTGGGTTCTTATTGTACTGTTTATTTAATAATAACAATATATTTTAGTAATGTTTATTGTAGCTTCAAATGTGGTATAGTTTTGCAGAAGGATCTAGGAAGATATCAAAGTAAACAATAAAATAAAAATTTTAATAAATCCTAGTATATATAAACTAAAGGATCCTTTGATAGAGTTTTGGTTAAAAAGAACAGTGCTTTGTGTGTATATCTTTTCGTTGCACCAATTCTTATTTTAGTAGATAAATGTACTTTAGTATTTGGTATAATATATGTAGGTTCAAAATTATTTGTAGTTATTTGACATTTCTAAATATGGTAGATCCGTTAAGAACACCCAAGAAGATGTCGAGCTTCATAAAGTTATAATCAAACCGCCTTGACATTTGTGTTAACTACAAGAAGTGTGTTATTAAATTAGTGTCTTAGAATCTGGGTGTGTGAGTATAATAGCTCCCCATTTAGCAAATGACTAATAGTAGCAAAACCTAATCACACTAACCTTGGAACGGGTATCCAGTGAAATACGGAGCCATATTCAGAGTTGATACTGCCATTTACTTCCTCCCCAAGATATCTTCACTATCTTCGTTAGTCCTTGCACACGAAGATTCACTGAGTTCTTCACTTCACTAAGTCCAGTTAAGGCACTACCCGGTAGCAAGCAAACGGTCGCAAACGGTCACCAACGCCGTATCCAGCGATCAACTGAATGACCAGTTCTTGCATCTTGGCAGTGGAGGTGCAGGGTAACGCCTTCCAACAGCGGTTTCCTTTGTGCTGGGTGTGGGGTTCTGTGATTGGTAGATGGTGATGGGCGGACTATGGTATGGTGTCTTGATTGGTGCAGGACATGGGTTCATGGGCTAGGAGAATGGAAGGCCACCCCAGTAGACAGATTGTCTGGGATGAAGTTAAGGTTTTGTTTAATGGTTTTTTATGGTGGTGGTGTCATTCATAAATGGGAGATATTTTTATGAATTGGGTTGAGATGATCTATGGGATGATGATGAGTATTTTCAATCCATTGTTTGATTTTGATATGAAGATAAATACATTGTTTACTCGCTCACATTTAGTAATGGATAAATTACTAATTAAATCAAATCTCGTTGACTTTGTCTTCAACTTATATCAAAAAATGGGATTGTTTTTGAATAGTTCGGAATCCACTATGAATAACAAGTAAATTTTGATAATATATTTATTTAATTGACTCTATCTAATACCAAAATTTAATAAAGATAAAGAAATTCCGTTTATTATCGGCAAGAAACAAACTTAATTTATTTAAATAAAGTGTGGGTAGCTAAAATGAGACGAATTTTAAAATACATTCTATAAAAAAATATTTTTTGTTGAACTCATTTTGCTTGAGCGTGATTATTATTATTTATAATTTCTGTGTTAACTCAATAATGTCAACAAAAATGTTGGTCTTTCTAGCTGTCAAATAGTCCTAAATAATTTGGGAATTTTTTTTTAAGCAGTAATAATAAAAGATTTAGATCATATTTTAACTTTATAACAAAGGGATACTGTCCAGATTTGAACCTGAGACCTTTAAACTTCAGTCAAATTCTCTTGCCAACTGATCTATGCTTTCCATATATTACAATTCTGATGTTGTTTCGATTTATCGGGGTACAAAGGTCCCAGGTTAAAATCCGGGCGATTACCCAATTTTCTTCTATTTAATAAATTTAAATTGTATCAATTAACAATCCAATTAAGTATCTTTTATTTGAAAACTGTCTCAAAAACAATTGAAGAACCTTTGACAATACACTCCATAAGATATCATTGTCAAACTATTCTGAAAATACTGTACCTCCTTTCATTTCGCACTAGTATACTACACCAGAACACTTTACTAAGCCACGCTTCGCATGCTTTAACCGCGGGACCATTTAGTTGAAAGCTTCTTGAATTTGCATCTCTTTAAATCTTATGAGAAGTAAAATTACTCGTAATTGTATCATTAACTAAAACGTTTATGCACCATCTAAACTCTATTTTGTTTATTTAATCAAACAATGAACTGGGCACTTTAACACAATATACACATAGTTGTCTCGTTGTGTTTCAGTAATTATTTAATTAAAAATTTTAAACTATTGCTAACAGCATCGAAATATATCTATGCAATATATTTCTTTGATGGCAGGTGAAAATGTATGATAAATAAATATTTCATTTGTAGGTAAAATATTTTCCGAACGATTTAACAATGATATTATAAGAATGGTATGAAACTTTTCTGTCTCTAATTGTTGCTAAATTATGTGATCTTAAATAAAAGAGACGATAAATTCAATTTTCTACTACTTTGATTATAGTTCTTTCGTAAATAATTTTCGAAGAAAATAAAAATGAATTTAACAGATAAATTTTTATTTCGTCGTTTAAATGAAACTTCTTTCGGTTCCTTTTAAGTTACTGATTTAATTCATTATTACAATAGAGGAAATTACTCATTGTAGTTAAGTTTGTATTCATACTGAATAGGATCATTCTCATCTAATAAATATTGTGGAAAAGTGAGATTTACGAAGGTTGTTAGAGTTAGCTGCATTTAGTTTAGAAGTTGTTGTTGAATATGGAGTGCAACGCGAGTTGGTTTAAATGGCGGTATTGTAGTCTGTCTTTGCTGGAGCCACATTCATATCCAATAGTTGAATACACAAGCGTGGATGGTTGAAAAAGTAAAATATACTTTGTTATTATATACAGGACAGTAATTTATTTATTTATTTGGTGTTTCATACAACAGGGACTTAACCCCAATTACAGTACAGGGGGCCTACAGCATATAAGTGGAGTCCAAACAAGTCAAACTCAATAGAATTTTATTTTAATTTATATAAATTTAAGGCGGCAAAATTTATCCTCGCGTATTCTTGATTGGTGGATATAATAAAATTACCTTTTTGATCACCTTTTAGTAGTTTGTAAAATTTTTCAATTGTTTAATAAGTCGATTAAAAGAAGAAAAAAACGAAACGACGCCAACGACAAGATTTACATCTTAAATTTTGAAATAATTTTGTCCATAGTTTCTACTGAGAAAAAAATAAAATATAAATAAATATATCATTACGCCTTTTACCCATTACTGGGTGTGGAATACTGCCGAAGCAGATCTCGGTAAGTAATATATTTCTTCGCGTAAAATGCGGTTACCAGTCGTCAAAAATTTTGAAATATTTTTTTTTTTAAATACTGACCGTATTTCCAATATAAATTCGACGAATTAGTGAAACGATAATTAATCATTACATAAATACAAGGCCAGCTAATGAAATTAAAGAGAAGAATTAAAAGTGATTATACCACATGTTACCATATACTGATAAAGAAACTAAATTTTAGAAATTTTTCTTTTTTAATTTAGTTTATATTTTTAATAGATACATTTCTATACTAAACACGATCCTGTCAGAAAATATAATTTTCTTTCCTCAATTAAGAAAAGAACGTGATACTTTTCACCCTAGGAAAATAGTTAATTTTTTCACCTTAAGGAAGAAATGTAAATCAATATACATGGTATTTGACAGACAAAGGTATGATTTGAGGCATCCAGGTAACATCTGTCAAGAGATTTCTATAAGTAATATATTTAAGCGCGTGATGTGCGGTTTTAAGCCGTCTAATTATAGTGGAGAGGAACCCACAGTGGTAATTTTAATGTGGTGAAAATTGTTTGTCGACTGTGAAAATCGAACTCGAATTTTTAAATATACAGTGGCCGACTAGATACCACCACTGTTGCGGCCACTGGTTGTTATCGCAACGTTCGAAGAACGTTTAATTTAGAGTAAAAAAATCGGAGAGCAATCGTTTTTCTGTTAGGTGGCAAAGTGACATTTTGCGTTGAAAAATGTAAATGCAAATGAATGGTTTGTATATCAACTGTAGATAAATATATTTTAAACTATAATGGGATAGTTAACTCAGTGGTATCGTGTCGGACTTGTGATTTGGGAACTCGGATTTGATTTCTTCAACTGATAAATAATTATCACCACACTAAAATTATCCCTGTACCTTGTTCTCCACTAATATCTTTGAAGACCATAATTTGACGGCAGATAACCGCACTTCACGCTCGTAAAAATATCGGAAAAGTACCACATTCAGTAATGAGTAAAAGGCGTGATGATATATTTATTTAAACTAGAAATAAAAGATAATGGGGTAGGTGGCTCAGTGGTATCGAGTCTGCCTGTGGATCTTGAGAACTCTGGTTCGATCTCCACAGGCAACAAACAATTTTCACCAATTTAAATCTACCCCTGTGGCTCTTCCTCCACTAATATATTTGGGGGCCGTGATTTGATGCCTGGTAACCGCACTTCACGCGAAGAAATATAACACTTACTGAGATCTGTTTACGGCAGAGTACCACACTCAGTAATGGGTAAAAGGTGTGATGATATATTTATATTTATATTTAGAAATAGCATATAAAAAAATTAAAAGCATATTTAGTAATTTCAGTTGAGTTTAGTCACAATGCTCTGTACCCAAGTACAATTTCATCTGATGCATCCACCCTCCGTCTTTCCATCCACCCATTCTCAACCTCCATCGTCTGTTATGTTTTCATATACTCCGGTAAAGCCTACTCAGCTGTCACATCTGTTGCTGTCATTTAGTCGCGTCGTCCGTCGCCAACTTCACCTCTCTGAACTGAAAGAACACTTAGTTACTGTAACTCCATGGGATGTTTACTAGTAATGTACTTGTAGTGTAAGTACAAGGCAAGGTGCTTATAGTCAGTAATTAACTGATTATAAATCTGGAGCCCGCGACTTGAGACGCAGGCCCCGCCTAGCATTCCGCCGTCAGACCACTTCTCAAATTCAATTAAGTCGACACCTCGCCCTCGGAAAGAAACAGGGCCGCAGAAGACACTTTTGTTGCTGTATTCACAATGCAACATCTCAAATAATATTTTATTTTATTTTATGTTACGTTGTGCAACAGGAACTTATGGTGCTATTCTGTAATTTTCTATAACGCTACAGTTCTGTAAATTTGAACAAAAGCGCATAGATTTTTATTGACAAATACATATAATGTCATTTGACAATCAAATATGATGCGCTTTTGTTCAGATTTATAGATCTGTAGCGTTATAGAAAATTACAGAATAGCACCATTAATCTCAATTACAGTACAGGATTTGCACCCATCGCGCCGTAGTGTGGTTGTTTAAATAATTTTTACCTTGATTACGGTACGAATTCCGTAACACTATCCACACCACCATACTGACGGATAACACATTAAATCAAATTATAAAGAAAAAAATTGGCGTATCGCTAGAATAAGAATCTGGGATCAATGAACCTTGGTTATATTTGATGTTATTTCAATTTTTCTGTCTATAAAATCAGATTTGAATCACATATGACCGTAGGTGATTTAAAGTACATAAACGAAGCTCATATGTCCCAGGTTCAAATCTTGGCGGTATTCCAATTTTTCTCTTTATAATTTGATTTAATTTACATTTATTAAGTATATACTTAAAATATAGTAACAGAAATAAATAGTACTAAAAGCCCAACAATATAAATAAAAAAGCGCTTCACCTCATTGATATTCTCCCTGAGTCCAACCCTGCATGATTGTTTCTTTATGTGTCGCTTTGTATACGAGTGCAGGTTGGACGTCTCGCAATATAATTCACTCTTTTTACATTAAAGCGGTTCACAACAATGCTATTATAACGCATTCATATTTGTTATAAAATAGACTCAAAATCAAGACGCCTTACGTCTTTCGTCCTGCAGTTGTCAACACTGATTCTTCTCTGGCGCCAGTCAAACTACGTCAATAAAGCACGGACTTGACTGTCAGAAGATAATGTTTTTATGCTTCCTTCGAATTATAATTAGAAGAGAATTAGAATAGAAATTTAGGAGCAGCAATTCTCTTACAAATTTTTATTCAATAAATTAATTGTTTGCTGCAGGAAATTAATCCCAGAAAACCTATAGCGTATAAAACTGAATCACTTGGTTACAGTTTTGTTGTTATAAGTTGAAGTTAGCGAGCTTCCGACCCACGAAGTTTCTTTTGTGAAGCAAAAATACAATTTCGATGCTACTTCTGCAAGTTTCCATAGAAAATTTCAGATTTTCAGCACTGAAAAGAATATAATGAGCGCTAGTATGAACAACCGATTTAGAGTGATTAACTAGCAGTTTACTAAAACCTTTCTAAATTATTTCATAGTAATGCCTCTACTAAACATTAAATTATAAACTTGGTTTTATTAAATAGTATCATGGAGTAAGTGGCTCAGAGGTACTGACAAACAATTTTCACCAAATTAAATCAACCCCTGTTGCTCCTCCACCACTAAAGTCTTTGAGGGCCGTGATCTAACTGCTGGTAACAACACTTCACGCCAAGAAATATTTCACTTATCGAGATCTGCTACGGCAGAGTGTCACACCCAGTAATGCGTAAAAGGCGTGATGATATTTTAGTTTATTTATTTAAGAATATTTGACAAGCTTCATTTATGATTATTTTTTTTTTAGATTTGTAAATTTTATTCAATTCGACGTTTCGATACAAAAATTCTTTTTGCACCAACAAAATTTAAAATTTAATTCTAGTTTAAATAACTAAAAGCAAATCGATGTAAAATATGAAGATATTTACATGGCTGTCAAATATTTGATCCGATAATGTCTCTAGTTTCGGTAGTGCAAACGGGCATAAATGTTTAACTATGTTAGGAAAATATACAATAAATAACGAACCTTCCCTTTAAACATGTAAATAAGTAAACAAGCAATTATAAATTTCTTGATCAACGAAAGCCAAGTTTTATTAAATTCGCAGACATCAAAATTGTTCATGTTATTCTTGTAAATTTCAATTGCTTCTCTGATCAATCGAACATTCATTATTTAGGCCTGGCAATTATTTTTATGTCTTTGTATGTATAAATTATATTTCATGTTGAAAACTTGAAGATATATCGAGGTAAATCAGTCGAATGGAAAGCCTATATTCGCTCTTATTCAAATTGTTTAAAGCAATAGGTTTTGAGTTCAAATAATATGTCCAGCAGTACTGTAGTGAGATTAGAGCTATGGTATTTGAACCCGAAGATATTGAGTTCGAATTTTACTCAAACTAAAAATATATGAACTAACACACTGCGGCTCGGTGAGTTCGAATCCTGTACTGTAATTGGGATTAAGTTCCTGTTGTTTAGTGTAGCATAAATAAATAAATATAATTGTGTCTTAGTGGTTCGAATTCCACTGTACAGACTAAGAAATCTTTTCTTTTATTTATTTAACCATATTGCATTAAATGCAAAATACAAAGTACTAAACATTTTTGCACTTTTATTTCAAGTATTATCGTCAAATTTAAGGAACTTTTAATAATAAATATTACAATTAATCAGCATTGATATTAGCGGCTTATTTATTAATCCCAATTACAGTACAGGATCCGGACTCACCGATCCGTAGTTTGATAGTTTATATATTTTTAGCTTGAGTGGGATTCAAATTCAGGATCTTTAGATTCGAACGCGTAACGTTTGGGATTGGTTGTTTAAAACTATGTTAACTATGTTGTTAGTTAACAACATGTTAAAAGTTAACAATAACCAAGATGGCTGACACCACATTTTACATATTTTCTTATATTTACTTTGAAATTAATTAATATCAGTATTAAAACGCGTATTGTTAATTAACTAATAATGACAAAACAACATTTAAAAAATTTAAATGATTATAGAAATTATATTTAAAATTGAACTATTAAAGATTTTGACATTTCTATGATGCGTTCTTTTATTCTAATTTAAATTTTACCTGTAGTTAAGAACGTTATTAACTGACAAAGTTTTAATGCAACCGGCCATATATCAAATTTAATAAATAAACCTGTATGATATTTTTTGTAAATATAGATTTCAAATATTCAATTTTTCGCTATGCTACTGTTTATTATTCTGTCGATAGTATTAATCCCAAATTTTCACACATTATACATCAGTCGACATCTAACATACAAAGAACCACATTCATCGAACTTTAAAACCATTTCTACCATCAAATTTCACCTGCAAGCTATCTTCCACAATCCTAAATCTCCTGCCTCGTAAGGCCTACTTTTCTTTACTTGTTGGTCATCGCTGTAGGTCTGAGACGATCACTGAGGATCAATACGTGATTGATTATGATTGATCAGCGTGTATCGCATTGAGATCCACCTCACACTTCATTAGACGAAGTATGAAATGACCGCCAAGTGGTAAGTGATGCTAAATGAGTCTTGTTAATGCGTTTATTCCGTGAAGACCTTACAAAGTTTTGATGAATCATTTGGTGATTGTGTTGGTAAAATGTATGTTACGAAATAGTACAATTAAATGGTCATTTTGATCATTTCGGGATCTACTTTTTCTACAGTTGCAGATCAAAGTTTACATAACATATCATAGCATAAAATAGCATTACATCATGGGCGTATCTAGAAAAATAATCGAGAGGGCTTTCTATGTATAAAATAATTGTATTTATAAATAAAATATATTGAATAAGTGAAACATATTTTATTTGTAGAAATTACAAAATAGTAATTATTATTAAATTATTGTCAGCACGGTGGTGTGGATACCGATACGTTATTCGAATCCATAGATCCCGAGTTCGAATCTCATTCAAACTAAAGATTATATGAACTACCACACTGCGGCTCGGTGAGTGCGGACCCTGTACTGTAATTGGAATTAAGTTCCTGTTGTACAGTGTAACATAAATAAATCAATAAATATGAGTCTCTGGTACCGCAATTGGGATTAAGTCCCTGTTGTGCAGAATAGAAAAAAAATTTAATTTATAACAAATTGACTGTATTATAAAAAATTCATCATTCATTTTCGAAGAAAATATCGTTGTTATTCAAACAAGTCCATCGAAACAAAATTTCATATAAACGATATAGACATATGTAAATAAATAACAAATGTCAACTTAAGGGTTGCATCCCTAGAGGAATTATTCTCATCCCTTCCGTTTTACAAGTAGTAAAAGTCAAAAGATCATTGTGAACAAACAACGACCGATCTAAGTCCCTCAAGGGAGATATCACCATCGCGACTCCGATACAAGACTTAACAAATGACTGTCTAATTTTACTTGTAGTTCGGTACAATACTGTTGAGGCTCTGGAGAGCAATCGTTGACAGAGCTCTTGATGTATCTGTCAAATTCTGTCAACCGGTAGCACTCGTTTTGATGTATGAGCAGTGGGAATTAGATGTTTAGGAAATTTTTAGTTCTTTCAAGGACAGAATAACGGGAGTTTTTTCTTAAGAATTAGTTTTTGAATATTAGGATATAATCAAAAAGCATTTTGATATACATATTTTTTAAGAAGAAAAATGATATTTGACACTAGGACCAAAAATTTAACTAAATTCCTTGCATTTGGTAACTTGTTCTTTATTTCATTAGTAATTTAAGTAAATGCCTACTTTATAATCGATGATATCTAATAGAATTATAAAGAAATAATTTGAGATACTATCAACCCTGGGATCTATAAACTCCGATCTTATTCTTTGACTAAATAAACTATGTTCGCCAAGTAATTCACATCTGGATTTTTTCAAATTTTTCTTTTAGTTTTGTTATGTCATAAGCAACCTTGATCCCATGACTTTTTCATAAACTGAAAGATTTGCCACGAGAGTCGTTTGTAGTGACACTCTTATTTAAAAAGTATATTTTTTTCATATCTGCCGGTATCCCATTTTTTTTATAATTCAATTTGGAGTAAATTTATTTATTTATGTTACACAGTACAACAGGAACTTAATCCCAATTACAGTACAGGGTTCGCACTCACCGATCCGCAGTGTAGTAGTTCATATAATTTTTAGCTTGAGTGAGATCCGAACTCAGAACCTCCGGATTCGAATTCCGTATCGCTATCCACACCACCGTACTGACGGATAACGATAAAATGTATTGATAGATTTTGCGACACATTCATAAATTATTAATTTATTTGTTGTTCTGCGCAACCAGAACTTCATCCGATTTACAGTCAGTTCCAGTTATACTGTTATTTAAAGAGAATATTTATTAATTAAAATTAAATTACTATAATAATTAAATTAAAATAAAAAGAATAATAACTGAGCTACGGTCGCCATGCATTCATTTGATGTAATTCCAATTTTTCTCTTTATTTTGTTATTTGCCACAGGGACTTTTTCTCTTTATAATTAAATTAGTTATTTAAAATATTGTCTATCACTGGGTATGGCACACTGCTGTAGCAAATCTTGATAAGTGATATATTTATGCGCGTGAACAATCGTTAAATCACGCCTCAAATATGTTAGTGGCGGTGGTAGCCACAGGGATAATTTTAATGTGATGAAAATTGTTTATCGATTCTGAAAACCAAACCCGAGTTCTTAAATCCGAAGCCCGACTCAATACCATTGAACCACCTATCCCATGAATTTGTTATTTATGTTATTCAATTCAGGAGCTGAAATATATCATCCTTCAGTAAATCGTAATTAATAATGTGTTGTAGGATTGAAAGAGGCAAATTTTTAGACATTGAAATTGAAAAAAGACTATATTTATTGTTTCTTTATTTATTTCTTAAATAATCAATTTCCTTCAAAATTTAAGTTGTATTTATAACGAGTATTATAAATTTCTTCAAATTAATTAAATTGCTAAATCTGAGTCTATTCAGCAGATAAAATTATCCGGTTAAAAGAGATGTTTGTTTTGCAAGATTTCATTGGTGGTAAGCTACCTACATTTAAAATAAAATATCATTTCGAAAGTAGGTCTCTTCTTGTACAACAACAGTTAAAATCTTTAAATGGATATAATTATATTGAAAAATAAAGCAATCATCAGCAATTATAATACAGTAAATTAACTGCACCTATAATTTTTCACATTTAAATTTCTACTGGTGGATATCTATCAAATGAAAACTGTATTCTTGCCATATATGATCCACTCACCAATCACCAACATATTCACACGGGTCATTCGTTTATTTGCGTCAATAAATGCTCTAAAGAAAAAATTAAATGGCCAGAAAATTCAAATCAGCAATATCCATTAAGTCTGTAATTGCGCCGTTAAACGGCGAGTGAAGATCGAAGGCGGCGGCGTATTCAGTCACATTTGTAATGGCCAGCACCAGCACACTCGATGCTAATGTCGGCCTGGTGCCGCAGGGCTCGTCCCTTTTCACACCAGGCTGCTTTATTAGTTTACTGCCGGGAGACGCTGTTGTTTTATATTTTTATTGGAGTTTCTCACTGACCTTTGAACGGACTTTGCTGGAAAGGTTTCATTAATAGGAATTGATGAGGTTTGGGATGAAATTGAAGTTCAGAAACTTCTAGAAATTGATGTTATTGTTTTGATTGTATTTCGAGAAGGTTTCACGAAAGAAATACTTTACGAAACTTATTTTTCGGTGTTAGACATTTTAAAATTAGTTTAAGGAAATTTCATCAAAATTTATTTCAAACATTTTTCGGTCAAATATTTCTTGTGAAAAATATATGATGATACTTTAAAATGTGTACAATTAGTTGTTGTAAATAAAAGGAAAAAGTGAAACATTTATTTCTAAAGGAGCTAATTCATTTCCCAAATAGAAAGGAGAAAGCAGAATGATATACATTTTAATTTTGCAACCTTATCAGAAAGTTATTTTTTGAAATAAATGAGAAATTTAAATTGTCTCGACAGATGTCGCCATAATGTCACTAATGTCAAATCATATTGTTGTTTTCCAGTTGCCATGGATATAGATTTACTTTTTTTCCTAAAAGAGACAAATTTACTTTCTTCTCGAGGAATGAAAAGTATCGCTTTCTTCTCTCAATTGGTGAAAAAAAAAACGTGCTGATAGGGCCATGATAAAATTATTTTTATCACTGTTTTCTCTATTTTAAGTTGTTACAATTATTACAATTTTTGCTAATTAATATCCAGGATGTTCCATGAGATTTTCACTGTCATTGTTTGCATCAACGAAATTTATATTTTATGTCTGATTTAAATAAATAAATACAAACACCCAAATTATAGTAATTTATAAAATAAATAAAAATATCAATACTCCTTTTACCTATTACTAGTTCCGGCACTCTGCCGTAGAAGATTTCGGTAATTAATATATTTCATCGCATGAAGTGCGGACACTAGCCATCAAATCATGAGCCCTACAGATGTTAGTGGAGGGTGAGCCACAAGGGTAGTTTTAACGTGATGAAAATTGTTTGTCGACTGTGGAAATCGAACCCGGGTTTTTAAATCCACAAGTCGATACTACTGAGCCACCTACCCCATAAGCAGTCCCCATTGACATATAGATTGGAATATCTATTGTGATCCAATTATAGAACAGGAGTGAAATTTAAATAAATATTAAAACAAATATATTGAAAAATAAATAAATAGGTCATCACGTCTTTTACCCATTATTACGTGTGGCACTTGGTAAGTTATGATGTATTAATGCGCGTGAAATATAGTTACCAGCCGTTGAATCACGTCCCTCAAATGTAAGTGGAGGGGGAGCCATGGGTATAATTTAAATTGTATAAAATATTTTGCACACTGCAATCTTTATTTAGAGTATTCGTATTATATGTAAAATAAAATAAATATATCATCACGCCTTTTACCCATTACCAGATGTGTCACTCTGCCTAAACAGATTTCGGTAAGTGATATATTTTTTCGCGTAAAGTGCGGTTACCAGCCGTCAAATTATATTATCTGTAAAAATTTGAAATCTTGGTTTATGTTAATTCAGTAGCTGAAATATATCTTCTATCAGCAAGCGTTGAAGTACGAACAATCCTCCATCACAACCCCAAATCCAAGTCTTAAAATAAATAAAAAATCATAAATCACCCTGCAAAAAATCCGGTTCCCCAATGTCTAGTGTATCGCTTGCGGAAACATTCCCGCACTTTTTTACAGCCACTAACGCGTGGTACCGTAAAGTCCTTTGGCGGCCCAAACCGACCAGGTGGTCTCTGTTCCTTGCTTGTCGAACTACCCGACTAAACGCCGCTTCTAATTCCAGCCCGAGACACAATAGGTAATAGATGACTTGTCTTATTAGATTATCCACGGAGATAACAACCATATCCGAAGAAATATCCATCTCTTTCTTGGTTATTTAAACTCTAGAAGACACAACAGGAACGTATGTCTTTGCAGAAATATTTGTAGGAAGGACTAGTGTATCGTCGTCTTCTTTTACCTAAACGTATGTCTAATTTGAGTATTCATGTAAAGATTTTACTATATATATGCCTATGACATGGAAAGGTGTTTCAATATCTAGTAGGTAGTGAATATCATCCATATCCAATTGCAAATCTTTTTGTATACTTGTCGTCTCTTTCTAACTAACCTATTTTATTTATAAGGGATGATAAAAGGAACGTGCGCTTAAATGTTTTCAACAAAAAGAGCAGCTTTAAAAATATAACATCTTTTGGTAGGTATTGGCGAAGTCTTTCAATTTCATTAGCACATTCCCTCATCAGACTCATCAAATAATCAGTACTCGTCAAACATTCTCAACCTATCGTATCAATTACATTCCTTTTCCTCATATAGGATAATTTATTCATCACACTCGAAATTATTTGTCACGCAATAAAACTGAAATTACATTCATCCATTTACATTTATGCACCTTTTCATAAATCCCATTCCTCTAACAACGAATCTAGTTTGCTGAAATATATATCGGATATTGTTATGAATTTATTCGTAAAATTAGGTCTTTCATTGATTCTTTAATATATTGTTCCGATCTAAAAGACAATTGACTAATGAAATAATAATAATAATATTTTATTTATAAAGCACAAATTACTATATAGGTATAAACAAGATAATAACCCGGTTTCATAAAACGATATTAACTATGTATGTTATATATGTACGACTTTTTACAATAAATACAAAATGTTTCACAACTTAGAGCAAAAAATTAAAGGGTATATTCTGTACGACGTGCTGATCATGAAACAAAAATTATTTTTTTAAAATTCGACAAATTAAGGGTTGTTAACCTAAAACATTTTTTGTAGTACTGCACTGGATTCGCTTTCCTATTAAACACAAACAATGAAGTAGGTATCAACTACGAAAGAATAATTACACAATTCAATTATTAGCAGTTATTTATAATAGAATTTTATTTAATTAATAACTTTAACATAATCATCCATCCAATGGCAGTTGCAACGAAAAATTTTACACTAGGAAACATGGAAAATAGTTTTGCGATTAAAAAAAAATCTTTTTGTTTCATGATCAGCACGTCGTACAGAATATACCCTTTAATTTTTTGCTCTAAGTTGTGAAACATTCTGTATATCAAAATAATTATAAGCACAGCCCTGTGAATATGCAAATTATTTACAAAAATTAAAATTGTTTTTATATATATATATATATATATATATATATATATATATATATATATATATATATATATATATATATATAATTAGTAAAACTATAATAATTTATAATGGGGTAGGTGGCTCAGTAGATTTGAGAACTCGAGTTCGATTCCTATAACCGAGAAATCAATTTTCACCACATTAAAATTATCCCTAGGACTAGGACTAGGACCCCTCTTCTAACATCTTTGGAATCGTGATCTGACGGCTGATAACCGCACTTTACACGCATAAATATAAAACATATTGAGACCTGCTACGGTAAAGTGTCACACCCTATACGGTAAATATATTTATTTTAATTATTATAATTCACAGGCAATCATTGCCCATGAATAAAACCGATATAAAACTTACGTTCATTAATTAACGAACAAGAAGTCATGCATGATCTTAAATCGAAGTGGTTCAGATTTCATTACAAGCTCCCTGTATTAATTACAATATCAAGTTCCTTTTGTGTAGAGTAACAAATAAATAATTAATCATATTTGTATTCTATAATTATTTATTGAATGTCATAGTATTTTAAATTTAAATAACAACAAAAACAAAATTAATTGTCATCCAACACTTTGTTTCACCAAGTAAATGTAAAATAAACACTAATGTATTATACTAATAATAGTATGGTTACTAACTGTGCTGGCCAGCCTCTGACGATGCCCTCATAAGGTGACTTGGAGGCTGAATTTTGTGAACCCTGGTTCGATCCCCACAGCCGACAAAAAATTTTCACCAATTTTAAAAAATCTACCCCTGTGGCTCCTCCTCCACTAATATCTTTGGAGGCCGTGATTTGACGGCTGGTAACCGCACTTCACGCGAAGAAATATATCACTTACCGAGATCTGCTTAGGCAGAGTGCCACACCCAGTGATGGGTAAAAGGCGTGATGATATATTTATTTATTTATTTAAATTTAATTAAGTGGTAAGAATTTTACTTTATGGTAGGAATGGAAAATCATACAACAATTTAATTTATTTGTGAAAAATGGACAACGCTTCGCAAAGTTGGTTCCATTATCAATTTAACTTTAGACTTTCTTGCATGTAGGTAATTTTTATTGTTTTATATTATAAAATATATATTGCCACGATAATGGTGCCAGCCTTAAGTTTCGAAATTAAATTAATTGTTTAAACCCAACAAGAATTGTTTGATTTTACGTTTCTTTCATCTCTCGTAATTAATTATCTTTAAACCAATTTTAGTACGTAAATTAAATATATAAAGGAGTAAAGTGATTGAACGAAGGAATCATTTTTAAGATTACTCACAGATATTGATAGTACTAAGTTATATTATTATATTTAACTTAGAATTTTGAGATAAATTTGAACTGTATACAGTGGATACAATTCGCGCCATCGAGTAAAAGTTAACGCGTTAAAATCTTGCCGAGGAGGCAATACGACTATGTCTAAGATGTTTTTCTTCTACTATAAGCTACTGTAATTGGGATTAAGTTCCTGTTGTGCAAAGTAACAAATAAATAAATAACCATAAACAGAAAATGTCTACATCTATCAAAAATATATTTTACATAGTTCCTACGTGATTTATAATAACATAATAGATGAAATCTCAACTAATTGGACAATCCTGCTTAGTACTATATCTCTCTAACTAATGTCCTAAAATGGTATGTAACATTAGAAGTAAGTATTACTTGATTACTGAAGATCTGAATATTGTTTGAATATTCAGTAAAACTTATGGAAAGCATTTTCGATCTTTTCACTAAGTATATTTTAAGATCCATTAGTTAATAATAGACACTCGACAATATTTTGTATTTGTTTAAAAATAAAAACAGATAATTCTAAATGAATTATATTACAAACTACTTAAAGAGCTGAAGTATAAATATTTGATTTAAAATTCACATGACATTATCGTAAAATAGAAAATATTCTTGTACGCTTTAATACAAATACATGCAAATTTAAAACGCTACCTAGAATTGCAATATGTTATAAATATTAATTACGATGTAAAACTTAATTAGAAAATTTCCCGGGTAACGACATGCGAGCAATGTAAATGTAATTATATTTTCAATGACAAATTAGTAAAATTTATTAAACAGATCTAATTAGATTTATTCTTCTTTTTCGCAATTTTCTTATTTATTTATTCGCATAGTGCTGTGATTTTTATTACTGTTTTACGATTATGAAATATTTTATTTTTTATATACGTATAAAGACCAGTTGCCAGATAATGTAGCGAGCTAACCAATGAAACTGTGATTGATTCCCTGACGAATTGCCACGGATAATTATTTTATTGCTGTCATATTATCTACGATCCGTCATATGAAGCCGTTTTAAATGACACACTTCACGCTTTTTAAAACGGTTATCATGCTGCCTTTTTATTTCCTAGTTTTTTGTCTTTCATTAACGCCCAATTGCCCAACCAACGATGCACTGGATTACCACTTTAAACAAACCATTTTATTCTGTTTACAAACTATAATATTATTTTACCTCTTTTGATAATTTCTACTTGATATTTTGTCTATAAACTTAATTATATATATATATATATAATAGTAGCGAATTAAAGTAAAATGAGATATGAAGACATTTACATTTCTGTCACAGATTTGATGCTATTTTGTCAGTTTATGCCAAACTTTAAATTTAAGTTTCGTTGATGCAATTTTACTAAAAAGTTTATAAAACTCAATAAGAACTCCTGAAGAAGGCGATAGTTATCGCCGAAACTTTGGAATTTTAATATTTTAAAAATAAATTAGACTGATATTCCAATTATCTAAGTTTCTTCATCATTTAAACAGTCGATCATCGTATTTACTCTCAATAAATTAAATTCTAATAATGGCAAGCAGAAGCGATGAGACATGCTGAGTAAAGCTTATCATAAATGTCATATAAAAATTTGTCGTATGTTTTGTTTACAGACTTGGTATGTCAAATAATTCCGTCTAATGATTTTTATTGCAATTAAATGAAAGTGACCACGCTGTCAAGTTACAAAAAGAACCTTAAAATATTTGAAAATTAAAGAAAAACAACCTTCAAATATTTGTAAATTGCAGTTTATACTATAAAGTAAAATATTATTATTAAATTAGGTTAAATTATATTAGTTACGACGAATCATGAGAGGCGCTAGTTGACGTGCCCGGTCTGTAATTTTAAAACTAGGAATTTTAATGACATGAAACAGCCACAATGAAGTTGGTCATAAAGATAATTTAAATACATACAATTTAAAAATGTATTAAGATTTTTTTAATTTTGAAAAATCAAAAATGTTTTTACACCCTAGTTAGCTTGTTAATTATCATACGTATATCAAATAAATATGATACACAATCAAAGATAACATGACTCTATATCCAATCAAATGTGGTAGCACGAATCGCTGAAAGATTCACAGATCATCCACTCATCAGATTGATCAAATAATCAGTATTCATCCAACATTCTCATCCTCACACTCCATCATCGCTTAAACTACATTCCTTATTTATTCCTCACCTTAACAAATCTTTAATCACATTCATCAATTCGCTCCTATACACCTGTGTCAATAATCTTCACTTACTCTTACTTTTCTAGCAACAAATCTAAAAATATCAGAAAGGAAAGGATTGTTTTTCAAAGTAAATTCTACACATTTGCAGTTAGACACTTTATTGTAAAAACAGTAAACGAATAATTGACAAGTATAAACATGGATTTTTCAAATAATTTAGCAGTTTGCGCTATCGTGTCTTATTCGTATGGCGCCAAATTTGCTCTCGTATTGAACGAACTTGGTTCCAACAAGGTTGTCAACAATGTCATTTTCGTCTTAAGACTCCAGGCGACATCTCTTCAGTCTTCAGTTTTGCTGGTAATTTTAATTATATAATTGGTTATAACAGGATTGCCAACAATGCCAATAATGTCATTTTCGTCTTAAAATTCCAGGCGACATATCTCCAATCTTCTAATTTTAATGTATAATTGAAGGATTCAAACAAAAATAAACGACAAAACTAAGACAGAAGTTTGAAGTTTCCACACTTTTATATTTGAGTTTATGCTTCAAACTGTAGCTGGAAATGCTTTGATCTTATTACGTATATCAAACATTTCAAGATTATGACAAATGACAAAAATTGTGAATGTGACTTTAGTAAATGACAAGCTAAAACAACTGTAACACGAATTTTTCGCTCTTCCAAATTATTGCCAACTCCTAGCAAAAAGTTCGGCCGTACTTACAATACATATGCTATAGTGTACTCGTATACAGATGAGATGTCTGTAGATCTTCCTGAACCCTACATTTATAATTATTGCCATACCCATTTTTACAAGTTTAGAGAAATTTGCACCAAGTAAAAGTTCATCAAATGTTATTACAAACTGAATAATTTACCAAGAATTGTATTTCAGTTTAACGATGAGTTTTGTCAATTATTTAATTATGTATTTTTGTCGACTTGTTTTCAAAAAAAATTGTATATTTCGGTAGAACTAGAAAGGATAAATCTTAATATTTTACAGACACCAAAACAATACATACATAACATCACGCTATATCCCATTAAATGGGGCAGCACGAACCCCTGAAACATTCTCATCCTGACACACGATACTCGTTTCGTCCACATTAACACTTCCTCCATACGAACTCTTTCTTTTCTCACAACCAAAATCCATCATCACGCAACAAACATCCATCCATTCGCTTCTGTACACCTGTTTCGTAAATCTTCACTTACGCCCATTTCTCTAACAACGAATCTATAAGAAATGAAGGTAGTATCTCCAAAACAATAAGTTTAATAATTTCATTTATCATAATTTCACGAAACCGGAACAATATATACCATAATTTCACAAACCGGAACATCGTTCTAGCTAAATTCGAGTGTTTCAGATTCCACAGCTTGCTTTTTTCTGTGTATTTAACTTTCATATTATACTGTAAATAGAATTAATTTCTTGCCGTACAGCGTAGAAAATAAAGACATAAATAAATAAAATACGATCACATATATAATTTTTTGTTGAGATGTAAAACAGTGATTTACGAAGTATTTGCCATTCCCACAGTAAATTTAATTTATAAATATTTGAAATAACAATACTTTTAATAGCGAGTGCAGCAACTGAAAAAAAAATATATTTACTGTCACATAAAATGCAAATAAGTAAGTTTCGCAACGCCAGTTATAAACAAGTAGGCAGATTCGAATAAAGTAACACCCATTGCTGTTCAACCAGTAACATGCAAGTAAATTTACAGTGCGACCCTCCCATACTGATACTAGCTGCATGCAACCATGAACATAAGTTTTGATAATCTGTTCCCAACCCATCGCACAGTAAGACTGTGTCTTCCAGTATCAAAACTTGTTTCCGCAAGTACAATAGGGCATATGTGCAAGGAGCGACCAATGGCGAGATTTCACAGTAATTCTGAACCAGACATCTGGCTTGAAACTTTTTTTTGTATTGGAAACTTCCATTACTTTTGATGGTAACACTGGTTGGTATCCGGTATGAATGTGTGTTTACGGAGTGCTCCCGTGTGCAAGCCTTTTGCAATGGATATCGCGGATATCTGCTGGTGATATCGATTCGGATTCGCTGATATGGATTACAGACCGTTGTTTGCAGGATATCCGTTTCAAGGTATTTGCATATTTTCGATATTTCATTAATAAATATATTTTCATTCCTATTTCTAACTGCTACAATACCAGATTTAAATATGTAATTGTGGTTCCCGGCCGTCAAAATACTGCCTAAACAATTTGCATATATTTGTTTATGCAAATCCAAACAATACATAAACATACATAGAAACATAATAATTGTTTGATACAGTTTGTAAAAAAGCTCACTTCGTTTGTTCTTTAAACCGTCAATCAGTAATCTAATAAACTTAACCCTAATGAATAACTAGAACAACTTTTGATTTCTGTTAGTTACTTGTTTATAGTTACATTTCTTTCTCTGGCAAAGATAATGTACCAATATGTCGAATCAAATAAAATTTACAGAACTAAAACAAAAAAATAGTTTTAATGATTATATTTGAGCTCTAACAACTTTTTTCATATATTAACCCTTATGAATTTATTTTTAACAAACAAATTATAAGGTCCGATATTTCACCCAACAAAGTTTATAAATGAAAATTAATATAGCTTTCTTAATTTAAATTATGATTTCGATGCGATATTTTTTTGTTTGTTTGACGTTTAAACTTGTCTGACTTTGTTAGAAGATAAAATATTGGCACAAAATAAAATTAGTATTTAATTTAATAGGTATTGCTTATATTAATTTCACGGTTTAATCTTGCTCTAATTTAGCACAATTCTAATTCTTAAAAGTAAGTTGCAATTAAATATAGTTAACTACAATTATGAATATTAGTATAACTATAAAACCTGCGATACATATTTTGTATTTGTCAGTAATTACCTGTAACTATTATATGTTTATTGAAGATTAGCAAAAATAATATTTATAAATTATAATTGTATATTAATAAGCTGATAAATTATGTTGATAACTGATAATACATACTTAAATTATAACTTTTTATAAATGCATAAACAAGTGCTATTGTTATTTGATCAAAATGGAGTGCTATTAAAAATTTGTTTACTAATTGAAATTATAACCGATTAGGTATAAATAACATTGGTAATATTTGTATTTGGAACAAATTTCAAATGAAATGCTTCACTATTATTTATGTAATTATGTTTAATCAATTGTTTGCATTTTGTTTATTATTTTTATATACCTATTAATTTTCAATACCTATTCATCTACCTTTGTATTTCATAAAATTATTAATGATCAAGTATGGAGTCTGACTGTGTCACTAATTTAGTTGATTATTATAAATTATTAGAGCAAATTTGGAGCTTGGTTTAAATAAATAAATGCAAATCAAAATTTAATGTCAAATTGATTCATTGACATTGCTGTCACATATTCGATTTGCATTTATTTATTTTAACCAGGTTTAACCGGAAATAAATGAACTATTAGTACGGACAAGAGATCCAAATCTTGACAGCTTTTGTTTTCTACAGTCACAATTTTGACATAATTATGACATTGACAATATAAAACCATAATATACAATATATAGAATTGAAATATGTAACAGCTCGCGCTGCAATTACTGCGTTCGAGTAACAAAGAATATCACTTTGCGCTTTTAATACACAAATAACTATTTATTATACACTTTGACAGTTACTGAAATATCAACTTCAAATAGTTGAAAAATTACACTGAAAGTTGAAAGTTAACGTATTAATTATTGTGAACTGTTTTAAATATGGGAATATTTTCTATGAATCATAAAGTTTCATTTATGAAATGATATTATGCGGGAAATTTGGTGAATTAAGATTTTACCATAAGTTGTAGAAATATATTCCATTTTAATAAAGAATTGAAACGCATCTTCGATACATAAAATAATAGATTCCTTTTAAAACTTTGTAGAATACATAATTATCTGTACGACTTGAATTTAGGTATGTTTGATGTATATAGCTAACATCTTAAATTTTTAATTAAATATTATTCGCGCTATTAATGCAATCTATAACACTGTATACTAGCCTTATCGGTTCGTATACATATTTTTTTAATATATTTAATACGTCTACTGATAGTAACATTTGTAAACAAATTCAAACACGAATTGGATAACCAAAGTCTTGGTCGTTCTCTAATTTAAAGTATGAGTGAGTATTTTAGTGTAACCATGGTAACACTGCTGAAAATAATATAAAACAACTCATTGAATATGTTTGGTGTACGGTACGACATATCAAATTAAGTCATGGAATATGTTGATCATTTTGTTTTTGTTATTTAAACAACGTATTTCATTTGTTGTATTTGACATAAACGAGTTTTGACTACACCAATAGAAAATGACATATAATCAAGTGACACTAATGTATTAACAGCAACAATCAAATTCAAAGCCATAGGTAAATGTGAAAGAATTTTGCATGGTGTATATACCTTCTAGTGGTATTTTTTGCATAGTCATCAGTTAATATTTTACTCATTCGCCAAACAAAAGTCTGAAGTAATAACAAATTTAACGACAGCCGGTCATCGTCCAATGAAAACGCCTACAAAAACCCAACCGCGAAATTGGCAATGCATCTTTACTCCTTAATTATTGCGTTAATCGTTCCTGTTTAACGACGTTTCGTTTATTATCATAAATATTAACCGAAACATCAGTAAATTAACGTAAAATTACTAATTTCGTGGACCAATGCCTTGGCTAATTTTACAGGCCATGGCGAATAGTTCACGAATCGCACAGAGAAATTTGATCGCATCAAAATCTGTCTGATGCTTCGTTGAGACGTTATAACACTGTCATAAATTTCCTGCAATTTGTGTCCGGATTTTTGATTGTGTTTATTGTCCAGTCGTTTAGCAATCGTCAACGTTTCGGGCATGCTTTGATGTTAAGGATGGCTCAAGATTTAATAGCTAGTGATTAAATCCGTAAAGAAATCGAATTGAACGTGTTGTTAAGCAATAGTAACTGTCCATTCAATTTTTGATGACTGATGGTCTCACACAAATTATATGACCACTCAAAAACCAAAGAAATTATCTTTCTCTTTTGAGTTCTTTCAATAAGATAAAATAGATAAATCATATTTGTATACACAAGTTACATACAAATAGTTATAACCAATCAAATGAGGTAACACAAACCCTTGAAGCATATCTAATTTTTTTTCATCCTCTAATTAATTTTCTCCAAACATTTATTTATTTATTTGATATCAACAATTGTTTTTGACATATAAGTGAAAATTCCAAAGAAAACTTATTTCTTGAACAAAGCTTGGTCTTCCAAATATCTCTATTTATCTGAAACATATGGTATATCTATTTTTCATTTGATATTCGTTCCATTTGATCAAACCATATCAATACTAATTCACTCTAATATTTCTAATCTTCTTATGTTAGATTAAAATTTTGTACAAAAATATTTAGTGCACCTAATATTTACACTCAATCCCTTGACAACATACTATTTCAATTGAAATATAGGGAGAAAAATTAGGATACAACCAGGATTTCAACCCGGGACCTATTTACTCCGATCATATGCTTTTAACCAACTGAGCTATGGTTACTATGTAATTCAAATTTTTCGAGGCTGCTATTGACAAACAAAAATATATAGCGGGTGGAGAATCGAGGAAAGCACAATAAAGCTGGATTTATAATGAAGTAACGTAAGAAGTAACGCAAAAAGTTTCGGTAACGTAAAAAGTTGAGCGTGTACTACAGCTAGTAATGATTTATATTGAAGTAAAGTTGCCCAACATTCATCTTTCTACCTTGCCTTAACTAAAATTTTCTACCGCTGGCCAATAAGAAGTCAGCGTTTGGATCGTTGCGCAGATATCTTTATTATCGACTTATCCACCATTCTCCATCTGTTTATCTGTCAGATTTCATTTTGTTAGTCGAAATATTTTCTATTAAAAATAAATAATAGACCGAAGTATTATCGAGCGAGCAGGTAGAAATGTATAAAATACTGTATGATAAGTCATCAAAAGTCATAAAACCCAATAAACAACAAATAATCTAACAAACGTTATATGATATGACAGAAGTACAGAAATTCTAACTTGATGCCGAAGTAAATGAAAAATACCGAAATAAATGTGAATTTTTTATAATATTACCTGATTGGCTAGCAGTAGTGGCAGTACTTTTTAATATAAATCAACTATTTTCGCTTGCTTTACTTCCTACTTTACTGTAACTGCATTACGTTTTGCGTTACTTCATTATAAATCCAGCTTAAGCGTTTTCAATGATATTTTTAAATGTTTAATTAATGCCATTCTTAATTATTAGAAATAAAAAATATTAACTAGTTTATTATAGAGGAGAGATATCTGCATTTTGTTAACACTAATATTTATAATTTTACTCTATCTGGATGACTAACATAAATTGGTAAGTTTTCAATGCTATTTTTGAAATGTTTAATTAATGGCATTCTTAATTATTAGAGATTAAAAATATTCACTAGTTTATTAAAGAGGAGAGATATCTGCATTTTTGAACACTAATATTTATAATTTTACTCTATCTGGATCCGAAAAAATGACGAATGTAAATTGGTAATTTTCTTTGAAACATCAGTGTCAAGAAATAACAAAACAAGTGGAATATTAATTAAAAGTTTATTTTATTTAATATGTGAAAAAGTTATTTAATATAATAATGATAGATATAAACAACAACTTTTAATTAGTACATTTGTTTTTTTATTTTACGGCACTAATGATTTTAATAAAATTTGCAATAAACATTTCCGTCGTTTCTCCGATTCCAGGTACAGTATAATTATAAATATTATATTGAAAGAGAATTGCCCAAAATTGTGAAATGGATAAGTATGAAGGACTAAATAAAACCAATATTTTAAATTAATAACGTCTTACTTCACGTTCTTTAATAGATGTAATTTAAAGTCGACCGGTTTCGAACATTAATATGTCCATCTTCAGTACCGGTGAAGAATAAATATTAGTATCAAAAAATGCAGAGAGTTTTTCCTCTACAATAAATTATTTAACATTTTCGATAAGAGAAGGCAATAATTGAACATTATAAAAATAGCATCCTTCGATTTTCACCATTAAAAACATATGACAAGAGTTCATATCTACCTGGTTCAAATTCCAATCTTTTTGTCTATATAATTCAATTTGATATCATCAATTGTTAAATTTTACTTAAAATCCATATCGTTTATATCGTTATTTACATTATCATTATTATTACAAAAGTAAACAGCATCCAAGTTTAAAATAATAAACAAAAGTTAAACATTCAAGTCTAGACTGATAAAATAGTGAAAAATAAATGAAAATTCTATTGAATTCCATATTAATGAACAGCGATTTGAATTAATCGACAAGTATTCCACCCCATTCATCTTTTTTACATAAATGGAATATTAAAGTAAATGTCACAGTAGGTATGTAAATTCCCGCCTTCGTCATTTTCACTAATGAAATACACAGAAAAACAATTGAGCATTCGCATTTTATACAGATTTAAATTTTAAAATTTATGGAAATCAAATAGGCGTGATGCTGAATTCGCGGAACGAAGAACAAATATCTCGTTCCGGTGAAATATTTCACAGAAAATAATTCTAATGCGGAAACACGATATTTGGTTCTTTACCTACATATACGTATAAAATATCATATAGCAGTTTTCTCGGAAATTCCACATTATAAAAACATTTTCATAAATAACATTAGACATGAAAAGCATACATAGGTACTTCATATTCTATGGTTTCTGATGCCTTTGATTCTCTAATTGCTTGTAGTTCATATTTCTGTACTTGCTGCTTGTGATATATACGGTATCTGTATCATATAGGTTCTAAACCCTTTTCATGTGAAACGTCACGTATTCAGTGGCGGCGCTACTTGTTCACGCGCCTCCCTGTAAATTTCAAGTAGGTCGCCTTCGCCTCTCAAGGATATGCTACCGATATTTATTACATTCAAAGTCTTGCACTACACAACAAGCCTTCAATCGCCTCCATTCATTTGTTCATATGTACCTGTTTCATTAATCTAATTCAACTTGTTTGTTGTGTTCCATATGCTCAACTCTAACAACGAAACTAAAACGATAAGAAATGAAGAGAGCTTTGTTCTACGCTTGTTTTTGAAAGATAGTACACACAATTGCTGTTAAACCCTTTATAATAAACTACTTACAATTATAGTTACATATTTTATTATAAAAATAGAAAACGAATTCAAAAAAAACTTAAATAAAGGTAGTATCGAGGGTATAAATAGTTATTTGTAGGGTTGTGCCGTGGTCAATTGACCAAAAATATTTGACGGCCAAATAAAACGGTCAAAAATCCGCCACGACATCGGTTGTTTAATAGAAATAGCTACATACTATTATTACATCAATATATCTAGTTTGGTATTCTGGGTTCTGGAGAATTTGCTTACTTTACTTTACAAATAAAATAAATACATATTATTTCATTTCATAACGTCTTTTTCTTTATTTTCCTCTTTATTTTGAATTTGATGTGATTTTGTTTATTAGTTGTTGTTGGTTTTTCATTTTCAGTAATATTGGATGTAGTAAACAGTACTATATAAATAAATTACAATTTTAATTGTGATTTTTATTAAATGTTTCTTGGTCAATTGACCGGTCAAATAGTCGGTCAATTGACCGAAAAATATTTGACTGGTCAAATGCACAACCTTAATTATTTCTGTATTAAAAGCGTAAAATGATTCTTTGTTACCCGAACACGGTAATTGCAGCGCGAGCCGAAGGCGAGAGCTGCAATAGTATAAGAGGAACAAAGACACTTTACGCTCGTGATACACACATATTTTTTTCTACGATTACATCTTAAAATTATTAAAAAACGTATGCGTACTAAAAATAAATTCGTTCTGCCAACTGTCAATATGACAAGTTTCTGTTTTGTTTATATCCCTGGTAACTATTGAAATAAGCGCGCATTTAATATCTTTTTCGCGCGTTGCCGTTGGAAACGCGCATTTTTAACATCTTTTTCGCGCGTTGCCATTGAAGATGCGCAAGAAAGATGTTTTTCGATTGTTCCACAAAAAAACGTCAACTTTACAATGACAAATGAGAGCGTAATTGTCAACTTTTCATAGCAATCGTAGAAAAAGTAAGTGTCATACAATTGAGATCTAACGAAACAACTAAACAACGAATACAAAATTAATAATCCTGAGTTTTTCTTAATTAACCAGATTCATCCCGTAATTAATTTTTACCAATCGTCCTACCCTAATTCACTACATTTGTTTCAACCACAATCATAATGCCTTTCATACTAGCTTGTGTATTCTTCGCGTTCGGAATCTTTCATTCAAACAATAATCTTTCAATAATATTTGTACATTTATTCCTAGCTCGTCTATGCAATGTGTCACAACATTAAAATATACCCGTTTCACCAACTTTTCATTCAACATACGTTCTACTTATTTAATATTCTTGACGGCAAAATGAACATGATCTTTCATAACTTTATAATAAGATTTTTACAATTGGTGGCAAAATTTAGGAATCCTGTTAAACTCTACATAATTTTTGGTTTCTAGGATATCAATGAAAGATAAAAAGAAAAACTAATCTGTGGAATATTTTTAAAAATCTTTACAAAATCACAGCATAAATTGCACAAACTTACGTAACAAGACTGAAAGTGATACTACACTGAGTGAGCAAGCATATTCCGGAGCAAGCCGTAGGCGAGAGCTTTAGAAGCTTGAAAGCTTAATATAGACACTTTCAGAGTGTGTTACGTGCAATATTCTTTTTGTGATCAGATATTATTCATGATTTGAAACATGTATGGAAAATAAATTTAAACTCAGGGTTCGTAAATATCATGATATTTATAATAAATATCAAAATATCTGATATATAGGATGTATATCAGATAAATATCACTTTTTGGATATTTATTTTTTAATTTTAGTTTTTGTACACATTTATTATCACAATAGGAAATACAAAATAAATTATTACTCCTAAATAAAAATAGGTAATGAAAAAAAGTAAATATACATTGAATGGATACACAAATATTATATAGTACTAAGAATAGTAAGAATATTTAAATAATCCTATATCCTAAATAGGGGCAAATCATCATCTTCTGATGAACTTCCTGAACATAGCGTTGCAGATAGACTCACTTGGCCAAATCCAATCTAAATTAGTTTTTTTTTGTAGTTTCTTTTTGGTTTAAATATTTAAACATAAAAACTAATCTTTGTCGTTACCGAGACAATTACGTAATTGAGATTGGACAATGCCAAGTGGAGAAATATCGTTCCAGCCCTGCTGTGGCTGTTACAGCAGTGTATAACTGGTCAATGTGTGATTTGTCGTAAAATATAAAAAATACAGTTACATGTATTTATCACACTCGGGCGCTATAAATTAGTCACTTATTCGCCTTAAATACTGTAGCATTTGACTACGAAAACCGGCAGTACGGCAGTGTAAAAACTGCGGCTCGGTGTGTCCGGTAGGCCCAAGCCCGATTTGGGCTGTAGTGCCATCAGAAGAAGAACTGTTCACATAGTTCAATAAATGTACTTTTATTTGGCCACTCTGACTCATTGATAGTTACACTTTTCCACCATATTAAAGGATTTGTATTTCTAAAATGAGTACCAAATAAAAATTTTGGAAATGGTTCAGACTTTGCCATTAATGACATCACAAATGACACACAATTTGGATTTATGTCGTTGATGTGAAGTTAGTCAAAAGCTAGTAAAGTAAGAATTATCTTTAGAATATAATTTTAACAGAATTTATGAAAGTAATAATGAGAGGTATACTGTATTTATTATAGACTATTTGATATTTTTATATAATGGATATATATCTTCGAACCCTATTTATAAGTTAACTGAAGCACGAGAAAATTAATGCCGTTGAGCGCGTTTTTAAATCACATTTAGTTTTCGAGATATACCCTCGGAAAAGTAGAAAAACTGAAAAATTCCAAAAATTTCACTTTTCCGGAGGCTATATCTCAAAAACTAAACAAGATATGGAAATGCGCTCAACGGCGTTGAATTCCCCGTGTCCGAATTGACTTATAAGCAAATTTTCATACAATTTTATGCAATTTAATATTTTTAATTATTTCCTAAGGGGTACCCCTTTGGTTTTTTCAGATTTTAATTCAATTTTACCAAAAATCCTTAATCGTAGGATTATTAAAACGAAAATTTACATACATATGTATTTTGACCCACTGAATCCAGTGGTGCAATCTTCAAATGCATATGACTTCTGGTTTTCGAGAAAATGTTAAAAAACCGCTTTTTGCGATTTTTTTGGCGGAAAATTGAAAAAAAAAATCGCTGAAACTATGTTTATAAGTTAACTGAAGCACGAGAAAATTAATGCCGTTGAGCGCGTTTTCATATCACATTTAGTTTTCGAGATATAGCCTCGGAAAAGTAGAAAAACTGAAAAATTCGAAAAATTTCACTTTTCCGGAGGCTATATCTCAAAAACTAAACAAGATATGGAAATGCGCTCAACGGCGTTGAATTCCCCGTGTCCGAATTGACTTATAAGCAAATTTTCATACAATTTTATGCAATTTAATATTTTTAATTATTTCCTTTGGTTTTTTCAGATTTTAATTCAATTTTACCAAAAATCCTTAATCGTAGGATTATTAAAACGAAAATTTACATACATATGTATTTTGACCCACTGAATCCAGTGGTGCAATCTTTAAATGCATATGACTTCTGGTTTTCGAGAAAATGTTAAAAAACCGCTTTTTGCGATTTTTTTGGAGGAAAATTGAAAAAAAAATAAAAATCGCTGAAACTATGTTTATAAGTTAACTGAAGCACGAGAAAATTAATGCCGTTGAGCGCGTTTTCATATCACATTTAGTTTTCGAGATATAGCCTCGTAAAAGTAGAAAAACTGAAAAATTCGAAAAATTTCACTTTTCCGGAGGCTATATGTCAAAAACTAAACAAGATATGGAAATGCGCTCAACGGCGTTGAATTCCCCGTGTCCGAATTGACTTATAAGCAAATTTTCATACAATTTTATGCAATTTAATATTTTTAATTATTTCCTAAGGGGTACCCCTTTGGTTTTTTCAGATTTTAATTCAATTTTACCAAAAATCCTTAATCGTAGGATTATTAAAACGAAAATTTACATACATATGTATTTTGACCCACTGAATCCAGTGGTGCAATCTTCAAATGCATATGACTTCTGGTTTTCGAGAAAATGTTAAAAAACCGCTTTTTGCGATTTTTTTGGCGGAAAATTGAAAAAAAAAATCGCTGAAACTATGTTTATAAGTTAACTGAAGCACGAGAAAATTAATGCCGTTGAGCGCGTTTTCATATCACATTTAGTTTTCGAGATATAGCCTCGGAAAAGTAGAAAAACTGAAAAATTCGAAAAATTTCACTTTTCCGGAGGCTATATCTCAAAAACTAAACAAGATATGGAAATGCGCTCAACGGCGTTGAATTCCCCGTGTCCGAATTGACTTATAAGCAAATTTTCATACAATTTTATGCAATTTAATATTTTTAATTATTTCCTTTGGTTTTTTCAGATTTTAATTCAATTTTACCAAAAATCCTTAATCGTAGGATTATTAAAACGAAAATTTACATACATATGTATTTTGACCCACTGAATCCAGTGGTGCAATCTTTAAATGCATATGACTTCTGGTTTTCGAGAAAATGTTAAAAAACCGCTTTTTGCGATTTTTTTGGAGGAAAATTGAAAAAAAAATAAAAATCGCTGAAACTATGTTTATAAGTTAACTGAAGCACGAGAAAATTAATGCCGTTGAGCGCGTTTTCATATCACATTTAGTTTTCGAGATATAGCCTCGTAAAAGTAGAAAAACTGAAAAATTCGAAAAATTTCACTTTTCCGGAGGCTATATCTCAAAAACTAAACAAGATATGGAAATGCGCTCAACGGCGTTGAATTCCCCGTGTCCGAATTGACTTATAAGCAAATTTTCATACAATTTTATGCAATTTAATATTTTTAATTATTTCCTAATTCAATTTTCCCAAAAATCCTTAATCGTAGGATTATTAAAACGAAAATTTACATACATATGTATTTTGACCCACTGAATCCAGTGGTGCAATCTTCAAATGCATATGACTTCTGGTTTTCGAGAAAATGTTAAAAAACCGCTTTTTGCGATTTTTTTGGCAGAAAATTGAAAACAAATAAAAATCGCTGAAACTATGTTTATAAGTTAACTGAAGCACGAGAAAATTAATGCCGTTGAGCGCGTTTTCATATCACATTTAGTTTTTGAGATATAGCCTCGGAAATGTAGAAGAACTGAGAAATTCGAAAAATTTCACTTCTCCGGAGGCTATATCTCAAAAACTATTTGATATTTTTATATAATGGATATATATTATTGCAAAAATATGACGATATATATCAAAATAAATATCATGATATATATCGATCGATATATATCTTCGAACCCTGTTTAAACTACATACATTTACTGAATTTTTGTTTGCAATTTAAGATTCTGTAAAATTTACTGATCTTATTTTCAAAGTAAATTGACAATGCCTGATTGTCTAGTTTTAAAAGTTTAATTTCCACAACTGACAAACAATTTTAACCACATTAAAAATACCTCTGTGGCTCTCCCTCCACTAATATCTTTGCAAGCCGTGATTTTATGTCTGGTAACAGCACTTCACACGCATAAATATATCATTTACTAAGATCTGCTACGGCGAATACCACACCAAATAATAGATCGCGAAATGATTTTTTATTGATGGAAAATTCTATATTAAAAATAAAAATGTGTACCAATAGTATTTTTAAATTATCATAAATTCTCTATTATTCTCGGTATTAATTATTGGTATTAGTGTTTCAGTTCTCCAAAACATATTTTTTCGAAAATAATTTGGAAATGTTTCACAGCCGAAAATATAAGATACCAAATTATCTAGGAAAGATAATCAACAAATAAAAAAATAAATATATCATCACGCATTTTACCCATTACTGGATGTGACACACTGCAGTAGCAGTTCTCGGTAAGTGATATATTTATGCGCGTGAAGTGCAGTTACCAGCGTTCAAATCACGGCTCCCAGAGATGTTAGTAGAAGGGGAGCCACAAGTGTAATATTAATGTGGTAAAATGGTTTGTTGGCTGTGGGAATCTAAATCGGGTTCTCAAATCTACAGTCCGACTTGATAATCTGAACCTTGAATAGCAGAGTAGCCAAACTTATATTTATTTTATTGTTTAATAATGTTGATGAGGTTTGTTATTTCCCTCACTTTTCTATCATGAATTTCGTTTTTGTTAACGACATTTTGTTACAATTTTTTATGCCATACATCTCCATTATATTCTTATCTGTTTAATTATTATATACTTTATTTGGTTTAATGTTTTAATTTAGTAGCATTATTACTATTTACTTTCTTTTGTATCATGTCAACTGCATTTCACTACGTTTCTCTTTGTATTAAAATCACTTAATACTTTATGATTATTATGTATCCTAGTGTAAACGATTATGCATTTATATTAACTGTATTATTTTATTTATATTTTATTGTAAACATTTTTTAGATACGGTTGAAAACCAGCAACTCGCTGAACCGATCTAATTGTACCCAATTTTTTGTGTGCAATAAACATTATTAATATTATTATTATGATACGACTAAGCTACAAATAAATGAAAATAAAATAAATAGCTAAATAGGTTTAAAAAGTTCTTGAAGTTCATCTGAGCAAAATTTGCTTTTAAATGAAACCATTTCCAGACCTCATATAACCTTTAATCTAAAAACACGTCACAACAAAAATAAAAGTATTTCACACTTTGGTCTCTGCGGTTACATCAAAAACAAAAACCCTCCTCGTGTGTCTCTTGTTTATATAATAACGTAATTAATTAAAGAGTGACTTGTTCATCCATCTAGCGTCTCCGGTGTCCGGATTCGCCCGGAGCGAGGATCGGCGCAATCTTCTCTACAAATTATAGTTGTCGAGATTCGATTCGGGCTCCCAAATTACCCGCCCCACCCCTACAAAGCGGTGATTAAATAATCATTAAAGAATGCAGTTGAATTAATGCGGTTTGGATGCGTGGTGGACCTCTTGATCAACTTGATACGGTAGTGCTGATCATTAGGTCGAATTTCCAATGGGTATTCTTTGGGAAATTAGGTTTCTTTAATTGTTTTGAAGCTAGGCTTGTCACTAGAGAGAATTGTCAATGCGGTATATTAGTGGCATATTAGTTATTTCGTACTATTTATTTTTATAGGGTGGTTCAGTGGTATCGATTCGGCTATAGATCTTGAGAAGTCTGGTTCGATCCTCACAGGCAACGAACAATTTTCACCAATTTAAATCTACCCTTGTGGCTCCCCCTCTACTTATATCTTTGGAGGCCGTGATTTGTCGGCTGGTAACCGCATTTCACGCGAAGAAATATATCACTTACCGAGATCTGCTTAGGCAGAGTGCCACACTTAGTAATGGATAAAAAGCGTGATGATATATTATTATTATTATAAAATTATTTATTTAATGCAGAAAATTATTAATACTTAAATAGTGCAGTTGCCAAGAAAGTATTTTGACTAATTTTATTATTAAAGTTATTATTATTATGAGAAAATTTTTTCTTCACTACTTGCTCAGAAAAATACAAATTTCTTTTCATAAATATTAAGAAATATTAGTTTTCCCTCTCTAGACTGAAATCAATACTAGAAACATGAAAATACGATACAGTATGAAATAAAAAATATTTCCGGACTATATTTCTTGTTGTGTAACAACGACTATAATATATTTATAATTTTGCGGATATAAAATACTCTGAAAAACTGTAATTTTTTGTATATAAATAAGTTATTATTAAAGGTACTCCTTTTAATAATTCGTCTAATAATGTACATGCCTAATGCTCTACCCTCTGAATTAATTATCAAAATATTTTGAGTATAAAACAAGTTTCCATAAAGGTAAATACAAAATATCGATCCGAGCTCTTGACTTAGTCCATTCCTTCCAGCTATGTTCAATGTTACAACTTAGTTTGAAATTTATTTTGCAATAGATCGTAGTTTCGAATTTCGAACTTTGGAAATTAAACAACAAACATGTTAAACTGAATCTGTATAGAAGCATTCCGTGTTTGCATTCAGCAACTATTCCAAACATTCGTATATGAACAAAGTCTATAACATCCATTTATAAATATAATTTTAATATCATTATATTAATGACGACCAGTTTATTAATACTAGAATGAAAAGAACAATTAAAGTTTGAAAGCTGTGATTGTAGGTTCAAGTTGCTTTGTTAATATTTTATTTTGTAGAAAAGGCAGAAAATAGTTTTCTGTGTACAACATAAGTTTGTATACATATGCTTACAATCAAATTAAATCATTTAAATTTAATCCTTCCGGAGGTTATATCTCAAAAACTAAAAAAGATATAAAGATGCGCTCAACGGAATTGAATTCTCCATGCTCGAATTAACGCAAATAAAGCAAATTTGTAGCTCAATTTAAGCGATTACATTTTTTTAAATTTTCTAAGGGTGCAATTGTAGTAATGTATTTTTAAACAACCGCAGGAGATGTTGCCTTCATTTCTTATATATTCGTTGTTAGATAAGTAGGCGTAAGTGAAGATTTACGAAACAGGTGTACAGGAGCGAATGGATGGATGTTTGTTGCGTGATGATGGATTTTGGTTGTGAGAAAAGAAAGAGTTCGTATGGAGGAAGTGTTAATGTGGTCGAAACAAGTATTGTGTGTCAGGATGAGAATGTTGATGTGCACTGATGCTCTATGAATGTTTCAGGGGTTCGTGCTGCCCCATTTAATAGGATATAGCGTGATGTTATGTATGTATGTTTTTATGACTTTCAAACAATTTGCTCTAAAACTCTTTCTCGAATAAATATACATATGTATTTTTACCCACTGAATCCAATGTTGTTAATGCCAAAACTACAGTCTTTTAGTTTTTGAGATAATGTTCAATAACTGTTTTAGGAAAAAATGTTGCAGAAAATTTTTGAAATTTTAAAAACCGCTGAAAACTTGTTCATAATTTAAACACTAGAAATTCAATGTCGTAGAGCACATCTGAAAATCTTGCTTAGTTTTTGAGCTATAGTCTCGGGAAAGTCAAAAATCTAATGTTGACAAATGTTTCAACCCTTCCGAACCAAACACGACATGATCATCTTACAACTGACTCTAAACCCGACTGCAAGTCGGATCGGGTTGAGTCAGATTTCGAGTTTCGGATAAAAATGCTCATCTCTAAAATCTAAAACTGTTGACGGAAAATGTTCACAGTTTTATGATGCGAGAAACAATACATTATTTTCCAGTTGTGAATCTGCAAAGACAATTATTTTTATCAAGCCATTGTTTCATTTAATGCTCCTTGTTTTTCTTTATAATGAAAATTCTTAACTATGAAGTAACATAAATATGAAGATAGAGGTCTGATCAATATTAAACACAGTTTTTACTGGAACGTTAGTCTCTTGTTGTATTTTTCTTTATGTCTCATTGAGGGAATAACAACTATAACTGTATATATTTTTATTTTATTGTCTACGTAACTGCATTATAATTGAGTACTATGAATACTGTAAAACGAAAACGATTTGAAACGGTAAAAATAAGTAAATGAGATATAACTGCATATATTTAATTGCATATTGAACTTCATTCACAAGATGACTGACATTAATTTTCCGACCCCCTTTTGACAATAAATAAAAATAAATAAATAAATATACCATTACCATTACTGGGTATAGCACTCTGCTGTAACAGATCTTGATTTGAGATATATTTATGCACGTGGAATATGATTACCAGTCGTCAAATTACGGCTTCCAAAGATGTTAAAAGAGTGAAGGCCACATAAGTAATTTTAAATAATACATAAATAAATATATTATCACGCCTTTTACCCATTACTGAGTGTAGTACTGAACCGAAGCAGATCTTAATAAGTGATATATTTATGCAAGAATTGCGATTACCAGTCGTTAAATCACGAGATCACGACCCCAAAGATGTTAGTGGAGTAGAAGCCACTGGAAAAAATAAATATAGATATTACTACGTGTTCTACCCATTACTGAGTGCGGCAAACTTGCCATAGCAGATTTTGAGACATATTATTTATGCGCTGGAAGTACGATTTCCATGCCTTTTATCCATTTACTGAGTATAGTACTTTGTCATCATATACAGGATGTTTCACAACTTAGAGCAAAAATTAAAGGGTATATTCTGTACGACGTGTTGATCATGAAACAAAAATAATTTTGTTTTAAATCGCAAAACTATTTTCCATGTGTTCCAGTCCAAAATTTTTCGTTGCCATTGCCACTGGGTGGATGATTATGTTAAAGTTATTAATAAAATAAAATTCTATTATAAATAACTGCTAATAATTGAATTGTGTAATTATTCTTTCATAGTTGATACCTACTTCATTGTTTGTGTTTAATAGGAAAGCGAATCCAGTGCAGTACTACAAAAAATGTTTTAGGTTAACAACCCTTAATTTTTTGAATTTAAAAAAAATCTTTTTGTTTCATGATCAGCATGTCGTACAGAATATACCCTTTAATTTTTTGCTCTAAGTTGTGAAACATCCTGTATAGCCCAGTGAATAAATGCGTGTTAAAACTTGCATTTCTTAATTAACAAGCAAGAAGTCGTACATTGAAATCTCACTGACTCCAACTTAACCCTTTACACTCCAGTCTAAAAACTTATAGAGGATACCAATAACTGCAACCCTATATTAATTACAAGTACATGCATGTAATTTAAATATCGAAATTTCGGCGACAACGCCGTAAAGGGTTAAATCCAAAAATACGATTATGTCTGAGTGGTTCGGATTCCACTATACACTGTAGGTCCACTGTACTGTAACTTGGGTTAAGTTTCTGGTGTGCAAAGTAACAAATAAATATACTATTATTTATAATATTAGCATTTAAAAATTTAATTCAACAGATTTTAAAGTAGTCACATTGTTTATTGAAGTAAAGGGGGGATGATTTGCACCACTATGATGGTTGTATGTTTGTTTGTCTCAGGACAAGGTCGCGTGAACCAGCTGGGCGGGGTGTTCATTAACGGACGGCCGCTGCCAAACCACATCCGTCTGAAGATCGTGGAGATGGCGGCGGCCGGCGTCCGACCCTGCGTCATCTCACGTCAGCTCCGCGTCAGCCACGGCTGCGTGTCCAAGATCCTCAACCGCTACCAGGAGACCGGAAGCATTCGACCTGGTGTCATTGGTGGCTCTAAGCCGCGTGTGGCCACCGCTGAGGTGGAGGCGCGCATTGACCAGCTCAAGAAGCAACAGCCTGGCATCTTCTCCTGGGAGATTCGTGACCGGCTCATTAAGGTAAGAAATACACATCATTTCTCATATTTGCAACAAGAATATCAATTCTTCTTTAAAAAACAACAAAGACAAAATTAATTGTCCGTTCGTTGGTGAAACTAGATTTAATAAAATATAAAAATATTAATATAAAAATATTAAAATATTTGTGAGACTTAGACAAGTGTTACTTCAATATTTTTATATTAATATTTTTATATTTAATTCTTCTTTATGTTTGTAAATTTTCCATAATTTTATGGGTCTACTTTCATTCAAAAATGTTATACTTGTATATTAAACAAGAAAAACTAGCATACTGTAACAAAAAAGGTATTATAAATAATTATCTAAAAAAATATATTTAACCACTAAAGTATATTGCAAGTTGAAGCATGCCTAGAGACACACTATTTGACTACAATAATGAAAAGTTACAACAATTAAAGAGTACAAAAATGAAATATTACAACAGCGAAAGATTACAACAATAAAATATTATAATAATGAAAGTTATCAACAATGAACTATCACAACTATGAAATATTACAACAATAAAATATAATAATGACAAATTACAAGAATAAAATATAATAATAATAAAAATTACAACAATAAAATATTTTTCGTAACTCATGCACAAGAAACACGTTCTTATTCTCTAATTTTAGCGAGAAAAACACTGCTTTTCTCCCCTATGGAAAGAAGCATTATGTTTCTTTCCCTAGGTAGGATGTTTCTCTCCCTAGGTAACATGTTTCTCTCCCTAGAGAGATGTTTCTCTCCCTATAGACTACGATTATTAGCTGTTTGCGGCGTTTTCTAGGTAACTAGTTACGCAACCCATATTTGACATTTGTCCCGATAAGACAGTAATTTTTGTGCACTTGTTACGAAAAGTATAATATGCTTCACGGGAGGGCGCGATTATCCCTTGTGTGAAGTTGGTAAACCTTGACTTCAGCTCGAGCCTTCGGCCCTCGCTTAAGTCTCGGTTTGTTAACTTCACACGCGGGAATAATCGCTTGTTTCCCTACCTTGATGCATAACATACTAATAATGTAAGATCACAACAATAAAATATTACGATATTGAAAAATTGTTACAATAAAATATTATAATAATGAGAGATCACAACAATAAAAATTATAATAATGAAAGATCACAACTTTTTAGGAATTCTTGTTGATCCTGTGATTCAATTTTGGAAAGGAATACATTCACTTTAGGATCCTTGAATAGTTCAATTTATTTCTTGGACGTTTCAATCATCTTCAGCATTTTATGTTGTCAACAAAATTGCTGAAGATGATGGCTTAACCATCGAAACGTTCAAGAAATAAATGGAACTATTCAAGAATCCTAAAGCCAATGTATTCCTTTCCAAGAAACATAACGACAGTGAAGTAGTTTTCTCTAAAATGTTTAAAGCAGGTTTGATAGCAAAAAAATTACGATATAAAATGTACATGATAATTTGAAAATGTTATTTATAGGATAAAATCAATGTATTTATTTATTTATTTGTTTGTGAAATCAAATATTACTTCTGTCATATAATTCACACATCTGGCTTGCATAAAAAGAATATTGCCGGTTATCGAAAACCGTGTAAAAATATAAATACTTTTACTACATTATATTTATTACGTATGTATAAATTACAAACCCAGTTTATTTGACATTTATTAAATTGAATGCTGAGATTATTTTGAAATAAACGCATTTAAAAGTTTAGTCATACCAGCTAGCTATTTCGCAGAAATGCATAAAGTATTTTTTAAAAATAAAATATATATTTTTATATGATTTCAAGCTAAATTTTGTAATTTTTCTCTCCTTGAAAATAATTACTTAAATATAAAAGTTCTTGTTTTCTAAAGTAAATTCCACAAAATTGCATTTAGACACTTTAAAAACAAATCTAATTTATATATTTATTTATTTATGCCACTTGATACAATAGGATCTAAATTCCAGTTACAATTCAGAGTCTGGTCTCACCAAACCATAATGTGGTAGTTTATATTCTTTTAGCTAGAGTGGGATTCGAACTTGTGATCTTTGAATACGAATGCCGTAACGTTGTTCACACATAGTACTACCGGACTACTAATATGCCATTATAAAATATTAATAACAATATAAGTTTTATAAATAACCGAATTCTGCTTTCTAAATCTTATTCCAAACATTTTAATCCAAAATAAAAATAGAGTTAGTTTACTTCAAATTTAATACTCATTGTGAATCTTCCTTTTCATAAATTCGCAGTTCTTTGTAATTTCGAAAGATAATCTTCTTAATAATTTTATTTGTAGTTTAAGACGTATGTTACTCTTTAGTTTATTTCTTCTTTTTAAAGCAATCACGTATTTTATTTGTTATTTTATATGATATATATTTCTTCATATTTAATAAACTTGAAAATAAACATTCTTCAATTCACAAGTTGAAGAATTAAATGTAGTCGTTTATTAAAATTTGTGTATAAATAGTTTTTTTCTACTCTCGTTATTAAAATGTCATTTAACGTACTGGTTTCCATGGCGCTAAATAATATCACATGATGACAAGCTGTGGCTTTGAACGTTTTAGTCACGGCTTGATGTATTAAGCACGGGGTGAAGTTAGCTTCTTGCTTCTGCCATTGTAACTTTTAAATAATTCATAAAAGATTACATTTTTTGGTGTCTTAATTTGCAATTTTAGAAAATGTATAGTATGTGACTCGTTTTATAAACTCTTTAGATACTCGTTTTTATACACTCGTAACTAAAGAGACGTTTATAAAACTTATTACATAATATATTATTAATAAATTCTATCTCAATCATAATTCAAAAATAAAATCTCTTTATGAAAGCCAAAACAATACATATGGTCGTCGTCCATATGCAAATTCTTCATAATGTCACAACAATATTAATAATCAGCTTTCACAACAATGAATTACACATCTTGTTATGTTAACAATAATGAGAAAGAAAAAGATAATGCCATAATAATCAGATTGTTGACATTTAATATTGTACGTGGATAAAATATACTCTGCATGAATATGCAAATATAAATATAATAATAAGAAACAGCGTCTGACATATTTATAAGTTTAACGAGGGCGTTATATTGTATTTGTGCTGAATAATAATCATTTTACTTGAATTTTTATTTTGTTTCGAATGGAAACATTTCAATGCTTTTGCACAAATACCGATCAAAGGATTTTAAACGAATTTCAAAAATAGAACTTACAGTTCGAATGTAGCAATGGCATCCTCTACTACCTGTCTTTTATTTATTTTTTGAATGAAATTTCATCTACACATATATTGAACACAATGTATAATTTTAGAAAGTCTTAATTGTTGTTCATTAAGTCGTAATAATATTATTTTTTGTAATTTAAGTCGTCAGACTAAAGGCAATGTGGACCTCAAACAGTGGAGCTCGCTTATAATAAAAAATGACCTGTAAAATATTTATATATATATATATATATATATATATATATATATATATATATATATATATATATATATATATATATATAAATAAATAACCAGTAAATAATGTTAACTTTATTGTTATCAAAATTATTAATTAATGTGCTTCATTATTTACCGAGGGCAATCAAAATTCCAAGTAATCCCTGGGGAAATAAAGTAAATCAAGGCCATTGGCAGTACCAAGTCTCTTTTGTTAAATAACAAATTTTCCCGTTTGTATATATCACTTAAATAAAGTGTCATTATTTGCCTCAAGTGATTGCATCCCTCGGCTTATGCCCTCAGGATTCAACTTCACTCTCTAGAAATAATGACAAATTTTACTCCCTTGTTATATAAACTACTGTTATACAACTTATGTAGCAAATAATTAAAAATATGTATAAATATCAGTTTTATAAAGATGTTTTAATTAATTAAAAGATTATCTTAGTTAAAGGTTTTATTGCCGCTGGTATGATTTGCTAATGTATACCATTTTTCATGTCTTTCCCCTCATAGAGTTGTATAAACTTAACTTTAGTTTCGAACTAGGCAAAATTTAACAATTAGTTTTTCTAAGTAACATATTAATTAGTTAATAATTAATATATTAGTTATACTTTTCAATTCTATAAAAACATCAAAACTAGCTGTCAATTTTAGAAAGACAAAAGACATGAGTACTAGATAGACTAGATGTGCAAGAGATCGTTAAAGTAATATAGCAATGGTCTGAAATCACACTTATATGCAATACTCAAATAACTAAAAATCTAAAATATTTATTAAAAGTAATAACAAACTGATTAGTTTGTAACTAAAGTAGAACACTTTATTGTAGGTAGGATTAATAGTAAAAAATATTTTCAATAACCAAATATTTGAGTATTCACCGGAATTTAAACCCTGAATCTTTCACACGCTAGATGACTATCACTTGAGCTACAAATACTTGACGAAGTACTCTTGATTTTTAGGATTAGTTGTTAAAAATTTGTGACAAAAAAATCATAAACTGTTTATAGCTCAAGGTTCTGGGTTTAAATTCCGGCGAATATTCATTGTTTCTCAAAATTATTTCTTTATATCTACGATTTGATTTTAATATCAATAATTCTTAAACCAAATATGTTGATTAAAATTACAATCTCTAGTGAATCTTTCAGTGAATTAATCTTTCTGAAATATTTAAAATGAATATAATTTTCTTTTTCAGTCTTTCAATTTATGTATTTAATTGGAAAATGTATTTAATTGCATTTTCTTTTGAAAGGATACAAATATTAATTAAATTTCTGTTTTAAAATGAAAATACACAATTTTCTTCTTTTTAGGTTTAGATAACTTTTGTTCATTTTATTTATTGATTATAGTAGGTTGGTTCACAGCGTAAATATTTTAAGTGTATCTAGTTAAAAGTAAATACCTACCTACACGCATTTTCTTGCGATTATTTTCAACAAAGATTCTAATTTTGACAACCTATAAAAGGCATAAATGAAGCTATAAATATAAACATATTTTGTTGCACCTATGTGGGAATTAGACACACTAAATAAGAATTGATTGGATTTTATTTTATAGTTTAAGTAAAAGTTATATATATTGTTGATTTGAAATGCTGGTAGGTGTTTAGAAAATTATAAATAATAATAATAATATATCTTTATTGTGAAGCGACATTCTCACAGGCAGGTTCCACCTTTACTAAATATAAAATGGGATATTAAATAACTAACGGATATTTTCATTGCACTTCCGCATATTTCTAAAATTATTTGCTTTTATTCTACATGCAGCACAAACCCTTAAAATTGTCCTTGAACAATTGTTTATCTTCGCCAAACATTACTTTTTGATTTTGAGATATTTCTTTCAAAATAGTTGAGGTTCCATTATATTCCAAGTTTTCCTCGTCCTCGCTTTCTCTTATTTTTGCTGTCCTAACTTTCTTCGCAGGTCTCTCTCAGCAGGTGTCCGCACCAACTCAATTGTCTTTCCATGTATTATGACATCGATTTCGTTTCCAGTTCTTCCCTGACGTCTTTATTTCTTACTTTATATAACATAGTTACATCTTTACCTCTTCCCAGGTATTCTATTTTTTATACTAGTATTTTCCATTTTCATTTTTTATATACCAGTAACCCTTAATTCAGAACTACAAATTAATATCTCACAAAATACTGAAATCATGATAATTTATAAAATAGTCATAACTTATAATTGTCAATGGGGTAGGTGGCTCAGTGGTATCGAGTCGGGCTGTGGATCTTGAGAACCCTGGTCGATCCCCACAGCCGACAAACGATTTTCACCAATTTAAATCTACTCCTGTGGCTCCCCCTCCACTAATATCTTTGGGAGCCGTGATTTAACAACTGATGATTGCACTTTACGCGAAAAAATATATCACTTACCGAGATCTGCTTAGGCAGAGTGCCACACCCAGTAATGGGTAAAAGGCGTGATGATATATTTATTTATTTAACAAAAATTTCTTCCGTAGAAGCTGTTCCCCATCGAAAAGTTAACCTTTCGATATATGTTTTTTCAAATGACGTTTATGAAAAAATCATTTATTTTATTAGTAACCAAGAAGATTTAATTAAAGTGAAAAATTATCACTTATTAATTTCGCTAGAGTAAAACTGAAATGCGATTGGGTCTAATTGTTCCAAATTCCGCTATAAATTATAGGTTCTCTGTGCTATAATTGAGGTTAAGTTCTTGTTGTGCAAAGTAGCAAATAAATAAATAATAATTTAAAAAGATTGTCAAGGTATGTAAAGCCATTTAACTTTTAAACAAATTTACTCCATTAACCGTCCGACTTTAATTTTCAACAATTTAAATCTATTCCTGTGACTCCACTATCATATTTGAGAGCCGTGATTTGACGGCTGGTAACTGCATATATCACATACCGAGATCTGCTACGGTAGAATGCCACACCCAGTAAAGGGTACAAGACGTGATGATATATTTATTTTATTTTATTTATCTGTCTAACTTCCTCAAAAATTAAAATTCCCAATTCCGCATTCTATTCCTCCTCCTCGTCCTCTTCGCTACGTGCCTCAACCGCATCAAATTGTTGTCGTACCGTCCGCCACAGAGATCACCACGGTACAACAGTGTAGGTGTCACAGGCAGGCGGGAAGGAGGATCCAAACCTCGGACGCGCGCTCTCAAATTACCGGCACTCGCACGGACATCTGCCGATAACATCGCGCTCAACGCCGGACTGTAATCTAATAGCTGGCCCCGGGCTGCGATAAACGTGCCAGTGGCGGCGGAGAAGAAAGGGAGGGAGGGTAATTGATTGAGGTGATTAATGATTCGGTAATTAAAGATTGATCTGTGATTGTGGTTGTTATTTGAGGTTAGTTGAATTAAGGAAGAAGATAGTCTTACAGTTTTACGTTTATAGATCTTTGTTTTTTGTGTTGTCAGACGTTACTACAGGGATTTTAAAATAGGGTGAAAATTGCACATACAACAAAAGTACACTTTGCCACTAATCTAGTAACTAAATACTTAAAAAATAACTAAAAATGAATTAAATAGAACTAATGTTTGTAATAAATAAAGTAATAAAACTATAGTTAACTAATATTATACCAAAAAAAAACTAATTGCTACTAAAAAAACTATCTTATTAAAATACCCTGTGATCTATATACTTAAATTTCTACCTAAAAGTTAAAGAATAAATAAAACTAATACTAAAACTACAACTAAAAATAACACAGAACTATATTCTATATAAACTAATAATAAATAATAATAATCTTGAGAATCCTGGTTCAATCCCCACAACCGACAAACAATTTTCACCAATTTAAATCTACCCCTGTGGCTTCCCCTCCACTAACATCTTTGGAGGCCGTGATTTGACGCCTGGCACTTCACGCGAAGAAATATATCACTTACCGAGATCTGCTTAGGCAGAGTGCCACATCCAGTGATGGGTAAAAGGCGTGATAATATATTTATTTTATTTTATTATTTATAAATTCCTACTATCAAATACAAAATAGAAAAAAGAATGCTAAGCTTATGGAGACCAACTGAAAATGTACCTTTGTCTCAAGTTTTTGAATATTCCAATAACTATTTGTATATCAAGAGAACTAAATGACATATTTCTTCTCGAAGCTATTGTTACATGTCCCGAGAAATTTAGATAAGATTTATTATTCTCTTGGCAGATCTCATCTGAATGCCACTAAGGTCAAATCAAATCATTGTTTTCAGTTGTCACGAAATAACTTTACTCTTTTTCCTTAGGAGAAAAATATTTTCTTTCTCAGGAACGAAAATAGTTATTTTTGATTCTAGATTGCGAAATGCTACTTTTGCATTCGAGAATGCAAAAACATTTCGCAATCGAGTATCAAACAACGTTTTTTTGAAAACTAAGTCCCAAAATTAGTAATAATGTAATGAGAAACTTTTGACGTTTAGGATTAATTAATATGACATCTAATGCCTCCATGACAACAATGTATGTAATATAATTGCTATCAAATCTGGTATTCTCTGACCAGCAATTGACAGCTGGTTGGCAATAGAAACCATACAAACGTTCTAATTTTTCTCTGCGATTTATTGGGATTCGCATTGAATTCCGCAGTGCATTTCTCAAGAAACTATTCCAGTACACCAGTTAGCTTCCTCAAGCGGGATAAATATGAATAATTGCTCAATTGAAACATTAAATATAATGCTCATGATTTTTCAAAAATTCTAACATATTTACTGGACAGACAGAGATGTCGAAAATATAATTCTTAAATTAAATATAAATTTTGTTTCTAAGCAAAAAAATAAAGTGACAAATTTTATTAAATTGTGAGCCTTTCTTCTATTAAAAAATTGCAGGATGCAAAAAACTTTTGCATCCTGCATGCAAAAGTCTTTTGCGTTCTGTAGACAAAACACACTCATTTCTCTTGTTGATAGTTGTCATGTAAATTTTAACTTTATATGACAGTTGTCGTAAAAATATATTTTTTTTCTCTTAATTAAGGAGAAAAAAATTGTACTTTTAACAATTATTTTAGATAAATATATTATTTGAAGCATTTTTCTCTAAAATAATTTAGAAACTTTTAACAGCAGTTAGCATCAAATCTTTAGAAAGTATTACAAGAAATTAATAAACCCAAACTTGTTTAATCAATGATCTTTTGTCTATCGTCTTAACATGTATGGTTGTTAATGATGTGATTCTATAATGCAAATGCTTGTATATTTCAAGACAGAAATAACTATAATTTTCTTCTTTTACGATAAGTAAATTTAAATACAAATAGTTACTAATTACCGTCAATAGTATCTCTCCTTGACTTTTATATTGTCTGTTCATGACATGTGTTTGTTATGTTTTATTCATATATTCAAGACGTAATTACAAGAATAGCTTAAAATGTTAGATTTCACAGAATTTTCATTTTATGAGAAGTAGTTCAAAAGCGAATGAATAATTAATTCATTTTCGCAGAAAATATAAATGAAGAATACTCATTGTTCCTGGAAAATACTTTTATGTACTTAATGTCAAAAATACCAATAATAATCTATACATATTTCTATAATACTCATATGAAGAAATTTGAGTTGGGCGAATATAAAATTTCTCGATTTCGAATATCGAATACGAATATTAATCAGATCTCGTATATTCAAGGTACTCGAATATTCGAATACTTCTAAAAGTTAATTTATTTATTATTAATAATGATTTACTTATGTCCTTTTCATTATTTGAATAAAATTGTTAAGAAAAAGACGAAAACTTCAAATTTAAGGTGAAACGTACGGGCTGATGTTGGCGAAAAACAAATTTGAAATATGGTACGTCTTCATGGTTTTGAAACAAAATATCGTTGTTATTAATAACTTCAAAGTATTGTAATAGCTTTAAGTTTATGTACAAATGAGAAAGAAAAACATAGTCAAAAATTGAGGTCAACATATGGCGCGATATTCGAGGTATTCGAATGTTCGCTATACTGACGTTAATATTCGAAAATCTCGAATATCGAATAATGTCAATATTCGCGGCATTCGACTATTCGCGGATGATATTCGCCCATCTCTAGAAGAAATTACTAAACAATCAAATGTATCTACATATACAATGTTTAGAAGTATTTAACAATGATACATATTTACGTTTTTCATGCTACCAAATATAAAATAGTCCAAGTAACGAAAGAAAGTCAGCACAAATTTACTGACTGATTCTATACACAGATTTCGTTATCCACTTTTATACTAATCATTGATGAGCTAATCTATTTGTTGGATAATTGTTCAGAAAATCAGAACTGTTTTTAGGCCATATATTTATTCTTCTCGCCTTATTTTTCCCGTTTGTGTTCGAACCCAACATTTCACAATTATTAGACTTAAACCATTTCAAGTTATAATATATCATCTGTTAGATCAGTGGTTTCCAAACGCCTCCCTCATTTTTCATAACAGCCTAACTTCAAAAATCGTAAATAATTTATTTTATAGAATACAAAAAAAGTACTATAAATAAATATTTGTTATAACAAACCTTTGTCTTAACCTAAAATTATATTTATGACAACATAATAATACAACAAAATAATGTAACAACATTTATAAACATAAAATTGTAATAAGATTGGAAATAATATTTAATTTAAATTAGGCATAATTAATACAATATAATCATAATTTTTGAGTGTGCTGAATGGACGCTTGTTTTTCAGTTTCTAGAACCGGGGAATCATTGAAGATATCGCCACTCGCAATTCTTTTTCAGCGAATAATCGAGTTCGATATTTTGTCTTTAAAACAGCTACAGCGGAAAAGCCTGTTTCACACATATAAGTTGTTACGAAAAGTAACAAAATTTCTAAGGCTTTATTTGTTAAACTAGGGATATTTTACAGCGAGCGCGAGTTAGAAACACGTGTGTGTTATGATATGAATTGAGAATGTGTTCATAAGCCTCAATTATATTTTTATATAGCGCGCCCCCTTATGGAGACGCGCCCCACAGTTTGGAAACCACTGTGTTAGATAAATTAGACAATATAAATAAGATTTTAATTTCCTTTTTTATCGGGCTAATTATCATCCATTTTTAACATAAACAATATCACACTATGTTGCATCAAATGCGGTAGTAAGAACCTTCCAAATATTTATCTTACAATTTATTAATCTTCGCCTAATATTTCTATCCTGGAAGAATATTTTCCCTTCGACCTAATATATAATTACTTTTCATTAAACTAGTTTAGTCTTTCGACTTGGAATATTTCCTTGACGCAACAATTTTTCAGTCATAACCATCTATTTATTCCTAGAATGTTCATGCAACCATTCACCATAAATTTCACCAATCTTTCATTCAACATATAATCCACATATTCCATTCTTCTTAACAGACAACTACAACCTTGTTCAAACAAAGTTCATTTTAAATTAAAATGCCCTCATATCTGCAGTATACGATTTTCTACCAGGTATTCCATTTTAAATAGTATCCCTATATTTTTTGCAAAATACTTCTTCTTCTTCTGATGGCACTGCAGCCCAAATCGGGCCTAGGCCTACCGGACACACCGGACCGCAGTTTTTACACTGCCGTACTGCCGGTTTTCGTAGTCGAATGCTACATTATTTAAGGCGTATAAGTGACTAGCTTATACATGTAACTGTATTTTATATTTTACGACAAATCACACATTGTCGACAGGCGAATTCGAACCGACGAACCTTAGTTCGGGTGACGTCACGGTATGTTAAGAGATGTGCTCGGCCACCGCGCCTACCAAACATTCCATTTTAAATGGAATCTCTATATTTTTTGCAAAATTGGAAAGATTTTTTTGTTTCTTTTTAAAACAGTTCTTATTCATTATAGTCTTAAAATGATCAATACATAAATTATTCATGTTTTTATTAATAAATAATCACACACAGAATGAATGCCATGTATTCATTTGTTTATACAATTAGGTTAGTTACTGTCAGATCAATAATAATAATTACTTGCTTGTCCCACTTACTTTGTCAATTTTTCTTTGTTATAATTTATCTAGTTTAAATAACGCCTTTTACTCATTACTGAGTGTGGCACTCTGCCTAAGCAAATCTCGGTAAGTGATATATTTCTTCGCGTGAAGTGCGGTTACCAGTCGGCAAATCACGGCCCTCAAAGATATTAGTGGCGGGAGAGCCACAGGGGTAGATTTACATTGTTGAAAATTGTTTGTCGTCTGTGGGGATCAAACCAGGGTTTTCAAGATCCACAGGCCGACTCGATACCACTGCACATCTACCTAATTTGTTTATGTAAAAATTAATTTTACAAAAGATGAATTAGTTAATATGGTGTTTATTCTTAGTGAATTATCCTTTGTCATAACGTTTCAGTTTCACTTAAAAGCGTGATGATATATTTATTTCTTCAGTTTACATGTTGATCATTTACTCAATCTCTAGCTTTGCATTCTCCTTATATTTTCCGTGTTGACGTACGGCACTGGCAGTTGGCCGGCACGCTCCACGTTGCAGGTCTGTCACGATATCTTGTAGCGTGTCCCAGACCGTGCTCCGAGCCCGTGCCTTGAATCATCGCCACGTCTTGCAATCAACCATGCCGCAACGTCGCAGCAACTCTGCTGCATGGACTAAACGCAATAACGTGGATGGTGGACGTTTGAGGACGAGAATTGAGCTTTATGGAACGGTGTTGTAGTGGACAATGGAAGCAGAGCTGGACTTAAGGATATAGAGGAAATTGCTATGTGTAATTGAATCGTAGAGGAGGTAATATAAAGATAGCAACAGAATTTAATCTTGAAGACAGAATAATTACAAAAATAAATAAATATATCATCATGCCATTTACCTATTACTGAGTGTGGCAACTTTGCCGTAGCAAATCTCAGTAACTGTGACACATATTATATACTGTGGTTTATCATCTGTGGCACTACAGCCCAAATCGGGTCTGGGCCTATCGAGCCGCAGTTTTTACGCTTCCGTACTGCCGGTTTTCGTAGTCAAATGCTACCGAGTGTGATAAATACATGTAACTGTATTTTATATTTTACGACAAATCACACATTATCGACAGGCGGATTCGAACTGACGAACCTTGGTTCGAGTGACGTCACAGTATGTTAAGAGATGTGCTTTAACACGCTCGGCCACCGCGTCTGTATATAGTGTGGTTACCAGCTGTGAAGTAGCAGACCGACAGATTTTTGTAAAGAGAAAGCTACATGGGTAATTTTAATATGGTGGAAATGTGATGTTGAAAAATGTTTGGAAAGTTCAACCATTCCGGAGGCTATATATCAAAAACTAAACAAGATATAAAGATGTGCTCAACGGAATTGAATTCCCTGTGTCAGAATTGACTTCTAAGCTAATTTCGATTTACCCGTATCCAATCCGATCTGAACCAAACCCGACATGAACAACTTACCCGACTGCGAGTTAAGTCAGATCAATTCTGGGGTCGGGTTTCGAGTAAAAATACGCATCTCTAATAGATATGTCCATTATGCCTATGGCGCACTGGTCGAAGAGCATCGAAGAGCATCGATGAACTTATCGATGAAACAACAGAACGCATCCGTCATTGACGAAAAATAAAAGCTTCTCAAGTTGAGAAAGAAAAACTAAATTTCAAAAATATGCTAACGTGAAATTAGACACAAAAGATATGAGTGAAATGAGATACGTTCGTTTCATCGATGAGCTCTTCGATGGAAATAGAGAAGCCTCTATTTTTCATCGATGACGGGTGAGTTCTGTTGTTTCATCAAAGAGCTCCTCGATGCTCTTCGTCGCTCTTCGACCACTGTACCATAGGCATTATAGAGGTCACAGAAATAATAAAATAAATAAAGTATTGCGCAATTCTTCAGGACGAAAGAATAAAATGAAATAAGTAATAAATATTTCATTGCGTCTTTTCGTGTCCTAGTGGTGGCACTCCTGAACTTTATGTAGGTCCTGGTAACATATTTATACAGTATTGCGACTTTTCCACAAAGCATTCAGGCAGGAAATTTAATATAGAAAATAGTAAGTTACCCGTGCTTTATCCTTAGCTTGTCATTTATGATTTTCTTATTGTGTGTATTGTATATAAAATTTAATTATTAATTATAAAATATTTATATTGAAAGTTATTGCAGTAGGAAGTCTAGTAAAACACAATATTGTTAGTAAACCAAATGCACTTAACTATAAATTTGCATCGGATTATCGTTGATTGCTGTGGACAATACAAGATTATGCAGTACATGTTTTATGACAAAATTATAGAAGCATTTACAATAAATACAAAGAGAGCGTTTAATTTTCTATTGTATATCAACTACCTATACACATAAACTTGCGAAATTTACTGTTTGGTTTATTTATTTTTGTAATTATGATTGCTTCAGTCTTCTTAATTTAATTTAATTGTATAAATACAACAATGAAATGTTATAGTTCCTTTTAGAGGTATCGATTTCACTTAATGGCTATTATTATATACATGTAACTAGGGTGATCATATTTACCCGATATTAGAAATAAAATTATTTTACAAAAATACTGAAATATATCAATATTTATTATTCTTTTCATCTATACTCTGTACAACAAGAACATAATCTTACGAGTATATATAGTGCAGGGAATTTATAGCTTATACGCTTATAGGGGAATCCGAGCCGCTCAGAAAGAATCATATTTTGTGGGTATAAGTTGATGTCAGCAAGGTTTGAATCCATCAACTCTTATTTCATACATATACACTGCTTAAAATTCTATAGTAATATTTAATAAATAAATGGTTTTTTAAATACATATTTATAAAATTAAAACTATAAATTATATTCAAATATTTCTAAGAAAAATAATACCTTACGTATTTATACAAATATTATAATTTAATTTATAGTTTAAATTTAAAATTTACTTTTTAAAATATTCCTGTACAATTTTTAAAACTACACTCATCTTTAAAGGTCGTGATTTAAGGGGTAAGGCCACTCTAGACAAGGAAATTTTCTAGATTTTTTTAACGAAATCTAAACGTGCTGCTTAAGAATTGTTTTTGGATCTTTATTTAGCGCTCTTTAACCTTTATTTCTATTTTTTTATAAAAGAAATTATTCAAAATTGTAGTCAGAAATTAAAAAAAATGGCGACTCCTCTCGGCGCGTAGGGCAAATCGGGCGAAAACATTCCGCGAACAGCAATGGACCTTGAACAAAAAGGGATATGTTTTCTAAATCTCTGATGTATACTCTAAAAAACTACGAGCTGGATTTTGAAAATTTAGATTTTTAACAAAATGGCGCACGTTTGACTAAATTTCTGTACAAAAACGACCATAAAAAATGAATGAAGCACTTTAAAAAAAAGCCCCCGTAGTTTTTGAGTATTTTATATCTAGAATAAGAAATAAAAAGATTCAGCACGATCCATCAATTAGTATTTCAGAATTCTTTTCGCCCGATTTTGAAAATATGATTTCGAGAAAAACGCGTTTAAAATTTCGAGTCATATATTTATTTATATACTAGTACTAATAGATATATGCTTGTTTCTCTCTGAAATACTTCCGCGCGGCATTTAAATTAATTGTCCCTTATTCCTAAGGTTATAAACTATAATTTAAGCAAATAAAAAAAAATAATTTTTTTTTTATTTTAGAGTGGCCTTACCCCTTAACGGCTGGTAACTGCACTTCGATCACATTAACTTAGTAATTACCGAGACCTGCTCAATAATGGGTAAAAGGCGTAATGATATAATTTATTTTATACATAACATCATGTTCTGTTTAGTAAACATTTATTTATTAGATATATTCTACAATTAATCTTCGTTAAATATTTATATCCCAACATAACACATGAAATAATATAAATTCATAATTATTTTCACAAAATCGTTTATTACTACCACACAGCATCTTTCGTTTACGCAACAAACCTTCAATCTTTCACAATCAACTTATTCCTAGATTTTCCAAGTATGGGGTAGGTGGCTCAGTGGTATCGAGTCTATAGATTTGAGACCCTGGGTTTGATTCCTACAGCCGACAAACAATTTTCTCCTGTGGCTTCCCTTAACTAACATCTTTGAGAGTCGCGATTCGTCGGCTGGTAACCGCACGTCACGCGAACAAATATATCGCTTACCGAAATCTGCTACGCCACATTCAGTAACAATTTTAACTTAATTAGGTATCAAAAAATACGACAGTATTTAATTAATTCAAAGTCACAGTTAGACTTTTGGAATTGGACACGTTTGTTTTAATCCTTAATACATTTATTTAACAAAGAGTTTTTGTAATTTTGTACTACTAAAAGTCGTTAAATATGTGGCATTTTTACCAGTTACATTAACAATGGCCCAAACCTGGGATCGAAACATCAGTGAATTAATATAGTATTATATAAATAAATAATTTTTTTTACCCATTACTGGGTGTAGCACTCTGCCGAAGTAGATCTCGGTAACTTATATATTTCCAGCCGTCAAATCACGGCCCCCAAAGATGTTAGTTGAGGGGTGGGGGGCACAGGGGTAGATTTAATGTAGTGAAATTTGTTTGTCGGCTGTGGGGATCGAACCAGGGTTCTCAAGATCCACAGGTCGACTCGATAGCACTGAGCCACCTACTCCATATAGTATTATCATTTAACAAAAAGCTTTTTAATTCATTCCACTTTTGCAAAACTATAAATTTCGTCTTTTCTAAGTTTCCTATTAAATTCTAATTCTACTACAAAGTAGCAATATAATGGAATAAAGATTTTGCAACAAATATGTCTACAAAAGCATAGACGGATTATAACAACATTTACCCATTTATAACTGAACTAATTCTAAACCAACTTTCAACACTTTGCACCTTCGCTAGTTTCTCTTCCTCAAACAACAGAATTCAAAATTTAGTTTCGTCATAATCCCATCAGCAACTCACAAACTTCCACGGCATCTCTGTGTTTTGCTGCCTCCCCCTGCGCCGGTTCTGCATTGCTCTCGTTGTAATGTCACGTGAAATCTTCGCTAATTCATGCAAGTTGAATATTCATCGCTGTATGTACGCTTCGCGATGCTGTAGGATAGAAGGATATGGATAGTGCCGTTATAGCATACACCCCCTATAATAAGAGGTGTTGAGTGGTGGAGGGGAGGGGATATTGTGTAGCGGAAGGTTGAAAACAACAACAGTTTTATAAATTTGTATTTAAATGAATATTTGATGTTTATGATGTATACAGAATTAAACAATTTATTAAACACCTAAAAATAAGGTAAATTATATGATTGACCATTTAAAAATTATTAATTCGGATTAAATTATCCAATTAGCAGTTATGTTATTCAATAAGAAGATTAAATACCCTATACTGAATCAGACTGAGTAATGTAGGTAAATGTTTAGATTATGTTTGTATATAATATTTATAATATATTATACGTGTATCGTATGAATAAGGAAATATATACTATTTTCATTTTAAACTGGATGGATCGGCATAAAACGATTAAACGTCCCTGTCCAATATAACTACAATGATATCTATTAGTGCGGTTACCCCATATCATTTAACGATGGTCACAATAGGTAAATTTTTAAGGGTCGTATTATTATTATTATTATTATTATTAAGTTTATTTAAACTGAAAAAAAATACAGGTTAAGACCCTTTTACATAATTCCAGTCACAAAGTTATTACATATTAAATTATTTACAATTTACATATATTCATTAGCCTATTTATAAGTGCATTTCTTTTTACATTATATAAATCTAAATCCTTATCCAAAGAAATATATCTATTTATTGTTCGGTAGCATTTATTTAACTGAGAATACGTATTATACATAAAATTATTCTTGTTTTTTCCTATGATTGGCCATTTACAAATTACTAATTAGGATTAAATTATCCAATTAGCAGTTATGTTACTCAATAAAAAGATTAAATATCCTTTACTGAATCAGACTGAGTAATGTAGCTAAATGTTTAGATTATGTTTGTATATAATATTTATAATATATTATACTTGTATCGTATGAATAAGGAAATATACTTATTTAAAGATTGTAATTTTTTTGTTTTTATTATACACGTACCGGCGAATGGGGCTGTACAACCCTGTACAAATCTTGTGAAACTAGTTATAACGGGTCATATTTTGAGTTCCTTTGTAAAGATAATTGCGGTGCATTTAATCGTTTTATGCCGATCCCTCCAGTTTCAAATGAAAATAGTATACATACATACATATGTAACGTCGCTCTATATCTCATTAAATGGAGTAGCACGAACCCTTAAAACATTCATAGTACATTCATTAACAGATTTATCAAAATATCAATGGGGTAGGTGGCTTGTAGTACGAGTCGGCCTGTGGAACCCGGGTTTGATTCCCACAGGTGACAAACAATTTTCACCACGTTAAAACTACCCCTGTGGATTTCCCTTCACAAACACTTTTGGAAACCGTGATTTCACTGTTGCTAAGAAATATATTATTTATCGAGATCTGTTACATACAACATCAATTAACAGGTAAAAATCGTGATGATACATTTATTTATTTTTATTTATCTGCAATTGACGCTGTATAACAAAGTTAAAATATATGTACAGCAACAAATGTTTCTCATCTGATATTCATTAAATTTGCATATTATAGTTATAAACAACAATTCCCAAACATGGCAATATAAAAATCAGTCCCGCCTTCACCATAAAACAATTCTTCTCATATAAAAATGTTCATTCTCCTCATTCCTCCTTATTCTTCGAACCCACCCCGCGTTATCTGCAGAGCGGAAGACAATCTCCATCGCGATCACCGCTTTGCGATTACCATCAGATCGCGGATCAGAGTCGCCGCAGATAATGTTCCGCGTCGGAAATAATAAAACACCAGCGGTAACATTTCACGCGAGCGATCGCTCGGCTCTGCTGTCGGAACCCGTCATCAAAAGATGCCATGCCGCAGATACGAGAGGAATGTCGTAAATATAGGTTAAGAGTTTGCTGTTTAATGCTGCTTCATGCGCAATTGAATTCGGACTGTCCGGACTGTCATCGGTGCCAGATGGTTCTGAAGAAGACGTCATGTTCATAGAGGATTTGCTCACGACAGACGCGAGGAATTTTACTTTTATATCGTTTCATTATTGACGTTAGAAAATTACAGTATTTTCAAATAATCTCGAACATTTGACACTGTTTTCTAATCGTGAATACTTTAATTCTTTATAGTTTTAACGGTACTTTTGCTTCGCAAGCGAGATTTAGTAAGTTCTAATCTCGCTGTCTTCAACTTATAAATATAAAATAAATATATCATCACGTCTTTTACCCATTACTGGGTATGACACTCTGCCGGAGCAGATCTCGGTAAGTGATATATTTCTTCGCGTGAAGTGCGGTTACCAGCCATCAAATCACTGCCCCAAAGATATTAGTGGAGGAGGAGCTACAGGGGTAGATTTAAATTGGTGACAATTGTTTGTCGGCTGTGGGGATCAAACCAGGGTTCTCAAGATCCACAGGCCGACTCGATACTACTGAGCTACCTACCCCATAACTACAGAAATAAATATATATATATCCAGGTTGACATTTATAATTTTGTCCACAAAGTTCATCTTTTTGTACAATTTTATTTTATCGGACATTGCCAATAGTAGAAGCGTCCATTGTAACAATTTTATCGGACGGTGCTATAATCAACGTCCACTGGAATTGCTAAAATATCAAATATTTAAAAATAAGTCAAACAAAGTTATCGTTTCCTTGGTTACATATTTAAAGTACGAAATGATTCCGTTTCTTTGAGTCGAAGGCGAAGGATATAAAGCACCTGAAGAAAGAATTACACTTCTTTCATATATACACATAGTTTTTTTTTTACTTTCGTACCAGAAAGTAAATTTTTCTGTAATAAATTAAGATAATATTTATTATTTTCTTGACAGAGATCACTTGAAATAAAAGTGGCAGAAACTAAAGATGGTTTTTAAAGTTTATTTGAAGCACTTTTAGCTTAATTAATTGATATATGTTTGACAGTACAAATTATATGACACAAGCAGAAAACCAAGAGCTTATAATGGAATCAGAAGTTGTATTTTTTAGTAATTTTTGTCTATGAAGTTTGAATCCTTGAACTATGTATGCAAATCGACAGAGCTATAACTGCCCGAAACGTGAATAAATCTAAGTTTTATTTTCTTGTATTTGGTTGAAAAAGATTTAGCTGTTTCAATTGAACCAAAATAGAATACCTAATTTATTTCCGGATTTACCGTTTTCTCGATATTTATTTAACTTTTTCCTAGATTTAAGTTGGTTGCATTTATTTCTGATAGTGCATTTCATTAAAATGGGGTAGATGGCTCAGTGATATCGAGTCGGCCTGTGGAATTGAAAATCCTGGTTCGATTCCCACAGGCGATTTTCACAAAGTTAAAACTACCTCAGGACTTAAATCAAGAATGGGGTAGGTGGCTCAGTGGTATCGAGTCGGCTTGTGGATCTTGAGAACCCTAGTTCGATCCCCACAGCCGACAAACAATTTTCACCAAATTAAATCTACCTCTGTGGCTCTCCCTTCACTAATATCATTGAGGTCCGTGATTTGACGGCCGGTAATCGCACTTGACGCAAAAAATATATCACTTATTAAGATTTGCTAAGGCAGAGTGCTACACCCAGTAATGGGTAAAAGGCGTTATGATATATTTATTTATAAATGAAAATACAGCTGCAATCGGATGGCTCAGAAATATAATATTTTAGCTTTTGTTCACATCAAAATTCAGACAGCATATTTATATCAAGATATCGGCCTTTCCTTTCTGCCAACAAAATATAGCATTGTTATTTCCCTTGTCAAAGTGATAGATTCTTGTAAAATGTTATTGTTTCCCGACCGCATAAAATTGTTTATTACTGTTGAAACAAAGAAACACACGGTTTAAACATAAAAACATATCTTTTTGAAGTATCTTCGCTATAAGCCTGAAACTATAACATAAAAAAGTAAAATAATATTCATTTAAGCAGTACAACACGAGAAAATGTCACCAGGTTAATGAATTTTTTTCCTATAAACATTTTTACGTCGTTTCTCTGCGATTCGCGAATGAATCTGTTTATTTTTAGCATTTAATTTAAATTAAAAGCAATTATAATGGTAATAATAACCACATATTTTACTTTAATTTCAGGAAGGACTGACAGATCCTCCCAGCGTTTCCTCAATTAGCCGACTGCTAAGAGGAGGAGGAGGAGGAACAGCAGGACGCAAAGACGACCCTGAGGGCAAGAAGGACCACACCATTGACGGCATCTTACGCAGTAAGTCCTCATTTTCTTATATTTCTTTTATTACTTTTCATTTTGTATATTGTTATATTGACGGCTAGAAATGAAATTTGGTCGATTAATATTATTACCTATTATATTTGCAAATAAGAAAACATCTTTAATAGAAATAATTAGAACCACAACTATATATTTTCTTCTGCTAATAGAGAGATTAATTTGTTGAATAAATTAAACATGGTAACACTATAAATATAATTAGAAAGACAATTGACAATTTGTTCTAATAGTAATTTTAATAATACCTTATATTTTATAAACGTTTCTTTAGTTAAGAATGTATAAAAACGAATATCTAAAGAGTTTATAAAACGAGTCACATCTATACTTTTTCTACGATCGCATAAAACAAGAAAAATATGTAAAGTTTTATGAATTAATTTAATATTGTTAAGTTACAATAACATATATCTAAAGCTAACTTCACCCCAATCTTAATATCTCTGCAAATAGAAAGATTAGTTTATTGAATAAATTAAACAGTTTTTCAACAAATATTCCAGGAGAATTAAAGGCTAAACTGCCGGATAATTCCCGTTTCATATCAAATGTCAAATATCTCCCTCTACCACTTTTGTTACCAGAGATTCTAAAACTCTTTAAAAAATATATAATTTGAGACAATATTTGTGATTTTGTTATGTATTTATGTTCTTTAAATACATTTTTGTGTGTACTGGACGTTTTAGTTCATATGGTTATATGTTTGGTGATTTCGTTTCGTTACTTGACCTTTCCAATAAGTTCAAGAAAAAATGTCTCCTACTTTTATATCATTTGTGCTTCATTGGTTATTATTTATTGTCTGCACCTTTGATAGAGTTGTTGATATTCAATTTTCTAATTCTCATCGTTTTTAATACTTTGTAGAATTGTTTTTGATTACTTTTATTGTTTTTTAATTTTCTCTTACAATTTTTTTCCTAGCGCACCATTTGTTTCGTTTTGTGTATTTCTGCCTTATATTATATGTGTTTTAAATTTTATTGTTTAGGTATTCTTACTTTTTCTTCTTCTTAGTTTTATTTGTTCTCTAAGCAGTCTTTCTGCTGTTATTTTCTTAAATATATTTCTAGTTGTTTTACATTTTGACCTTCTTTTTATTTATCTTTTGCTAATATAGCTTTAATTTTCTCTTCATATTCTGGCATATTTTTAATATAAACTTGTCAATAACATTTTTCAAATCATTTGATCGTTTGACGTTTTATTTTGAAAGCGTATAGCAAATGCATTTCGTTTACTCCGTTATTACCCACTATAAACACTACAAATAAAAAAAATTGTAGAGTTTAATTTAGTTTTAGATAGTGGTGGCAGTGCTGCTGCAGCAAAATACGAGACAGAGTAATGGATAAAAAAGTAGCAATATATTTAAAATTATCTTCATTTCTCGTGATCTTAAATTGCGTAGCAACCTTAGCTTAAAGTGAATAATAACTTAGACAGGGAATGGTTTTGTCTACCTTCTCATTTCTCGCGCACAAAACATTTTTTCTATTTCCGCAGAAGATTATCTCGCCCTAATGGAAACATTTAATAATCCCAATGGCAAGAATCGTTGACAAAAGGCGAATACCGAATCCGGTTTCGTGTTTTCTGTTTGACGTTTGCCGAATCTACGGATTATAGCGCCTAGTAGCTCCTTTGATTTATGTGGCGATTATACATTGCGTCGCTTTTCGGCACTTCTGGAAATGCAACTGCTCGCTGAATCCAACACGCGGATTATATGTTGCAGATTTGCATTGATTTGTTTTGATTGTTATTAAAATAAACGTGACGCGGGATAATTTCATTGTTTTGTTTTTTTCAAGCTGTCAGATTGAAGAACATAATTTATGTACTAAATAATGTTGCACGTTCTTTCACACTTTTTTTCAACGATTAGTAATTAACATACAATCAATTATACATGATTTACAATTTTAATTTGTTTCTTATACACGGGTACATTATAAATATAATTAGAACAAAGTGCTTCAAATTTGCATTTTTCTCTAATAGTCATTTTAATAGTATATTATTTAACAAGTTTTATAAATTGTCACTCTGTTCATTCAAACAAAAAATTGCTTGTAAATGGCCTAAATAATGGCCGAAACGTCGCCTTGAAAGTTTAATACAAAAAAGGTTTTAAAATGAATATTTAATTTACCTTTTTTACTATTAATTAAAGCCTGAAATCCAACTATTTAAAAAAATTTCAAAGTTTTATAAAGGTCTATTTAGTTACGAGTGTATAAAAACGAGTATCTAAGCTAACTTCATCCCGTGCTTAATATCTTGAGCCGTGACTAAAATATCCTAAACAAGGCTTATCAACATGTGATTACGATGTTATTTAGCACAGTATGGAAACCAGTACGTTATTTGACCTTTTCATAATAAGAGTAAAAAATGTTAATAAATACCAATAAATATGTACCGGGAGTTTTTCTTATCAGTAAACATAGGAATATATCATTACCATAGTTACAGTTAAAAAGTTTGACAGCAATACATTAGAGCGTTTATTTTAAAAGAAAACATAAGGAAAATAATATTTTCAGCAATGCATTGAAGTGTAATAGTCTATAGTCTAAAAGAAACATTTTAAGTTTAAACAAATTAAATGAATTTGAATTACATTAACTAAACGTCAGGTATAAATTTAGAACCTCAAAACAATCCAAAAGTTCTTTTGGATTGATTATTTGGATACAAATAATGAGAATTTTGGGTTGAACCAGTTCAAAATAGAAAATTATTAAAATGTGGTTCTATATAATTCAGATCACGAGAAATCGAATGGCGCAAAGCGCATCTTCATATCGTTTTTAGTTTTTGAGTTACAGCGATTTTTTACTTTTTTTAAGCTCAACTTTGAAAGCCCATAACTCAAAAACTAAAAGAGATATTGAAATGCGGTTTGAACGAGTGTATTTCTCGTGCGCTACTTAACTTTATTTAAAATTTTTCAATTTTTTTCAAAAATTTTCTTCCTCAATATTTCAAAACCTTAAAAAGATAATGAAAATCTGAAAACACCAGTGAATTTCTCTCGTAAAAATACATAGGTATGCAAATTTTTACATCAAAATTCGCACGGATAAATTTTTTATTACAAAAAAACGAAAAATAGCCAAAAATCGTAAAAATCTTAAGGCTAACCCCTTAAAAAAAATTCAAAAAACGGCCATTTTCGATTTTTTATAATAAAAAATGTATCCGTTTGAATTTTCTTCTGAAAATTTGCATACCTATGTATTTTTACGCTAGGAATTCACTGGTGTTTTCAGATTTCCATTATCTTTTCAACAAATATCGACAAAAGAAAATTTCGAAAAAAATTTAAAATTTTTCAAAATTTTCAAAATACCGGTACAAGTTAAGTAGCGCACGAGAAATACACTCGTTTAAACCGCATTTCCATATCTCTTTTAGTTTTTGAGTTATGGCGTCTCAAAGTTGAGCTTTAAAAAAGTCAAAAATCGCTGTAACTCCAAAATTAAAAGAGATATTGAAACGCGGTTTGAACGATTGCATTTCTCGTGCTCTGAACTTTATAGAACCATATTATAAAAATTTTGACTTCTGCATGTTTATATGTCAAAATTGTGGTCATTCATGAACATGGCAGCTCTGCAATAGCATATCTTAATAAACTATACATTTTAAGCCGTTAAATACAGTAACCAGTTGTCAAATCACAACTACCAAAAAATAAAATTTTATTTAGTTTAAATGGGAATTTTAATTCAATAACTGTTCAAAATTACCCCCATTTACCTGTAAACAATAGCCTAAACGATTATAAAATGAATTTATAGCATTATTTATTTGCTCTGGAGGAATCTCATACGATGCAACACTAATTCTACGGTTTAATTGTTCTACACTCATTCTACCACCATTATAAAATTTACTTTTTAAGTGGCCCCAAAGATGTGATTTGACGGCTGTTAGATCTGCTACGGTAGAGTGCCAATCCTAGTAATGGGTAAAAGGCTTAATGATATATTTATTTAATTTATTATATGACAAAAAATCTGTTTTAAAAATCGCGGAGCCTTTGTGCTATTTTGTTTTCACATTAGAATAAAATGTAAGACCAAAAAATAAATTCGTTAACAATACAATAACAAACGTCCATAATTTACAGGCTTTTTTAACAAGGAACAATATTAATTCTCAGCCAGTAAAATATTCAGCAAGGCGTCAAGTGAATCCGCTTAGGGTCTATTTATATTCAAGGAGGCGAGCAGAATGTTAAATCGCTGCTAATTTCCCACCACGTATGTTGCAGCCTGTCACAGCACAGCCCCTATCACTATTCGAAAAATAAAGCACGACAAAGATGACAAAACCCAAAGTTACACGAGTAGGAGAAAGACAGCGCTTCTACCGATGTCAATGTTGAATGTTATGTATCTCATTGTTGCCTGATTCACCTTTGTGCCTTTGATGGCAGCGCCGATGCCGGCGGAAAGCTGCACCAAGGTAGGAGCAGGTTGTATCTTAGAAGATTACTGTCCAACATGATCGTTTGACGTTTGACAATTTTTATTCTCTTTTTCTGCGTTGGTGGCATTATATAGGCGACTATTAGTGCCTGCTGAATAAATTATTATCCGACGGGTTCAATCAATTTTACGTTCTTTGTGTGGCCTAATAGATATGTATCTGTTTTATTAATTGCTAATGTAGATTAATTTAATTTTATACGCCCACATTACTAAAATGGATCATGGCTACTTCATCAAATATAACACTAATCTTCAACCAGGATCTAATTATATCATTATTGTTAGTTTATTTTACGCAAACTCTTTTATTCCTCACACTCTTAATCTTTAGATTATCCAGCAAATCTTCCATCATGTCCATCTGTTTTATCTTATATCATCAGGGCTGGAAATGTGGCGGTATATATCAGAACAGCGTCCTGGTTCTTGTGATTGTGCTAGATATTATTCCGATTCGTGTAATTATTAACCCTTTGCACTCCAGCCTAAATACTTATAGAGGATACCAATAACTCCAACACTATATTAGTTACATACATACATAGTATACAAGTACATGCATGTAATGTAAAAATGTCGCAATTACGGCGACAACGGAGTGCAAAGGGTTTAAATTATAATTGGGGATGTTACCTTTCCACTCTCACTTTAATCGAATATATAGTATGTTATGCATCAAGGGAGGGAAACAAGCGATTATTCCCGCGAGTTAACTATTAAAACGTCCAAGAAATAAATTGAACTATTCAAGGATCCTAAAGTCAATATATTCCTTTCCAAAATTGAATCACAGGATCAACAAGAATTCCTAAAAAGTTGTGATCTTTCATTATTATAATTTTTCATTATTATAGTATTTTATTGTTGTGATCTCTCATTATTTTTCTCTATTTTATTGTTACAATTTTTCAATATCGTAATATTTTATTGTTGTAATCTTATATTATTAGTATGTTATGCATCAAGGGAGGGAAACAAGCGATTATTCCCGCGTGTGAAGCTAACAAACCGAGACGTAAGCAAGGGCTGAAGGCTCGAGCGGAAGTCGAAGTCCAGAGATGTGCATCTACGTGTAATCTTTAATTGTCTACATCTACACTTAGACAATACGTCGACAATTCTAGCGACGTAGACAATGTAAACAATGTAGATAATGCCTCTGACAGTTGTAAAATTCAATATAACCTAAATTTATTCCTTTGTAACTATTACAAGTATTCGTATTCGTGAGCTCGGGTCATTATCGGTCTTTATACGAGTATAATAAAACTGAAAAAGCAAGTGCTCGTACATTACTAGACGAATGTCTGTCTTGGGTCTTGGGCGAACTGTCATATTATTAAATTCGATCAACGCGCCATCTCAAAAGACGGAGTTTTCCTTGGCGCTATAACAGTAACCAGTTGACAAATTTTGAACGTTTTGCCCTGCAAAACTAATTTTTTTTTAATGTAATACCTAGAATAAAAATAAAAATCTCTACCAACATTTAAAATTCCTTAGTTCTAGGGATAACATTTCTAATCTGACTTAAGTGAACACAGGTGTTTTCATTGTCTACATAGTCTACATTGTTTACATGAAAAATGAAGACGTAAACTACATGATTGTTTACACGTAGAGAATGGCGTAGATTACTTGCAGTAGACTACACGCACATCCTTGACTCGAAGTTTACCAACTTCACACAAGGGATAATCGCGGCCTCCCGTGAAGCATATTATACTTTTCGTAACAAGTGCACAAAAATTACTGTCTTATCGGGACAAATGTCAAATATGAGTTGCGTAAATAGTTACCTAGGAAACGCCGCAAACAGCTAATCTCTCTAGGGAGAGAAACATGGTACCTATATGGAAACATAATGTTTCTCTCCCTAGGGGACAAAAACAGTGTTTCTCTCTCTAAAATTAGGGAATAAGAATGTGTTTCTTGTGCATGTGTTACGAAACAAATGTATATTGTAGAATAGTGTATTATAATTGTTTTTATTAACATGAAAATATATAACGAACTCGTTTCTGGCGGCAAATTTTGACGAGTGACATTACCTATTGACAACTGGTAGCATACTTTTAATCCCCCCGCTACCCTAATTACGCTATTACGCTACTGTCCTGTTTAATTAGTCTTTCATTCGACATACGTTCCACATAACGAGACCATCATAATTGCGAATAATATATTATATTTCTCTTTCTGTTTACATGCGACATTTAAAATTTTGATTTATATGTGTTGTGCGGCAACACGTTGATGTGGTTAGCATTACGGCATTCAAAACCGAAAATCTCAAGTTTGAATTGTACTCAAACTAAAAATATATAAACTACCTCACAGCGGTTAAGTGAGACCAGGCCTTGTACTATAATTGGGAGTAAGTTCCTGTAGTTCAGTGTAACATGAATATTAAATAAGTTTATAAGAGATTATAGTTTATATTTATTGTTCAATTTCTTTTTAAAATTGCAAGCAGCATGTCCGTAATTTTCTAAATTGCCTGCGCAATTTTTGCGAACAAATGGTTGTTGCATAGTTAGTTTAATTATAAACTAAGAGCGTAATTAAAAGCCAATTAAGCTCCCAAAAGTTATGAATGTTCGTGTGCAGTAAAGCGCTTTTATTAAAAAATTTATCTCGAAACAAAAGAGAGCCTGCATTGTTACGAACGAAAATTCTTTACCTACACAATTTTTAAATTAAAACATCATCCCTATTATTCTATTTGATCCTTTAGAAGCTTCCTTAATATTTTAAAACTGGAAAAGTGGAAAACACGAAGTTTCCATTCTCACTCTAAAATTCAATGTTGCTCGAGGCTCTTTGATTTTCCTTTTCGCTTATCCAATATTCTGGATATCTTTACTTTTACAAAGCAGTTTTACTATTAACAATGATCAATAAAGATACAACATGATAGTAAATGGATCTCAGGACTTGGATAGGATTTATTAGCAAAATATGAATTTAATATGAAAAGAATTGTAATTACAAAATTAATCTTTTTTTGTTAATGTGCGACAGTACAGTGGTGTGAATAGCGTTACGTAATTTGAATTCGAAGATCACGAGTCAAGTTAAATATTATATAAACTATCACACTGCGGCTCGGTGAGTCCGGATATTGTACTGTAATTGAGATTAAGTTCCTGTTGTACAGCGTAACATAAATAAATAAAGAAATGACAAATATGCAAAGGAATATGTTGTTAAAAGAGTAAATAAATACCACTTATGTCGAATGAAAGATATATGCTGGTAAAATTGGTGATGAGAGATTGTGTGAATGACCAAAGAATAAATAAACCATGATACATCGGCCACGTTTTAACCATATTTAGTATGTTTACTTATTTGGTTTATTCTACATTTCGCAGAATAAAGTTATTAGTACTGTATTTATATTACATTTATGCTTGTAAAATTTTTGGAATAAATTTAACTTCTATATTAAGTAAATACATTTCCCCTTTCTTAAATAATTCATGATAATATAGGGTATGTCAGAATAATGGAGAAAATATTTAAACCTTTCACATAAATTTGAAGTTAAACAAAAATTAATTCCAAAGCAAATTTGATGTAGAAGTATAAATATTTATTTAAAACTATACGAGCACACTTCATTGGTATAAGACAACATTCAAATTAATTCATTTCACTTCGTAATTCACATAAATGTAATTTAAATATCTTGGGATGAATCAAACAAGCTGTGAATGACAAAAAAGTAAAGCTACATTTCCATCTTTTAACACCGTCTCTATTTAAGTTTTTGTCGGAAAAATTCTGGCCATTTCCAGCTTTTAATACGAGCGATAACCTAATTCATTTCTCTAGTAAATATATGCAAGGGTAATTGTATAAATTTATTGGAAATATTGTAAAAATTATAATTATTAATGTAGAGTAGTAATTAATAAATTGGAAACAAAACTTTTTATGCAACACGCTTGCAATTAATCTTTACTGGACTCACTGAATTATAGAGGCTTTCCAACTCGCCCGTAAAAATTAATTTACTACGCTGGTTACGCAACTAACTATTATTTAACCTATTATTATTTGTTATTATTAACTGAAAAAAATATGATCACTTTAGATATATCCTAAAGTCAATTTTGAAATGTATGCAGTTATTACTAATATTCAAACAGAATATATCATACAGTAAAACATGTTTCTAATAATTGTTTGTCGTTTCATTTTAAGTTTAAATACATTCAAACATTTAATTGTTGTTATTAGCTTCATAGCTTCAGAATAAGCAAATGCAAGTAGAATAGTCTTGCAAACATATCAAAGCTATAATTCCATTGTAGAAGAAAATCCTTCGCCATTCTTCTCATATAACCAAATTTCGCAAGTATAGTGTCGGCATTGCTCTTTCCTGTCTCACCGAAGACGAACACCGATCGTTTTGTGATGTTTTGAATAGTCTAACCAAAGGCATTTGTCCACACTCATGGTTACAGATAAAGCAAATAAATTTACCAACATGTTTGTGAAATTACGAGTGCGCAACAATACGTTGTTTAGATATTTTCACCAGTTGGGGCACTGTACAAGGAAAAGGAACTTTATGTAGCTAAGAAATAAGGGTTCGTGGCGGTGTTCTCAGTGAAATTGACCGTGTGTTGGAACGGTATTCAAACTATTCAGTGAGCTGACGTCTGAACAACGCTTTTTGGGATTCCGCCCTACCTTTGCGTTTTGCCGCATGTTCACCCGTCGTATATGTAACATTGTTATGCGCTGGATACAAAGATAAAGCTCGCTTGCTACGATTATAATTTTGTAACAATGACAACGCAGACTTCGCGGTATGAAAGGAGAATATGTCGTTATTTAAAAAAGAATTAAACCATATTTGATATATCATAATTTACAATATACAAAAATTAAATTACTAATTAAGCAGTTATTAAAAAACTTAAGAAAAGAAAATATTTAATCTACTAAAAAATTCGGATAGAATTTAAAGCATGCTACTCTGTACAACAGGAACTTAATCCCAATTATTATATGTATAAGGTTCGGACTCAACGAGCTGCAGTGTTTTTATTTATTATTAGCTTGAGATTGATTCGAACTTCAGAAATTCTTATACAAATGCCTTAATGCCTATGCGTTTAACAAAAGTAATCCAGGAAACCAAATTAAAAATTATTCAGATGTCACTATCAAGATTTAAACTTGCTGAAAACTTGTTAACTGAAATACAAGAAATTTAATGCCGCACATTTAAATAGCTTGCTTAGTTTTCGAGTTATAGCCCCGGGAAAGTTGAAAATCTGATTTTGAAAATTGTTTGAAAACAGCAAATTTTCTAGGGGCTATAACTCAAAAACTAAGCAAGCTATTGATATGCGGTTTGAACGAGTGAATTCCCGTGTCCGAATCTACTTGTATACAAATTTTTAGCTCATTTAAAGCAAATTTACTTTTTTGAAATTTTTAAATTATTTTCCCTTGAGATTTTTATGATTTTTAAACAAATTGCTCTAAAATTATTTCTCGTACGAATAATGTAACGAAATTTTACATACATATGTATTTCGACGTGCTGAATCCAATGGTGTAATGTTTATGTCCATAAGTCTTATAGTTTTTGAGATAATGGTCAAAAACTGTACGAGAAAAAAAATTAGCGTAAATTTTTCAAAAAAATTAAAATCGCTAAAAAGTTGCCTAGAGGTCAATTGAAACACGGGGAATTCAACCTTTCAGACCGCATCTCAATATCTTGCTTAGTTTTTCAGTTATAGTCTCGGGAAAGTTGAAAATATGATTTTGAAAACAGCAAATCTTCTAGGGGCTATAACTCAAAAACTAAGCAAGCTATTGATATGCGGTTTGAACGAGTGAAGTCCCCGTGTCCAAATCTACTTGTATACAAATTTTTGGCTCATTTAAAACAAATTAACTTTTTTGAAATTTTTTAATTATTTTCCAAGGGGTACCCCTTGGTATTTTTATGATTTTTAAACAAATTGCTCTAAAACTATTTATCGTACGAATAATGTAACGAAATTTTATACACATATGTATTTCGACGTGCTAAATCCAATGGAATAATCGCGAAGTCTATAAGTCTGATTGTTTTTGAGATAATGTTAAAAAACTGTTTATGGAAAAAAAAGTAAATTTTAAAAATCGCTGAAAACTTATTTATAATTTAACTGATATATAGCTTGCATAGTTTTTGAGCTACAGCCTCGGGAAAGTCGAAAATCTGATGTTGAAAAATGTTTGGAAAGTACAACTCTTCCGGAGGCTATTTCTCAAGAACTAAGCAAGATATGGAGATGCACTCAACGACACTGAATTTTCCTTGTCCGATTTGACTTAGAAGCAAGTTTTTTAGCTCATTTTAAGCGATATAATTTTTTCGATTTTTTTGTATTGTTCCCTATTTTGACCCGCGGAATCAACTGGTGTAATTGCCTAGTCCAGTGGTCGGCAAACTTATTAGCCAAAGAGCCAAATATGAACATTACAATAATTTAAAAAAATAATTGGGAGCCAAATCTGCTTGTTTAGTAAACTTTTATTACACTAAATAAGTAGTACACTAAATAAAACTAAATTTCATACTTAATAAATATTTATTAAAGCGAACAATGTGCTTGCATCTCCTTGGATAGTTTGAGTAAGTCAGGTTTGTATGTTGTTTTTAATTATTTTCTTACCGAGTTTTGTTTTAAATGAAAATATTATTGCGCCTTCCGTGGATATTTGTGCCAGAGCCGCACTTAAGGAGCCAAAGAGCCACATGCGGGTCTGGAGCCGCACTTTGCCGACCACTGGCCTAGTCCATAAGTCTTATAGTTTTTGAGATAATGTTTAAAAACTGTTGTAGGAGAAAATTTTCGTATTGCTGAGAACTGGTTTATAAGTTAATTTAATCATGAGAAATTTATTGTCGGTGGCGCATTTTCATATATTATTTAGTTTCTAAGATATAGTCTCGGAAAAGTAGAAAAATCTGATGAGGTATTATTTAGGAAAAATGCAACTTTTCCGGAGTCTAAATAAATACATTTTCGTTTTGCACATAATTTGCCGCATTTTTAGAAGCAACCAATCGCTCACCTTTCAATTTCATTTAAATTTATGTGTTTCATTTATTAAATTTACTAATGGTGTCAAAACTGATAATTTAAAACAATGAATAAAGTAAAGACAAAGCAGGACCCTACTGAAAATTTATGAGTAATAATTCATAAACTATTGCATTGCTGCAATATTTCCGGGGTGGCCGAACCGTCGACACTCCAACTCTATAAGTGTGGGCGTAGCGTTAGAATCCACGTCGGCTCTTTCAAACATCTGGACCAGTTTCATACCGGGTGGTCGTAAAACACACCGCCGTAGCAACCTGCACATTCTCTCTCTTCATCCATCAGCCGAATCTTTCATCCTTGTCCATTTACTTGGTTTGTAACTCACTCTTCCTTCGTTCCACTTCAAGTGAGGCGGTCTCTCGCTCTAAAGTTCTTTCGTTGCCGGTGTGTCTAGCGTGGTGTGCGTTTTTTCTCGGCTGAAGAAATGGTTGGATACCACCTACTTTTAACACCCGGACGGTGATAAAGTAATGCTGTGATTGACATTTGTTGGGCTCTTGTTCTTAGTTTTAAAATTGAGTTTGTTTAATTGCAAGTCGTGGGAAAGCTGAGTTGGCATTTTTCTTATTGATTTAATTCATGTAAAACTTACTTAATCCTTTTCAAACTATTACCTTAGTACTATTCATAAATAATAATGAAAAATATTTGTAATGCTTCATAAACCAATTCGTTATTTGTGTAATTATTTATTAAATTCTGCAGCAGGAAATTGTTCCCAATTGTTGTACAGACAACCTACAGTTTAGTAAAAATGAAGGTTTGATATTAAAATAAAACCAATCATATCAACACGCTAATTTATTCTTATTAAATTTTGATGGTTAATATTTTTTGTCACATCGCGGTCTACTAATATTTTAGTGGAGGGGGAGCCACAGGGGTAATTATATTATAATGAAAATCAGTTGTTGGTTGTAAGAATTGAATTCGAGGCCACAAAACTTGTTACTATTCAGTATGAATACGTTTTTACGAAGTGCTCTCGTGTTATATCAATAGCAGATTTGTTGGTATGGATTGCACACCGCTGTTTTCATCAAGATATCTATACCAAGGTATTTACGTATTTTTTATTAATGAGAATGTGGTTACTTGATAACAATTGACGAGAGCAAAATATATAAATACATATATATATATATATATATATATATATATATATATATATATATATATATATATATATATAGATATACAGGGTATTTCACAACTTAGAGCAAACAATTAAAGGATATATTCTGTACGGTGTGCGGATCATGAAACAAAATGAATTTTTCTTAAATTCGAAAAATTAACCTAAAACATTTTTTGTAGTACTGCACTGGATTCGCTTTCCTATTAAACACAAACAAAGAAGTAGGTATCAACTACGAAAGAATAATTACACAATTCAATTATTAGCAGTTATTTATAATAGAATTTTATTTAATTAATAACTTTAACATAATCATCCACCCAGTGGCAGTGGCAACGAAAAATTTTGGACTGGGAAACATGAAAAATAGTTTTGCGATTTAAAAAAAAATCTTTTTGTTTCATGATCAGCACGTCGTACAAAATATACCCTTTAATTTTTTGCTCTAAGTTGTGAAACACCCTATATATATATATATATATATCTCGGGAGAGAATGCTATTTTGCCCTCCGTATTTTATAGAAAACACGCATTTCTTTCCCTAGATGTATAATATCTAATTTTTCAAACTTAACAAACAAATGAACTAATAACATGTTTTATTGCAATTATCTTAATTAATACCTCTTTATGTTTAGTATCATTTCGAACATATTATTTGGATTAAAAGTGAAAAAAGAAATACTACAATATAATAATTTATTTATGTATTTTTGACATTTATTAATTATGAAAATATTAGTAATCTTTCATATAATAATAAAATTTCTAGATAACAGCAAAAATTAATATATATGTTTGTTTATGTCTTACATTATATTTCTAAATTGAAATACCAAGAATACAGCGAAGATCCCGCGGAAGGATCCTAAAAAATTGTTGAAGCAGCTTCTGCAGCTGTTCTTAGGTCTTTATTTGTGTCATTGTACTCTGTTGTATTTATTTTACATATAATTGACAGTTAAACTGTCAAAATAATATAAACTCCTTAGAGGAATAATATACATGTTATTTTTCTAGGGATAAAATGTTTTACTTCTGTCCCGATGTTTGTATCACAGAAATGGTCACATACAATTTATTTATAGAATGGGGTAGGTGGCTCAGTGGTATCGACTCGGCTTGTGGACCTTGAGAACCCTGGTTCGATCCCCACAGCCGACAAACAATTTTCACCAATTTAAATCTACCCCTGTGGCTCCCCCACCACTAATATCTTTGGGGGCCGTGGTTTGACTATTGGTATCCGCACTTCACGCGAAAAAAAATATATATATCACTTACCGAGATCTGCTTAGGCAGAGTGCCACACCAAGTAATGGGTAAAAGGCGTGGAGATATATTTATTTATTTATTTATTATTGCTCATTTCTGGTTCAAGAACTTTTTTCAGAATCCTGTTTGTATATTCGTTTGTATTATTCTTCATTATTCGTTTGTTTTTATTAGATAAATAACAAATAAATTTATGGGTAACATAGAAACTGCTATACGAGTATCTCCATAACCATTGATAATTGGATACCTGGTTTAATGAATTGTTTCACAGAAAATAGTCCGTGCTGTCAGTTTCTAAAATATTTACTATTTTTATTTACTCCTGAGATACCCTGTATTAATACAGCAAAAGGTAGAAAAATAATTTCAATTTACATGATATTACTGAAAAAAGAACCCACATAATTTTAAAAAGATTGTATCAAATATAATTAAATTATTTTTGTCTGTGGTTTACCAAAAATGCGGTTTATAAACCTGTATTCAGTAAGTAGTAGGTGTGTTCAACGTGTGTTCATTAAGAAACAATAACATTTCTTTCATTCTTGCCGACACATTTTACGACAAGCACAGTTCTCGTTTCAATTCTTCAACTGGTCGAATTCCCGGAGCAGGTATTCGGACTGGAGCTGGCGCGATCTCTGTCAAGATGATGCGTCTCATGACAAATGTGTTCGGATCACAGCAATCTTGTCTTGTTCAGTTGTTCATTCATTTTTTGTATAGTCAAAGGCGCCGCTGGTGTGATGTGGTCGTTCTTGTTTCTGGTTCTGTTATTTTGTTTCTTTTAGAGGTATTCGCCAAATATGAGAATAATATCTTAGCTAATTTGAAGGTAATCAAAGATGGCATTAACTAATTTATTAGTTGAGGAACTTAATTATTAATTAAGGATTAGAATTCTTTTAACATTTTCATAAATCATAATTAGAATATTGCTAAATTTAATAGAGAGTTATGTAAAATAAATCCTGTTATTAAATAATTAACTAAATTAATTAACATTTTTACTTCCTTGTACGAAGTAAAGGAAGTTTTGTAATCGCGAAAATTTTCGGTTCTCAGATTTCAGTGGAAATAACTAATGACTAATTTCGTCGTGTCGTCTGTACGTACGTATGTATCTCGCATAACTCAAAAACGGTTTGCCGGTGAAAATTAAAATTTTATATTTAGGACTGTTATAACATCTAGTTGTGCACCTCCTTTTTTGGTCATTATATAACTTCCAGAAGTGGTACTTTACTTAAAGCCTATAATAGATTTTCATGAAAAACTATATTCAAATATAATTTCAAACTTTCCAAATTTGGAATATAAGACTACTACTATATCAATGGAAATAACATAATAGATTTTGGTTAAAATAGACTAACCGGAAGTGACACATTATATGAATCTGCTAACAGTTTTCTTTGAAAAAAATGGTACTATTTTAATTTTAGAGAGAGAATTAAATTCTGCGACTACCACATTAAGAATTTTTAAATTAGCCTTTTGTATAAGCGAGATATCTAAATTTAAATAATATCTTTGGAGGCCGTGATTTGACGGCTGGTAACTGCACTTCACGCGGCAAAATATATCACTTACCGAGATCTACTTAGGCAGAGTGCCACACCCAGTGATGGGTAAAAGGCGTGATGATATATTTATTTTCTTTTTTATATATTTTTAGTTTTTTTTTAATTAAGTTTCCTATGGATTAGAACAAAAAATAAAAAATAAAAGATTCAATGCCAAATATGTGCAATTAAATTAATATCTATAGTTTAATACGCGTACAAGGATTTCATGTGGTGTCCACATCAGATTTTTTATTTCATTACAACTGTGGTAGATTTTCAATCTCAATATGCTTTTATTTATCGTGGCTGTAGCTGTCAGGTCAGTACTGTCGCCTTATATCTAGGGTTCATGCAGCACCATAAATTCAAACACGTCGCTAACTTCAACTTATAACCAAAAATACAATTGCATTCGAATGTTCTACATTATATTGTAATTTAGATTTATACTGGAATTTTGTGTAAAATTATACGTTTTATAAATCCGTAAATATACAAGTATAAACAGCTATGAGCATATTAAAGTTATACTTGTGATACTCACTTCAATAACATCTGTGCATGCCGTGATTTGACGTCTGGTAACCATATTCATAAATATATCACTTACCGCGATATACTTTAGTTAAGTAACGAGTAATAGATGTAATTATATAACAAATATTTATTGATGTGATTTTGTCTATTATTTACAAATTTACTGATTATACATTTATAGATATGGGGTAGGTGGCTCAGTGGTATCGAATCGAGGATCCTAAAAAATTGTTGAAGCAGCTTCTGCAGCTGTTCTTAGGTCTTTATTTGTGTCATTGTACTCTATTGTATTTATTTTACATATAATTGACAGTTGAACTGTCAAAATAATTTAAACTTCCTAGAGGAATAATATACATGTTATTTTTCTAGGGATAAAATGTTTTACTTCCGTCCCGATGTTTGTATCACAGAAATGGTCACATACAATTTATTTATAGAATGGGGTAGGTGGCTCAGTGGTATCGACTCGGCCTGTGGATCTTGAGAACCCTGGCTCGATCCCCACATTCGACAAACAATTTTCACCAACTTAAATCTACCCCTGTGACTCCCTTCCACTAACATGTTTGGTGGCCATGATTTGATGGTAACCCACTTCACGCGAAGAAATATATCACTTACCGAGATCTGCTTACAACAGAGTGCCACACCCAGTCATGGATAAAAGGCGTGATGACATATTTATTTATTTATTTGTTTACATTTATAGATTTGTCACAGAATTTTGTCATTATTTTCTATTACATAGAACAGCAGTGGTATCGAGTCAGCCAGTGGAATTGAAACCCGGGTTCGATTCCTACAGACGACAAACAATTTTCACCACTTTACTACCCTTGTAGCTCCACTAACATCTTTGGGGGCCGTGATGTGAAGACATTTAACCACACTTCACGCTTAGAAATAAATAATTTAACGAAATCTGCTTCGGCAAAGTACAATACCCACTAATGGGTAAAAGGCGTGATGATATATTTATTTACTTAAGTATAGAGTAGCAAAAAGTATTACAGTTACAATTGTTATTCAAAAGCAAGATAAATTTTATATTATTTAAAAAAAAAACAAATTATTTTTATCTACTTTACTGTTTACTATTTATAAAATAGTAAAATAAAATAACAAATGAAATGTAATAGTTATTTCTACCTGACGATTAATTGTTATAGTTCATATTAAATTATTTTGAATTATTACTTAATAAGTTAATTTTACTTTATTTTTCTCATATTTGGAGTTCTTTTAATTATTACATTTCAGTCAGAAGTAAACTTTAGCAATATGTAATAAAAGCAACAAAAAATCAATTGAATTAGAAATAATATTGTTGCTTGGAAGAAATAATTTCGTCCCTGAAGAAGTCAATAATTTAGTTAGAAAGTCGGTCCACGACCAGTACATTAATCCAAAGACGTACATAGAATATCGAACGTCAATGAATGAAATATTGCTAAGCCATTAGTGTAACGATTGTCATTACACTACGCCGCGTTAGGTCAATGATTAATTTCTTCTTAGCCCGTGGAGATGAACAAGACCCCACCTTAACGGCGTGCTCTTACATATTTCTATTCAATATTACTTTAATTCCCGGTTTTATAAACGACAGAACAAATTTACTTTCAAAGTAAATGTATTTAAATTTAAATTTAAAAACTACATAAAATGTGACAATATTCCATTTTCGATGTAATCGGAAATTAGCTCTTATTTTAAATGGAACATTGTAAATAATTTTCAAAATTTCAGTTCTACATGACATTCTGAATTCAACCATGTATCCGTCAGTACGGTGGTGTGGATAGAAATACGGGATTCGAATCCGAAGATACCGAGTTCGAAACTCACATAAGCTAAAAAAAAAATTATAAACTACCACACTGTGGCTCGGTAAGTGCGGACCCTGTACTGTAATTGGGATTAAGTTCCTGTTGTACAGAGTAACATAAATAAATAAATAAATATGTGAATTTTTCATTATAAATCTGTGTAATAAAAGCAACTAAATTAATTAGACTCTTTATTATTATTATTATTATTATTTATTAGGTGGCTCAATGATTTCGAATCGGCCTATGGCTTTGGGTACCCGGGATCGATTTCTACAGTCGACAAACAATTATCACCACATTAAACCTACCTCTATGACTTTCCTTCACCAACATATTTGAGAGCCGTGATTCGACGGTTGGTAACCAAACTTTTTGTAAAGAAATATATCACTTACCGAGATATATCGCAGCAGAGTGCTTTATCTAGTAATGGTGAAAAGCGTGATAATACATTTTAAAAATTCAAATATCTAAGCCGCTTTAGGAAACAATGCATAAAATAAATAAAATTATACTATTCTAATTGTCTATGACAGTTAGTTAATTAAGTTTTAAGTTTATAGCTTGTGTTTAATTGAATTAGTTTATTTTATTTTGTCTTTTTATCATAGCTAACTTCTCAGTTTCAAAATCTGAAAGAAAAATTTAATTTTGGGGGTGAGTCCGTATATAGTACAGCCAGTGTCAAAAACTCGACTGCCATTTAAAAGAATATATTTAATTTACTTTGAAAGTAAATTAATTTGTCATTTATAAAATCGGTCATAAAATTCTTTTCTTATTTACTTTTTAGTCGTAATTCTTTTCACAGTAGAAAGAGAGCTTTTCTAGAACAAATACATATTATGTAAATTATTATTATTTATTTGTGTACACGTCAAAACATTTACCTTTATTTCACGCTTCATGATCCATATTATAAATGCAATGATTAAAAATGTTGCTATGTGTATTATTAATGAATTAAATAATTATTCATATTAGAGCATTACGTATATATTTGTCATTAATTACTAATAATAACAATGCGCTATAAATACAAACACCACCACATATACATTGAATATTTATTCTAATGTATGTATTTCATGTGTTAATTTCAATAAATATTTATTTTCTATCAAATTATCAATTCAACTGTCGATAATGCAATATTTATTCAGCCGTCGCCTAGGTTACATACAATATCTGGGAATGTCACAAAAAACAGGGGAACACTAACAAGTAACACTACCAACTGTCACTCACCGATTTAAATGAAACTTGGCACACTAATAGAACTCTAAATAATATTGAATCACTATTTTTTTTCTTCCGGATGTTGCTTTTTAGGGGTACAAACCACCCCTGTAAGGTGGTAAATGCAAGAATCGCCATAAATGGAATTAAATAATACCAAAATATTACGCGTTAAACATTGGTTACCCAAGGGTTTTTGAGATCACCAAAATCTATTTTCGGGGTCATTTTGATCATATGCCCTTTTTAAGGGGTTAAAAAGAGGATGGAAAGATAAGATTACGATATTCAACTGAAATAGAGTTTTAGGTTAAAAACTAGTTACTCGAAGGTTTTTGGGGTCGCTGAATCTATTTTCGAGGTTACACCTGGGTAATTAATGTTGAACGCGTTATATTTTGGTATTATTTAATTTCACGACAAATTATTAATTACAAGATCAAAGTTACTTGGTAAGTACTGACGCGAGCAAATGATATAAAAATTAGACATCGAAAACAGAATCTGTAAGATTGTAAATTATATTTTTAAACATTTACTACCGATTTTTCTCTCTTTGGATAAAGTTCCCAGTCCCTGCAGTACGATAGCGTGGATATCGTTACAGAATTCGAATCCGGAGATTTCGAATTCGAATAGTACTCAAGCTAAAAGTTATGTGAACTATCACACTACGCCTCGGTGAGTGCCTGTACTGTATTTGGGATTAAGTTCCTGTTGTATATAGTAACATAAATAAATAAATAACTATTGTTAGAATAAATTGAAATATATCGTATCGAAATCATAGAGTGTCATTTTCTGATGTGATATATATTTTTAATTATCCTACACTTAATTATCTAGAATTTTATCCAGAAAAGAAAAACTGGACTGGAATAAATTAATATATAAAAGTAATTCAAATTTATCCAATCGATACTCAATAATTAAAGCTTCATTTTGTTTAGTATTGTATTACGTTGTTTACTCATCTATTTTGAATACAATATCCAAAGCAAAACGTCAATATTTACGTAATACAATATAATCTGTCAAAAATTCATGGTGATAAAGGTTGTTCATTATATTTGATGAGTGAAAATTCATAAATTACAAGTGCAGCTTGTCACAAAGTCATTTTAATTAAACGTCGCAATCAATAAACTTTGCACGGAGTTACGAGACAACGTGAAGCTACTCAACAAGGTCCCGAAGCGAATTTTCATACTCTACTTGGATACAGAGAATGAAAGATATATAAATAAATATATCATCGCGCCTTCTAACTATTACTAGATGTGATTCTAACCGTAGCAGATCTCGATAAGTGATATATTTATAAAAAAAATAAAAAAATATATCATCACGCCTTTTACCCATTACTGGGTGTGGCACTCTGCCTAAGCAGATCTCGGTAAGTGATATATTTTGTCGCGTGAAATGCGGTTACCAGCCGTCAAATCACGGCCCTCAAAGATATTAGTGGAGAGGGAGCCACAGGGGTAAATTTAAATTGGTGAAAATTGTTTGTCGGCTGTGGGGATCGAACCAGGGTTCTCAAGATCCACAGGCCGACTCGATACCACTGAGCCATCTACCCCTATACCATCTATACCTGGAAATTAGGGGCACCAGCCATCAATTCACACAATTCTCTGGAGGGGGGGGGGTCTGTATTGCTCATATTTTAAATATAAAAAAAAACATTTGTATTTGCTCATATTATATTCCTGCTTTAAATAATTTTTACAATCACATTAAATCACATTAAATCATCTTTGGAATCACATTATTTCACATTAAATCACATTGAATAACATTAAATCATCTTTAGAATATAATTAGATAACAAAATCAATTCGTCGAAATAATATCCCCACAAAATATTGGTTTTTGGCTATTTATTAGAATAATAAATCAAACAATAGTTCTTAATTATCTTAGAATTTTAAGTTATTAGATAATATTTTCTATTTAATTTGTTTAACAAATTGAGTTATCGTAAATAATGACATCATTATTATATTAGAGCCAATTAACTATGAGGGCCAACATATAAAAAATAGTCCATGCTTGGGGGGGGGTCATGGCTCCCATGACCCCCTCCCTGGATCCGCCACTGTCAATTCACGGCATCCAAAGATGTTAGTAGAAGAAGAGCCACAAAAGTAATTTAAATGTGGGAAAAATACTAAGCCAGTTATACCTTATAATTATAAATTCGTATAATGTACTTATGGGGTAGATAATTCAATGGAATCGCGTCTGCCTGTGGATTTGAAAACCTGAGTTTGATTCCTGTAGACGATAAACTTTCCTCTACATTAAAATTACCCCTGTGGCTTCCACTCCACTAACATCTTTGATGCTGTGTTTTGACGACTGGTAACCATACTTTACGTGCATAAATTTGTTATTTACCGATTTGACACGGCGGTGTGCCACACCCAGTAATAAGTAAAAGGTGTCAGAATATATTTTTATTTATAATCTACTTTTTAAATGTTATGCTTCTTTTCCATAGAAGAAAGTCGGACAGTATGGTGGTGAAGACAGGGTTCAAATCGAACTTAAGCTAAAATCATATGAACTTCCACACTGCGGCTTAGTTAGTCTTTAATTCCTGTTGTACAGAGTTACACATTTAAATAGATTGAAGTTTTTATACCTTTCTCCACTTGTATTCATAATAAAAAGTGTCAGTAGTGGATATTACTTTCAAAAACATAAAAACCGTTTTAGTTTGTAATTAATTCCCCATCGATTCTCGTCGAAACAACCAGCTCGCTGCCGATGTATCTGATAGAGGCGGCTTGGAGCTAATGAGAACGATTATCACCGTGGAACACGTGTTGCTGCCCAATTTCTATCTCGCTTCCGTAAGCGAAGAACAGTGATTTTGTATCTTTGTTTGATACAGAGTGGGTTTAGAATAATTGAAAAAGGTGCCATGTTTTGAGTTATTGAATTGTGCCATGAATTATGTTCGTGCATCGTTTAGAATTTAAAATTTGAACTGGTGGTACTGGTAAATACTTCCTAAAGACTTTTGATAATTATGATTATATATACAGTGATAGACAATTTATAAATTGTACTTAATGTTTATATTTGTTAAACTGTATAACAGAAATTAATTTTAATTACAGTACAAAAGACCTACAGCTTATAGTGGAATTCGATCAACTCGGAGCTAGTTTTAATATAAGATAAAGATAACTAAATTAGGGACTAAGGTTTTTTGACCCTAAAAAGTCGAGCTTTGGGTTGATTCTCGCAACTCTAGGTTAATTAGTTTTTTAAATTATTATTATTATATACCATTAATTTTAATAACTATAAAATTTGTAAATTTTTTATTTCAAACGGTTTATGCATTCGTACATGCAGAATTTATAGGAATATTTAATATAACTAATCAACGATCAGCACAATAGTCACTGAATCGAATTCTTGGGTCGTACATATGCATATTTTTTATGGCCTAAGAAATGAATGAAAATTTTCTTTTTCTACGATTGCTATGAAAAGTTGACAATTACGGTCAAATTTGACATCGTAATGTTAATGTTTTTTGTGGAACAATCGAAAAATATCTTGCCGCGCGTCTCCAATGGTAATGCGCGAAAAAGATGTTAAATGCGCGCTTATTTCAATAGTTACTAAGGATACAAACAAATCAGAAACTTGTCATGTTGACAGATGACAGAATGAATGTATTTTTAGTACATATACGTTTTTTTAATAATTTAAGATGCAGTCGTAGAAAAAATTATGTGTGTATCAAGAGCGTAAAGTGTCTTTGTCCCTCTTAACACTATTGAAGTTCTCGCCTTCGGCTCGCATTGCAATTACCGTGTTCGAGTAACAAAGAATAATTTTACGAGCTTAATACACAAATAACTATTTTAGGAAAGAGAGATTTTTTTCTGTTGACGAAACTTCGGATGAGCCTGAATCCATAGTTGACAACGATATATTAAAAGATAATTCCAAATAATTGCAGTAGAATTAGAAACGAATCAATAAGATAAGGAAGGAAGGGAATGTCGTACTATGCTTGTTTTTTAAGTGAATTCCGTACAATTACACTTAGTAACTCTATTATAAGATTGTAAAATGAATGAAAAGGTAAGAAATGAAAGAAATGTCATAATCCAATCATTCTTGAATAAATGAATAAACTGTACCAATCTGAATTATAAAGAGAAAATTTGGGATACCGCTAGAATTTGAATCTTGAACCTGTGTAATTCAATTGATTTCATGAATTGTTAAGTATTTACTTAAAATAATAATAAAACTGTACCATGTTAGACATTGTTAGATCCTATATTAGTACTATGAAAATTATTTAATTTATGAAAAGGTTGAATGACAGTTTAATGACTTGAAAATGTTTAATTTACAACTGAGTTATTTACTATCGTGTTATCTAACTAGCCCCTGCAGATTATCTACCAAAACAAACTCAAATATTTATTTACAACCTGTACATATTCATACCATCAAAAGTGATCTATTTACACATAGCAAACACCAAACAAAACCTTGTCGGCTCGTCTTACCCGCAGCGGGAAGCCGGAAGACTTTATACCGCAGATCAAAGCAAACTATGGATCTCAGGGGTGTGAACAAGAGCGCGTCGTGTGAGATGCGGTGACGTGGTCAGTGGCGGTGCGTTTGGGCTGGACAATGTGGCATTGTAGCCCTTGGCGGTCGCCCTTTGGCGGGCGAGAGTCAAAGAGTCCACCCTTGAACGCCACGCCACTGGAGTGATTTATGGGGGTGTGGGAAACGAGGGTTGTTTTTGATAATTTGTTACAGATTCGGAATATTTGCGAAAAACCGCAAAAATATCGACAACAAACAGTGTAATGCTGTTTCACAAATTCAAGATAGAAATCTTGATAATTTTGTAACAAAAACTTCCAAATATAGCAACTGTTAACATGACTTTCCTAGCAACCATTGTTGATCGAAAGTGCTAATAATTTGTGTTACAAAATTCGCCTCAATGACTGTTATATATCTTAACAAGAGTTAATATATGTCCAGAATTTTGTATTGTCTGATCTAAATTTAAAATAAAGCTATAGGAAATTATGTTCTTCACGTTCTTCCGGAAAATAAAGTTTTCTTCTCTTAATTGAGAGAAGAAAGTGATATTTTCATCCCTAAGAAAGAAAATAAATTTTTCATCTCTGAGGAAGGAAAGTGAAGCCATAACCATGGCAACTGGAAAACAACGATATGTTTCAATATTAGTTACATCCAGGTGACATCTGTCAAAAAAATGATATTTTTATCTAAATTTATTTCTGATAATTTTACTTTCTCATAGAGTAGTGAAAAATAATATAGTGTAATACTAGTGAGGGAAGAGTTTAATTTGCAAAACCGTGCACGAAAGTTGGAGCACGAGCGATAGCGAGTTTTGCAATGACTCTTTCACACATGTGTTACATACTATTTTTTTTTCAATATTAAACGTAAAAATTATATTTTTATGTTTGCAATACAAGAAATTTAATAATAATTTTATTTAAATCTTATGAGTTGTATTTGTAAATACACATCACGTTTCCTTAGTCACCAAATGACATTTCCCTCACTCAATTTAGTTGTGATAATAACTGTTTCCCTCACTAGTGAAAAAAGTTATTAATTTCATCACTAGTGAGGAAAACGGTTACTATCACAACTAAATTGAGTGAGAGAAATCTCATTTGTAATGTTGAAAAAAGTTATCTGTATACCTCATTCTTCCTTCAGATTCTTGAAATGGCACTTTTGGATAGGAATATCTCACTTTCTTTTTTTGATAAGCAAATAATTACATACATACATAACATCACGCTATATCCCATCCAATGGAGTAGCATGAAATCATAGAAAATTCATTCATCAGATTCATCAAATAATCAGTACTCGTCAAACATTCTGATTCTAACACACCATCCTCGCTTCAACCACATTCAAGTTTCCTCTAGTATAAGGTCCCTGTTTTATCGAGTAACATAAATACGAGTATATAAGTTTTTTACGCTAGTTGGTTGCTCAGGACCCCTTAGCTTAGGGGCTTTGTGTCATTAATACCAGCTGATTCAGTGGTTCTTACACCTCTGCTAAGATGTAAGTTATGTTTAATTCTAAGCGAATTGAAATAATCAAACAGAATTCCATTTGTTTCATTGGATTTTAATTTGAAGATTGAAACCAAATATTTCATTAATTATTGATTTATTTCTGTAGTTTTTACCATATATCTTTCATCATGAAATTTATAATTCGCAAAACATAAATTAAAGTAAAGGGTAAAAAAGAACGAAAACAGTTAAGAATAATATTTCGTAAATAAGTAACCATTACCTTTATAGTTACCCGAGGTAGTAGCACATTACACGATAAAATTACAGGACGCATTCGTTAATTAAAAACATGTAAATATAAGCAACGGCCACGCATGTAAACTTATCATTTGGCGGTGCGGGTTCTGTAATTATGTTCGTTGCGTTCTGGTTTATCATTCCCAAGTGTTGAATTTCGATTAGCTGATACTGGGACGTACGCAGAAGGACGGACGGTGCTGCACCTTGCGGTTATATGTGCAAGCTACTGTTGGTAGTTGGTGCAAATGCCTGATGTTTAGCGACATTGCATATGGATTTATGGAGTCGTAATTCGTAAATGCGCGTAATTTGGAAAAGGTGGATATTTTAATGATATAACATTATTCAAAATAATTTAAGAGCAATTTGGATGAATATATTCTGATGATTTCTGACACTTTTGCTACTCTAAACAACAGGAACTTAATCTCAATTAATGTGCAGGAAGTCTACAGTTTACAATAGTATTCAAATTATTTAAACACAGTTGTATAAGGATTACCAGACACTTCGATTTGTGTGGGATTGATTGTCCTGTGTCCCGCTGAACCAAGGAAATAGCCCGCTGTCCCGAAAAAGTCCAAAATTGTAGTAGAGTTTGTTGATAATCTCGTTTTTGTTGTGCAGTATTGTGTATATTGTTTAACATTTTTCAAAGTACTTAATAACTCTTTTACTTTGGCACTACTTTTTAGCTCTCATTTTATACTATCATCATAAAAAGTATATATCATTTAGCCCTTATTGGTTTGACTTTTTAATTCAATGATAATAGTTGATTAGAGACGGTATAAATATTTTATCTGCAATATCTTTTGTCGAATATTCCTCCAATTAAATATTGGGGTAGGTGGCTCAGTGATATCGAGTCGGCTTATGGATTTAAGAACCCGAGTTCTATTCCCACAGCCGACCAACATTTTTCACAAAAAAAATAAATCTATTCCCGTGGTTATCCTTCCACTAATATCTTTAAAGGTCGTGATTTGACGGCTGGTAACCACATTTCAAAAAATATATCACTTACCTAATTCTGCTACGCAGAATGCCACACCCAGTAATGGGTAAAAGACGTTATGATATATTTATTTTTATTTATAAAAGATTGGTGATTTTTCTTTCATCTTTCTTCTTTTTGAATATTCGGAATAGTATTATTATGCTTTTATTTTTTAAAACATTTTGTCCCGCTTATTAATTCTTAAAATGTAGTATTCTTAAGTTGTACGATGTTGTTTGAGACATATTTAACATTCCTATATGTGTTGTATTTTATTTTTATTCTACAGAGAAAAATTGAGATATAAAAAAGAACAAAAAAATTAGTTTAACATTAGATTTCAATTACACAGATACTGTAGTTTATTTGGTTAAAATATTTGACCGGAACCCTAAAGGCCCAGATTCAACTCCTGGTGGATTTAAAAATTTGTATCCAAAATTACATCAAAATACTAATGAAATATGTATATTTTCATCGTCGATTGTTATCCGGCAAATTCCCACCTCACTATTCTGTAACTGGATCATTTTCTTTAACTAACCTAAAAGTTAAAAAATGCATGAAAATGATATAAAAATGACAAGGTGAATTATTCTTGTCACAAGTTACTAAAATTATTATAATCTGTAAAATGGCCATGAAAAATAAAACTCGTCATTAACTTATCTATCATTAACAGAATAGAGGTTTAACTATAAATATTTCAATCTACTAACAAAGTTTCTAATAAATTTATATTTGTAACAAATTAAAAAATATCGCTTCAAAAAATTATAGTTAAAAGAATTTTCATAATTTGAACTACAGTTTCTATGCGGTATTTCTTTTATATGTTTGACAAATACATTTATTAAAAACTTTGTTATAAGAATGAAATATTTACCTCTAATGACATAAATGTAATGAGTAATAAGTATCAGATGTCTTACAAACCACAATCAAATTCAAAGGCGTAATGGTCACGCCAATTGACATTATTTTTTAATTGTTTAACTAAATAAATATTGGGATAGGGGTTCCAAAATATCAACAATATCCCAAGTTAAATTTACTAAACGAACAATTTATCAGCGTTGTAGAGTCAAACATTTTAATTAATTTGGAAACGACATTGGCCTCTGGCAATGAATGTTTAGACAATTGTACCTAATTCAGCTCTGCATACACGAGGACCACATTTGGAGAGCTCGGGAATAGTTAGTTAATTAGCCAGCAGGGCGCTAGTGTTGTCATTGCGGGGGACTCAACCATGAAGAGAGATAATTCGTAACTGTCAAAATATAGCTTAGTTATTGTTTTAAATTAGTTAGAAATGATTCATTTTTAATTGCTCCTTGATGTGGAAGACTCCAAGTACGTAGTCTTCTAGATTTTTGAGATATAAATTGTTTTTTTTAAAGTTTTGGCAGTGTAAAATTAAAAATAAATAGCTACAGATTTGTTTATATATTAACTGAAGCACGATAAAGTCAGTGCCGTTGAGCGCATCTCCATAGCTTGTTCAGTTTTTGAGATATAATAATTAACTTCTCCCGACCGAGTATTTTAAAAACTAAACAAAATATGAAAATGCGGTCAACAACATTGAATTCCATATGATCGAATTAATTTATATGCAAATTTTGTGCAAGCTTTAAGCGATTTAATTTTTTCTCTTATAAGGTAGAGGGTACTCATTGTGTTTTTATCGATATCAGGCCAATTTCAGATGGTTTTCTTCAAAGTTCTTTCACGTAGGAATATTGTAACAAAATTTTACATACGTATGTATTTTGACCCACTGAATCCAATGATAAATATACCCAAAGTGTATATGACTTCTACATAGTAACTTCTGAATATTTTTCAAAAACTTTTGGTGATTTTTTTAAATATAAAAATTGCAAATAAGCTATTTGACGCAAAAGAAATTCAATCCTGTTGATCGAATCTTCATATCTCTTTCAGTTTTTGAGACATATTCTGAGAAAAGTATAAAATCTGATGAGGTAAAATTAAATTTTTCTAAAGTATATGATTTCATAAAAAAATATATATATATATATATTTAATTGCAAATAAGCTTGCAAAGATACATAAAAATTTGAGACTTTCGAGATTTCGTCTCAAGTTTTCTATTCTTACATTGTTCTCGCATTCATCCCTTATTTTTGTTCCTTTGGGCGAGATGCGAGAGTATTACTGCTTGTATCAACCCAGCAAATATTCGCTTGTTCAAATCTCGCAATTTCACATTATACAGGGTGTTTCAGGACTAGTGTAACAAACTTTAACAGCTTATTCCTGAGGTCATTTTGAGCCAAAAATGTCATATGAACATAGGTCCTATTCCTTCTAGTTAAATACAAGATGTTGAAGTTCTATAAATAACACGAAATTTTCAAATTTTTGTAATCAAAATACTTTCGGAAAACAAGAGTTTTAATGAAATGTCATACCTTATTTGTTACCGGCAGATTATAATATCCGGCAATATATACATTGCCTACACAATGAAAAATATTTCAAATAAAAAAAAGGTATTATTAATTAATTATCTTTTATATTAAAACGTATATTTAACTAGGTTTGCTTCACTTGTACTGCTAACAAACAAATCCTAAGTCGGTAGAATACAAACTCTGTGCAAGTCGTTATATTCAATTTTATCTAAAATTATTCCGAATTTCGTACTTCTAATTAAATATGGAAAAAGTTCGTGACAAAGCTCGCTTCACTTGTGTTTTATACAAACCATAAGTCCGTAGAACACACGCTCTACATTTGCAAGCATTCATATTTGTTTTTAGCTTTTCATACTTTACCAGTGACATGTATAAGCTATAAAATAATTCCCACAATATTTTGTTTTAATATTTTATGCTTTTTCATAGCTGTATCTAATAGTTTTTAATAAAAGAATCAATTTGAATTTGAGGTAGCATTGTAATCTATGGGAAATTCAAAATAAACAAATTGTTTATTTCAATATATATTAATTTTATCTTCAATTCACAATTTATAATTTACTGTAAATACATAAGCAAACAACCCATTGTTTCCAATTCTGTACCGAGGTATATATAATAACATTTCATATTTCAGTTGTCATAGCTCATAAATTAACAATATATTAAACCAATTTACTATTAACTGTTAACAATGCTGTACGAGAAAACAAAGCGTTGTATATGTAACATATATCAAACGTCAAATATGAGTAAAATATTGGACGGCTGGCTTAATCTATTAATACAAGAATAAACTGTTTATTTTGTTCATCAAATACAAATGAAACAATTGTCATTTGAAACAATATTTACCAATAACAATCATGAATCCCGAAAATTAATTAGTGAGTACTTTAGATCCCTTCTGTTGAGTTGAGTATCAATTAAAACACCCACACGTATTAATAAACCCATGCCGGTGTGTCAAATAGAGTTACGGACTATTTTACTCTAAGTAAAAGGGTCTTCCTTCAAGGACTTAATAACTTTGTGTTGTAAAAAGTGTCCGCCTTCGACCTACCTACCACTTTAGAACGTTCGTAGTTTGTGCATAATTAAAAGACTTAATTAGTACAACTTACATAATACTAACACAATGAAAGAGAATTGTTTAATTTTTCTTTATTAACTATAGAGTAGGTGGCTCAGTGATATCGAGTCGGCCTGTGGATCTTGAGAACCCTGGTTCGATCCCCACAGCCGACAAACAATTTTCACCAATTTAAAAAATCTACCCCTGTGGCTCCTCCACCACTAATATCTTTGGAGGCCGTGATTTGACGGCTGGTACCCGCACTTCACGCGAAACTTACCTAGATCTGCTTAGGCAAAGTGCCACACCCAGTGATGGGTAAAAGGCGTGATGAGATATTTATTTATTTATAATACTAACACAATGAAAGAGAATTGTTTAATTTTTCTTTATTAACTATAGTCTTTTAAGTATGGTGTTTAATTAGTCTAAAAATTGCAAAGACATTATTACTCAAAATATATTTTATTCGTGATAAAAAAGTAAACTGGGAAAACAGTGAACACTTTTTTCTCATTATTTACTTTAGCATAGCACACACGCATAATACCTAGTGATATTGTGCGTTTCATTGTGGTTTAATGTGGTTTAGCCAACCATTCCACTAACTCGAGATTTCCTTTAATTATCCACTGCGATAGTTAGTGACATTATCGTTTGAAAGTTTGAAATGATAAACATAATTCAACAATAATGTCCAGTTTTATAAACGACAGAATAAATTTATTTTCAAATTAATATATTTTAAATGGATGCGAATTTGATGAAATTAAATTAATTTATCATAAAAGAAAATTTCAGCATAACTTAATTAAATTTCATTGTTAACTCTAATTGCCTTAATTATTAATATTTAACCATGATTACAGAAGAAGATAATGTATTTTAATTATTATTTAAACTTCTTTAAAATATCTGTCATTGCAATTTAATTATTGATAGTAATTTTAAACATTTTAAATATTTAGCTTCTATTTTACCACTGGTAAACGCAGTGGCGTAGTTAGCACTTAGTGGGTCCTGTATAAAATATTTCCTTTAAAAAATGGTTTCCTTGAAATGAAGTAAAAATAAGTTGGAAATGGCGATGCTTCACTGAAATTAAGATAATTTAATGTCATATCATCAGCTAATCTTTTAAAAAATGTTTCTACTATCAATAATATAATATTAATCACATGTTAATTACTTGTTAACAAGCCGTGGATTCGATTATTTTAGTCACGGCTTAAGGTATTAAGCACGTGGTGAAGTAAGACTCAGGTATCTGTCATTGTAACGTAACCTTATTGTTTTAAGTAATTCATTAAACTTTACATTTTTTGTTGTCTTAAATCGCTTAAAATGAGCTAAAAAAAGTCAATTCGGATACGGGGAATTCAATACCATTCAGCGCAACTTCATATCTTCTTATGTTTTTGAGATATAGCTTCTGGAATACTTGACTGTCCAAACATATTTCAACATCAGATTTTCAGTCATAGCTCAAAAACTAAGGAAGCTATTAAGATACGCTCAACGGCATTGAATTTCTCCTGTTTAAATTAACTTATAAACAAGTTTTCAGCGATTTTTTAAATTTACACCATTGGATTCATCACGTCGATTTACATATGTATGTAAATTTTCATTACAATATTCGTACGAAAAATAATTTTAGAGCAAAAGGGGTGCCCCTTGAAAAAACTTTATTTAAAAATCAATTCGGATACGGGAAAATCATTTCCGGTGATCGCACTTTTTTAGTTTTTGAGATATAGCCTCCGGAAAGGTTGAACTTTCCAACATTTTTCAATATTAGATTTTCGAATTTCCCAAAGCTATAGTTAGAAAACTAAGTAAGTTATTTAGATGCGCTCAACGGCATTGACTTTATTAACCCTTTGCACTCCGTTGTCGCCGTAATTGCGACATTTTTACATGCATGTACTTGTATACTATGTATGTATGTAACTAATATAATGTTGGAGTTATTGGTATCCTCTATAAGTATTTAGGCTGGAGTGCAAAGGGTTAATATATGAGTAGATTTGAATAAATAGTTGTGTTACACAATTAATATTAGCAGATTTATTATTGTACCTATTGAAATATTACTTAATCGTTGTAACATTAACTTTCGGATCAGTTGGTTACATATCGAGCCAAGTAGAATACACATAATCGGGTCGGGTCAGGTTGAATACCCATCGGGTCGGGTTGGATGTTTATCTGATCGGGTCAGATTGGATATCCGTTGGATTGATTATCCATCAGGGCTGGTAACTATCGGGTCCGGTGGGTCAGGTTCGGGTCGGTTAATTTTTTTAATGCGCATCTTTAATATACTGTTATAGAACTAAACATAATACATTCCTTATTGTATTAAGAATATTTTTGCTACTAATTTAACATCTTCTGGTAATGTCAACAAGATGTTACATTTATTTACATGTATTTCATAAAACAGATTCATATAGAAAGTTAAATAATTTACATAAAATATACAGCCGTATGGTTCGTAGGACATCCTAAACCTGTTTTAATAGTTTGCGCAACATATGTAACATCCCCACAGAGCTGGATGCTGGCCGGATTTCAGTAGGCGAACTCTCATGCTTCACAGATTATAACTGCACATTTCAGCCCGTTCCAAGTTGCTAGCAACTATATTTGCTTGAGTTTTGAACATAGAGTACGTATAATTATAGCTATACCGTGAGTTTATTTTTATTCCTACAGTCAACAAACAAATTTCACTATTTTTGTAGATTACCCATATGTTAAAGTAGTTATTTGTGTACCTAGATCGCGAAATGAATGTTTGTGTGCTTCGAAGAAAAACTGAGACGCACACAAAATTGTTCATGCAACTGCAATATGTTCGTTATCACTTCAACATTTATTACAAACTTAATTTACAAATGATGATTATTATAAATATGAAGACGTTTTGAACAACAATATATTTATCAGCGACATTTTTTAATAAAGTTTTTGATTAGTTTAACGCGCTAAATTTCCTAAGTAAATAAAATTTATTCAACCAAATTAGAGTTGACAATTTGACAACAATATTTTATATGTTATAAAATAAATAAAAATGATTCGAATTTGTTAATATAAATAAATTTACTGTACAAGTAAATATATTTTGTATTTGGTTTACAATCGCAGTTCAATTTATTTCTCTTCGTTAAGATAAACTAAAATAACTGTCAAACTTCGACTGTAAATTGAATTTAAATAAAACATTGTTTCTAAATGTGGAAAAAAATAATTTTCTATTAATAGTATCAAATTAGTAGCTGAAATGAAACCAGTCAAAATGAAAATGTACGTAGCAGGAATTAACCAACTGGTCGTTCTTTTCTCGCTGACAGCAAAGTTACGCAATGTGTCCCTCTGGACAGCATGGAAATGCATTTCCAGCGATTTCCACCATTTTCCACTGAATGCAAAATGGAGTTGTTAAATATGTTCTCTGAATTTACGAATAGTCATAGTTTCATGTTATTGCGAATAGCCCCGGGTACACAAACTCGAATGGATTCAATTGTTTTGCAACAGTGATTTCATTGATTTAGTTAAAGTTTAAAACTAGTTTAATTGAAATAACTTGCTATATTATTTTCCCGACCAGGTGGTAATGGCTTGTTTAACTCAGCATTTCCCAAACTTTCTCAAAACACATTTACTTTTTTATGATAAAATAAAAATATGAAAGAATAAAACACGTTTCTTTTTACTCAAACTTAAAAATGTTTATTTTTAGGATAATATTGATAATATTATTGAACTTTAAGCTAACTTATAAATGTCAAAATAATGTAAATTTCAAATGTTTTTTCTAAAAACATTCTTCGCAAGCCCAGATTCATGACACCAACATATTTCTTGCAATGTTACAATTCTCCAGCTTCTGCCATATTTATTTCGATTCTTTCTAAGATATGTTTTGTGTTAAAATAGGGCCCAAGTACACCAAGAAAAACAAATTAATTGTTGAGCTGTTACTTAATCATTCTCTTTTCATATCTTGTTGAAATATTTTAACTTACTTGACATATGGAAATTTTTGTAACTTCCAGGTCGTGGTGAGGACGACAGTGAAACGGAATCCGAACCCGGAATCCCTTTGAAGCGAAAACAGCGTCGTTCCAGGACTACTTTCAGTGGGGAGCAGCTGGAGGTCCTGGAAACAACTTTCTCCAGAACCCAGTATCCAGACGTTTACACCAGGGAGGAACTTGCCCAGCAGACCGGTCTCACTGAAGCGAGAATACAGGTAAGTTTTTAAAAATAATTTTCTCGTGGATTTCCATTTTGTTTTGATACGAAATTATTAAACTGCTTGTTTGTGATATAAACGTGCCTATCAATGCTGTTATTCAAAATTATTCTATGAATAAGCCATTTTGGTTTTTTGAAACATATTATTTTTAATATGTTTCGCCAAACAACAAATTTTATTGATTTATTCGTATTCGTATTCGCAACTGAAATATAAATTAAGTGTATTTTATCTTTACGTCGTTTTGCATTTGAGAAAAGAAATTTTAATCACATATTCATCATTTTGATATTTCGTTCCGTGCACTCAAAATTCTTAACATTTTATTTTGTCGATAAATTTAAAAACTTTGTTTAATGAGTTGATTTTATTGTTACAACTGCGCACTATTTCAAATTTACAAATTTAAGTAAAACAACAAAAATTATAATCTCCAACTAAATAGAAGAAAACAATGCATCATTGAACTGAAATACGAGTAGTATTGAAAATTTTATATCAAAATTAAATATTTATAAATAAAATAATGGAAGAAATCATCGAAAATAACTACAACAAAGGATAAAATATAATTATTATATTTACATTCAGAACTCAAATAAAATATATTTGGATAAACTTACCACAGGTATGGTTTTCAAACCGTCGCGCCAGACTCCGGAAACACGTCACGACTTCCGGCTCAACCAACCAGCTCAACTTCTCCTCCCTCCCTCTATCCAACATGCCAGCTCAATACCCAACAGACTCAACACCTCAAGATTGGCGCAACACTCAGTTGCCTGGCAACTACAACATGTTTCATTCTGGATCATTTGCTTCACAAGATGCTCATTACCCATCATACTTTGATACGTCTTCTGTTGAGCCTAGAGGATCAACTAGTGCTCAAAATACTCAAAAGAGTGAGAAGAACCATGAGAAGAAGGATAATGAAGGGTGGAATAAAGGAGGGAATGAATGGAATCAGCTGAATTTAGCGATGGGGATGCATGACAATTCGAATTATAATGATGCCTTTTCTGTACAACAGCAATTTGCTAATAAATATTGGGCGTAGTTTTTAAAATACTTTTAGTGATAATATAGTGTGCATTATTTAGGGATTAAATACAATATTATTAGGCTATAGGATGTAAGCTTGCACATCGATTACAGGCCATTATTTTAAATGACACGACAATTGCAAACGAAATACGTTGTAGGTATCTTAAAATTTGTTGAAAATGTAAATCGATAAGCAAATACATCATCATTGTAATCCTGATAATGCAAGAACAAAAGAAACATGATGACGTAATTGTCTGTCCATTTGCTAAGTTCTATAACAAATAAATATAAATTTACAATTGTCTTTTCATCTGACATGGCCTATATATTGTTGCAATTAAATGCTTTTGTATTATTTAGATTAATTAAATATTTTTAAAAGTCTTGGTATTATATTCCTTTTACTTTCTAAGCAAAATGACTCATATAATTTTCCACATTTACTATTTAAATAAACATGTTATTGCATCAAAGTAAACCTACATTTAAATGGAAAAGTTCCTGAAGATAATACTACATTCAAATTCAGTGGTGCACACAATGAGGTCCGGACACCCTCCTTGAAGAAATTAACAAATATTTTATGAAAATCAAATGAGTTAAATTTGAAACATTTCATTTTAATAATTTGTATGAATTATAAAAAGCTATACTGCAGGTCACTACTGATTTAGTGTAATAATATATAATTATTTGGTCGAGTCATCTATTAAGAAGGAAAAGCAGGTAACGTGCAACAAGCGGTATTTCTGTGGCATAGACTAAATTGCTGGTTCTTGTTGTAACAAATTCAATTTCTGTTAAATTGGAAACAAGGCACTACGCATATGAACACGAATATGTTGAATACAAATTATAAAATATGTATTTCTCCAATGTTTCTTCTTCTTCTCTGGATGGGTTTTGGCTTCCTCTAGTATCCTCTTCCATGCTACTCTGTCGACCACTGCTTGCCTCCAATTTGAAACTCCTATTGCCCTCAGGTCCTTCTCCACACTATCCATCCATCTTATCTTTGGTCTTCGTCTTTTTCTCTTTCCTAGGGGGATTCTCAATAATATTTTCTTTGTCATTCTGTCGCTGTTTGGTTCGTTGAAATCCTCATATAGCTCAAAGTTATATTTTTGGCGCCATCCATCATCTCTTTTCTGTGTAGGTCCTAAAATTCTCCGCAGTGCTTTTCTTTCAAAGATTTACAACTCTACTTCGTTTCGTTTTGTTAGACTCCAGATTTCAGAGCCATATAGTACTACTGGTCTTATAATTGTTTTATATAATATAAGTTTCAATTTTTTGTTCACAGTTTTTGAGCTTAGAAGGTATTTTAATCCAAAAGATGCCTAATGTTAGTCTGTTATGTCGTTATTTGGATTCAATATTGAGCCTAGGTATGTGAATTTGTCCACTTTTTGGATTTCAAGATCATCTATCCTAAGTGTTTCCTCATTGTTTCCTTCTTTGGGCGCAGCCTCCATATATTTGGTTTTATCCCGGTTAATTTCTAGACAGACTTTTCTAGCTTTTAGTATTAGCTTTTTAAATATTCTTATTATTGCAGTTTTATTTTTGCCAATTATTTCCAATGTTTACTATACATAAATTTTTGAACGCTTCTCTAAATAAAATTCAAATTACGTACAAGAAAGAATTAGAACTTATTTCTTTCTTTACAATAACAAGTATAAAGACGTATAAAACATCAACATCAAGATGAATGAAACATCAAATTCGAGTTAGTAACACAACGGATGCAATTAATATCTTTATCATTAACAAACAATAAATGTTTATTTTATTACGTTAATGCATTTTTTCAAACTTGAAGATAAGATTGAAATAGGGTGGGTTTAACCAAATGATATATGCAAATCACATATAAATAGAACAAAATTTATCTAATCGTTCATTCACGAAAATACGACATTACGAAAATGAATTCCATTATTTTATTAAGTGTGTTGTTGGTAAGTTATATTTTACTACTTTGCTTTAATTTCTCAATGTTAATATTGCCTATTTATTGAAGGTAACTTGCCAAATATCATTGGCAAAAAAGGGCGTATCCTCCATATTCCTGTTCTCAGCTCAATCTGATAGTAACTGTCAATCACCTGGTCTACAATGTAAAGATTGTGAAACTATTCAATATTGTACTTCGGCCCAAGAATCGCTTTTCCAAATTCGTTGCGGGGATCAAAGTAAGACTCGGCCATTTTGTGATGCAGAAACCAATACTTGCGTTAAAGAACAACCAACAGTATGTAACATAGAAGAATCTACTTTTATCTGTCCGGATGTTGGTACTTTCCCTGATTTGGAAAACTGCAATAATTATTATATTTGCGATGAAAATAAAGTTCCAACAAACTTTGCCTGTTCTGCTGGATTTATTTACAATCATACTACCAACGGATGCACTTCTGCATCGTACTGCCGATCATATTCGTCTAAGATTGGCCAATGTAAAGGAAAAATCAACAAATTAGTAGCGTATGCTTCTAACAAAGAACTGTATGTGTTATGTTTATCCGGTAAACATTCTATGCTGTTCCAATGTCCAATCAAAGGACATATATTCAACGACGAAGAAGTAACATGCAATTTTGAATGTACAAGTAATGGTTACTTCTCATATCATGAAGATACTTCTAAATTCTATTCTTGCGTTCAGGTTGGAAAGAAGTTTATTGTTACTTTGTTAGATTGTCCTGAAGGAACAGAATTTGTAGAACTTGGAGGAGGACAAGGTATCTGTACGACTAAATCTACTACTACCACTACAACGGAAGCGATTATAACTACTGTTCAAGTTGAAGAAGAAACTGAAGGTAACATCAATGAAGAAGAAGGATCAGGTGAAGCTCCAGAAGAAACAGAAACACTAACAGAACCTACTGAAGATAATAATTTAGAGCAAGAAGTAGCTGAGGAAGATCTTCAAAATGAAAATGAAGATCTAAATAATATTTTAGTAGATGCAGAAATTCTGTTTGAAGAAACTTTGAATACTGCTGATATTTCCAATGAATCTCCTGCGGATCCTCAATCAAATGAAGCTTCTATTTCAGCTGAAGAAAAACGTAAATAATTATTGAAAGTTTAGAAAATTTATAGTAGTATTTTGTTTAATGATAATCTATTTATTTTAATTGTCCTTGAATAAAGATGAGCATCTAAAAAAAACTGTGTTTCTATTGTTATTTATAATTCAACTTGTGCCTTAGTTATAAGATAAGGAAGTGTACGAATGTTAAATGTAACATTTGAAATCTTATTTTCTTAGAAATGTTTCTTTAAATATTTGCTTTTCTTCGCGAATATAAACAAGGTCATTTAAGTAGAAAACAAAGCTGTGAATAATGGAACAAGGTAGATATTTTTATCTAAGTTTTAGTAAGAAAATAATGTATTTAAATTTTATAAAAATAATAATACTAACATAAATTCAATTTATTTAATTTAAAAAGACGGAGTCAGTAACTTTGACTTCCAGTTTATCCAATTAAATTTTGTAACATTTTTACAAGTATAAAAATTTATTGATGCAACTTATCTCGTAGTTTATTTGTTTAAATTTTGCGTCAGTATAATCAAAATATTTCCATGAGAATTTGTTTTCGCATAGAATAAGTAAATATTATAAAATAGTTAATCCGAATTTAAATCATTTAATCTTTAGGAACAACTATAAATATGTTTTTTTTCTTTTTATTAACCATTAAAAGTTTGTCTTGATATCCATAAAAATGGGTCGTTACCTACTTGGAACCTTTGTAGTAAGTATACAGTTAAACTGTCACAATTATTTGTACTTTATTCCAATTATATGATAGAATTAATAACTAATTTCTACAATTTATAGTAAACTAAATTAAATTTGTTTAACTAATAATACAAAATTGAATTTGAAAAGTGTATATACATTTTTAAAAAAATCTTGTTGTTTCATGATCAGCACGTCGTACAGAATATACCCTTTAATTTTTTGCTCTAAGTTGTGAAACATTCTGTATAAGAGTGCTCCATTCATATGAGTTTTCTAATGGCCTTTTAATACATGTATTAAATACTATTTTTCTTGCGACAATTTAGTATTATAACACTACAAAAAATTATTCAAGTTTTAGATCTATTTATATTTTCTCAATTAATATCAAAGGTTGTTCCGGATTCCATTGTCTCACTGTCATTTTTTTGTATGTATGACAATCGAAAACAATGTTATTGTGTTTATATTGTTTCGTGTAAAGAGCGGTTACTAGCCATCAAAACACGGCCCCCAAAGATTATAGCCTTACGGGAGCCACCGGGGTAGATTTAATGAAAATTGATTGTCGACTGTAAGAATCGAACCACTACCCCATATGAGTGAAAATAATCACTTTTTGCACTGTCGTAGGAAAATAAAAATATTCCAGTGCACAGTTTTATATAGTTATTTGTGTATTAAGAGCGTAAAGTGATTCTTTGTTACACGAACACAGTAATTGCAGCGCGAGCCGAAGGCGATAATTACAATAGTGTTAAGAGGGATACAGACACTTTACGCTCGTGATACACACATAATTTTGTCTACGATTGCATCTTAAAATTATTAAAATATGTATACGTACTGAAAATAAATTTATTCCGTCAACTGTCAATATAACAAGTTTCTGTTTTGTTTGTATCCCTGGTAACTATTGAAATAAGCGCGCATTTTATTTTCGCGCGTTGCCATTGGATATATTTCGATTGTTTTACAAAAAATGTCAACTTTACGATGACAAATGAGAGCGTAATTGTCAACTTTTATAGAAATCGTAGAAAAAATATTTGATTCTTTCAGATTTTATGCCTAGCACTTCATTCAAATGGATATCAAGTCGGTCCAGTTGCTAACAGTTTTCGCGTATTATCAAGAAGTATTCCAATACCCGAACCAGATGTTATGTGCTCAACCGGAGAAGAGAAAACCGTAGGCTTCATATGCAAAAATTGTAATACACTACAATATTGTAACGGAGAAACACAAGAAGCCGAGTTTATCATCCCTTGTGCATCCCAGTTTCTAAATAAGAAATATTGCTACAGCGATGCAAAAACCAACAATTATACTTGTGTCTCTGAAAATACATGTCCGAAGCCACCATCACCAATTATGACATGTCCAGATGCTGGTTTATATCCAAATTTGAAAGATTGTAAGAGCTACTACATGTGTTCTGGTTTAAATGCTCAAGGAACTTTATATCAGTGTATGTTTAATTCTGTTTATAACCATGCACAAGGAAACTGTAGACAGGGTTCTTCATGTTATAAGGTTGAAGATTATTGCAAAAAACAATTTAAAATAATAGCTTATACACCAGATTCTAATTTATATGTCATATGTCAAGGTGATAAAGAACCAATATTGAAGAAATGTCCAGAGAAAACTATTTATAGTCCTGAGTTGTTTCGATGCGATTTCAAGTGTACGGAAGAAGGAAATTTTGTAAATCCTCTAGACCCAACAGAAAATAGTTTCTATCAATGCGTGACAAGCGGTAAAATATTGCAGAAAGTAGAATTGGCATGTCCGAGTGGTCAAAAGTTTAATAACAATATCAAATTATGTGCTCCAGCTTAATATATTTCTAAATTTTTTTTATATTAGTTGGATTTCAGGCTTTAATTGGAGTTAAAAAAATAAAATTAATTATTCATTTTTAAACCTTTTTTATTAACCTAAGAAGGCGACGTTTCGGCCAATATTTAGGCCATTATCAAGCAATTTTAGTATGAAATAACAATTAAATTTTTACAATCAAGGGTAACATAATTGTAGTCAATTGAAAAATTAAAAAACTTGTTGAGATATACACCTTAAGAGTCACATAGTAACTAAATATATTTCTGTAAAAACAATGTATACGAATAATTAATAAGTACGAAATATATTACTCGTAAAATAAAAACAATTTTGTTAATTTTATGTTTGTGTAAATCCTGCTGATTGCTGAACAATTTTCTTATACCGGGAGTTTTTCTTATCAGTAAACATAGGGATATATCATTACCATAGTTACAGTTAAAAAGTTTGACAGCAATACATTAGAGCGTTTATTTTAAAAGTAAACATAGGGAAAATAACATTTTCAGCAATGCATTGAAGTATAATAGTCTGTAGTCTAAAAGAAACATTTTAAGTTTAAACAAATTAAATGAATTTTAATTACTTTAAATTACATTAACTAAACGTTAGGTATAAATTAAGAACCTCAAAACAATCCAAAAGTTTTTTTTTGTAGAGGTTTGTTCTCAAATTCTTCGTTTAAGAGCTCGTACATACAAATAAGGAGAATTTTGGGTTGAACCAGTTCAAAAATCGAAAATTATTAAAATGTGGTTCTATATAATTCAGATCACGAGAAATCGAATGGCGCAAGGCGCATCTTCATATTTTTTTTAGTTTTTTAGTTACAGCGATTTTTGACTTTTTTTTAAGCTCAACTTTGAAAGCCCATAACTCAAAAACTAAAAGAGATATTAAAATTCGGTTTGAACGAGTGTATTTCTCGTACGCTACTTAACTTCTACAGGTATTTTGAAAATTTTGAAAATTATTTAATTTTTTTCAAAATTTTTCTTCTTAAATATTTCAAAAACTTGAAAAGATAATGCAAATCTGAAAACACCAGTAAATTTCTGGCATGAAAATACATAAGTATGCAAATTTTCACAATAAAATTCGTACGGATACATTTTTTATTACAAAAAAACGAAAAATGGCCATAAATCGTAAAAATCTTAAGGCTAACCCCTTAAGAAATCTTCAAAAAACGGCATTTTCGATTTTTTTGTAATAAAAAATGTATCCATTCGAATTTTATTCTGCAAATTTGCATACCTATGTATTTTCACGCGAGGAATTCACTGGTGTTTTTAGATTTTCATTATCTTTTCAACTTTTTGAAATTTCGACAAAAAAAAATTTGGGAAAAAATTGAAATTTTTCAAAATACCGGTACAAGTTAAGTTGCGTACGAGAAATACACTCGTTCAAACCGCATTTCAATATCTCTTTTAGTTTTTGAGTTATGGGCTCTCAAAGTTGATCTTAATAAACTACACATTTTAAGCCGTTTAGTTGTCAAATCAAAACTACCAAAAAAGAAAATTTTATTTAGTTTAAATAGGAATTTTAATTCAATAACTGTTCAAAATTACCCCCATTTACCTGTAAACAATAGCCTAAACGATTATAAAATGAATTTATAGCATTATTTATTTGCTCTGGAGGAATCTCATGCGATGCAATACTAATTCTTCGTTTTAATTGTTCTACACTCATTTACCACCATTATAAAATTTACTTTTTAAATGGCCCCAAAGAAGAAAATCATTTGGCGCAAGATCTGGTGACCTTGCAGGCCACTCCACTTCTGCACCTCGTCCTATCCATCGTTGGGGGAATATCCGGTGCAGATAATTTCGTACATTTTGTTGGAACCACACTTCCTCAATATTTACTCAATATTACTCTCTCTTCTAACAACTCTAAATAATTTTCACCATTTAAATTTCCATTTATATTAAAACGCCCCACTATTTGATTACCTATTAACCCGGTCTGATTTTGAAAGAGGACAGTTTTATTACTTTGACAACTATAGATGACAGCAATGTTATTTTCCCTATGTTTACTTTTAAAATAAACGCTCTTATGCATTGCTGTCAAACTTTGTAACTGTAACTATGTTAATGGCATATCCCTAAGTTTACTGATAAAAAAAACTCCCGGTATAATACCATTAGTAACTATGATTTTTCCGGAAATTTTTGTCGTCATAATCACGACTGCTTGTTGCGACCAAAATCTTCAAGAGTGTATATTATCTTAAAGCAACAAGCAGGAGTAATCTATGCAAAAATTACCAAAGGAAAATCATAGTCACGTATGGTATTCGGCTTGACAATTCCTCGAAATATTTTATTTACTCCAAAAAAATGTTACCTGCAGTATTTTTAAAACAATGTCTCAACTACTATTACCTTGGTGATCAATTTACATTGTTTCATTTTTTGACATAACTAAGCAAAGTAAACAAAATCAGATATAATTCAACAATATTAATCTACTCAAAATAGTTAACAAACGTTATATCTAAGCAATGATTTGCGACAATTTTCACTAGAGAAATTGTCACTGTAATACTACTGTGATTGGTTCAATTAAGCAAAATACTGAAATTTGAATGGATAAAAAGTTATGAGTGGAATTGTCGCTGAAATTTTTAATTGAAGGAAAAGAAAAATTATTAAAAAATATCATTTAAATCAAAAGATAGTATTAAATAGTTTATTGAATGAAAATATCATAGAACAGTTTATCAATACGTTCTATACTATTTATTATAATAATTATTAGATAAAATTAATAATTCAATAATATTTTATTTTAAAAATATTAAATATTGCTGATCCTAAATGCGATGAAGGGTGTTTTTCATCTAAAAAAAAACATATAAGTTTTGAAATATAGTATTTTAATTAATAATTTAAATTTCTTGTATCTTATTTATTTTACATAACCAGAAATAAACTTTGTTTAAATAATACAAAGCAAAGCGAAATCAAATGGCATATAGAATAATCAACAATGCCTTACTTTTGTTTATTTTCAAATAAAAAAAACTGTTTGAATTTATTTGCCTTTAACCAATTTGTGTGTTATTTGTTAAATTATTAGCTTTTTGTTAATAAAAAATATTTCTCTTTGTAACTCCTGAGGATGACCGATGTAGGATCGAATCATAGAGAAATAATATAATTTGAATGAAACAGGATTGATACCCATGAATCTTGATCCATTATATATCATTACAAACACAAAAGCTGAAAGAATACTTATAAAATGTAATTTTAAGCTGTGTAAATAGTAATTAATTGTCCTTGAGTGAACATGAGCATTTAGAAAATTGTGTTTATATCATTACATAATAACTTGTGTCATAGTTATAAGATAAGACAAATGCGAATATTAAATATGAAATACGACTCGCATGTTCACAAAAACATTCTTTCAAGATCAGTATTTAGTTATTTATGTTACACTGTACAACAGGACCTAAATCCCAATTACAATACAGGGTCCAAATTCACTTATACTCAAAGTGGTAGTTTATAATATATCTTTTAGCTTGATTGCGATTAGAACTCAGGATCTTCTGATGAGAATTCCGTAACGCTATCCACACGACCGCACTTATACAAGAACCAAACAAAACAAAAACAATATGCAGTTCGAAATTAGGCATTTTACTTATTTAATAAAATACTTGTACTACAAGATTTAAATTTTATAAAAATAGTATGAATAAGAAATAATGATGGGCAAGTCGAACCACATTAAAACCTCCCCTCCTCTAACATCTTTATGGGCTGTGATTTGACGACTAGTAACCGCACTTTACGCGCAGAATTATATCACTTACCAAGATCTGCTATGGCAAGTGCTACATCTTTTATTTTAGTTAATTACTGTATTTATATTCTAAAAATTATATCAGCAATTTATTTCCTCCTTCTAAATATAATAAATTTATAAATAAAAAATATCTAGTCTTTAGAAATATTATTTGAACGAAAGAAGAAAAATATTGTGTGCAACACTTATAATAACTCAGTTATTACCTTCTGTAAATTTCACATTCGCAAAGTAATAACCTTAATTTCTTTAGTAGTTACATAGCTATTATATTTCCTTATGTAATTTATAATGTAAATATAAGATTATTTATTATTTAGTTGTATATTTCAAGTAATATTTATTTTATATAAAAATTTATACTTCAGAGTTATTTCACTGATTATTTTGTTTAAGTTTTGCGTCAGTATTTAAATATTTTCTTAATCTTAGGGCACAAGTATAAATACCAATTTTGTATATATATATCTTTTTATTTATCATTAAAACTGTGTCTTGATATCAACAAAAATGCATAGATTACTAGGGTGCTTTGTAGTAAGTATATTACATATTTATAACTAACTGAATGGGAGAATTTGATTCAATGCAGTGAATTGTGAACCTAAAAAGTAATTTTCTGCTCAGTCCTTTAAAATCTATACTTCTGACATATACATTTTACGCGCAGTTATTTGTATACCAAGAGAAGAAAGTGAGATATTTCTTCTCGAAAATGCTGTTTCTTATAAAGCACCTGATGGAAGAACTACACTTTCTTCACCAGGAACACATATAATTTTGTTTTGAAAAATGCGAAATAGTTCGCTTGAAAAAAATTAGATTGGCATGTTGAAAATTTAAAAAGTAACAAAACGTGACCTTTACTTAAATGTTCGAAAAAAAATGTCAAATATATCAAATTAGAAAACAGTGTCACAATCATTGATTTCAAATAAAAGCAAAGCGTTAAGTTTTGATAATGTTTTTCAGTACCCTAACAGAAAATAAAGTTTTCATAAATAAGTTCTAAATTTAGATATCTTAATAGATATCATTGGGATATCATTAATGTCAAATCATACTGTTGTTTTCTATTTGCTAAAGACATGGCTTTACTTTTCTTGCAGAAGAAAAATGTACTTTTTTCCTCTTAGGAAGAAAAGCATCAATTTAATTTCTCAATTGAGAGAAGAAAATTGTATTTGTGTATTAAGAGCGTAAAGTGATTCTTTGTTACTCGAGCACGGTATTTGCAGCGCGAGCGGAAGGCGAGAGCAGCAATAGTGTAAGAGGAACAACGACAATTTACACTCGTGATACACACATAATTTTTGCTACGATTGCATCTAAAATTATTTAAAAACATATACGAACTGAAAATAAATTTATTCTGTGAACTGTCAATATGGCAAGTTTCTGTTTTGTTTGTATCCCTAGAAACTATTGAAATAAGCGCGCATTTACAATCTTTTTCGCGCGTTGCCATTGGAGATGAGCGAAAAAGATATTTTTCGATTGTTCCGCAGAAAATGTCAACTTTACGATGACAAATAAAAGCGTAATTATCAACTTTTCATAGCAATCGTAGAAAAAAGATATTTTCCGATTGTTTCATAGAAAACGTCAACTTTACAATGACAAATGAGAGCGTAATTGTCAACTTTTCATAGCAATCGTAGAAAAAACATATTTTCCGATTGTTTCATAGAAAACGTCAACTTTACGATGACAAATGAGAGCGTAATTGTTAACTTTTCATAGCAATAGAAAAATATCTATTTCTGATAGGGTCGTAAAAAATATATTGCTTTGTTTGTAATACTAACCTACATTCGCTTGAAATATTTAATTCAGATTCAAACTTACTTAATCTTTATTTCTACAGATTTTGTATCTAACTTTACATTCAAATGGACAAGAACTCACCCCAATTCCTAACAGCTACCGTGTGCTATCCACTGATGATAGAATATCTGCAGTTACACCTTGTAGGACAAATGAAGTAGGCTGGAAATGCAAAAACTGTACAACAGCACAGTTTTGTAATGGAAATATTGTAGCTGATTTTTATTTACCATGCTCAGCTATATTTCCTGATAAACCATATTGCAGCAACACGTCAAAAGATACTGATGCAGTATATCCTTGTGTCTCTAAAAGCGACTGTTCTACAACATATTTCAAATGCCCAGGTGTTGATTTCTACCCAAATGCATTGGATTGTAAGATGTTCTATATGTGTACAGTTAAAAATTCACCAGGGATTTTATATGCATGTACATCTGGCGGAATTTATAACCACGCTTTAAGATATTGTAAGCAAACTACGGCATGTCATACATTGGAAAAAGATTGTAATAATTCATACAAGATAATACCTTATAAACAAGGTAATATTCAAGATTCTAACTTATATGTTATTTGTCAGGGAGATAAAACGCCAATAATACAACAATGTGCAGTTGGTTTGTTTTATAACTTTCAATTGCAGATCTGTGACTTTAAATGTCCCAGAGAAGGGTTATTTGCAAATCCTGAAAATAATACAAGTTTCTTTCATTGCACGGTGATTAACAGAGTTTTGGTTAGTAATAAATACGACTGTCAAGTGGGTACAACATTTGATCCCGTTAAAAATGTATGTCAAATGTAGATTTAGAATCGTAGATACCATTGTAAGAGCGAGAATAATTATGTACAATGTTAGCTAGTAAATGTTATTGTTTTTCAATTTTAATATATTTCATTCATTTTACGGGTATAATCTGCAATAGGAATACATTTTATCACATAACCAATTATTACGTTATATTAATATTTATATAAAATGTGTATTTAGATTTAACTGATATGAAAAATATAAGAAATAATTATATGCACTGGTTTTTATTTTTTGTGGTTTTAATAATATAGTTGGTGGTCTAGTGGGTGGCTTGCGGTTCTTGAGGACCTGAGTTCGATTTCCGCAACCGATATACTGACTTTAATATCAACTTCTGTGGCTTCCCCTCCACTAACGTTAAAACTACCTCTGTGCCTCTCCTCCCGCCCCCTTTCACTAATGTATTTGGGGGCCGTGATTTGATAGCTGGTAACTGCACTTTTCGCGAATCAATACATTACTTACCGAGATCTGCTACGGCAGAGTGCCACACCCAGCAATGGGTAAAAGGCATTATGATATATTTATTTATTTTGAATAAAAGCTTACACCACTAAAATAATTTTCAAAAATTTGACAGTAGCAGATAGGTATTATCGGCTGAGCCAAAAAAAGCTTTCATTTTAAAAAATGTATCAGGTGATTAAAAAAGGCATCAAATTATGCCTTGAGAAACAAAGATTAAATAAAACAGGCATCAGTGAATTTTGTTGTCAACTGATAATTTGTCAATTGTGACAGATAATTATTGTCAAATTTATGATTTGAATCTTATCGGGTATTGTTATATTTAAACGGTATGGCTTTTACCAACCACCAAAATAATTATATTTGTAACAATTATTTTTATTTCCTTAAAAATATCCTTATAAATTCAACAGTCAATGTAAATTATGACAGAAAATTATTTAATTAATTTCAGACATACTCATTGTTTTATAGCACGATTTGATGTCATCGCCCTACTTGATATTGATTTCAATTTATATTTTTTATTTTGAATAAGATCTGTCAAATCATCCTAAAGCGGTATATTGATAGTGTTGTACTACTACTGTCGCTAAATGGACTACAGATATTTGATGTTCATATTATGATATTGAATTAATTATCTTTATATTATATTTTTATTTCTTATTATTATTATTATTTATTTTTTATTTTATGGGGTAGGGAGCTCAGTGGTATCTTATCGGTTTGTGGATCTTGAGAACCCTGGTTCTATCCCCACAGCCGACAAACAATTTTCACCAATTAAAATCTACCCTTGTGCCCCCCCCTCCACTAATGTTTTTAAGGCCGTGATTTGACGGCTGGTAACCGCACTTCACGCGAAAAAATAAATTACATACCGACATCTGCTTTGGCAGAGTGCCACACCTAGTAATGGGTATAAGGCGTGATGATATATTTATTTATTTATTTTTATTTTATTTCTTAGTTTGGAATGTTTAACTAAAATTATAAATAAAATAATAATATTTAGTAGTAATTGTAGAATGTAAATAGAATATTGTAACAGAGTAATTGTATTACTAATTCCACACTTTCTAGTTGCTGCATTTTTGTCTACAATCATTAATGAAAATAAAAGTTTGATTTGTAATTGACTAATGTTTATATGTATTTGTATAATTAAAGTTAACCTAGCTGTATTACAACTAGGTAATGCAATTTTTTTCTAGAATAGTTTATTATAAATTACTTATATAATTATAAAGTATATATTTTATTTATTTATCTACTACTCTGCAAAACAGAACCTTTAATTCTAATAACAGTTCAAGAAACTTATAATTTATAATGAAATCCAAGATCATAGTTCATTAATGAATTAAAATATATACCATGTATCTGCAGAAAATATGTACTGCCTTTTAAATTTATTTATAGCAAGTATATTTTATATACTTGTATAATGAAAATTAAATTTTATTCAAAATAATGTAATGTAATCCTCAATATTAGATTAGTTAAATTAATCATATTGCCAAAAAAGTTGGAAAATTTGGCTAAGTGTCATCGTTTCGACTTGGGGTTTTGAGAAACCAGGTTCGATTCCTACTGCCAACAAACTATTTTCACCACATTAAAACTACCCCTGTGGCTCCTCCTCCACTAACATTTTTAAGAGCCGTGTTTTTACGGCTGATAAGCACACTTCACGCAAAGAAATGTATCTGTTACCGAGATATGTTACGTCCGAGTGCCACACCCAGTAATGTGAAAAAGACGTGATGATATATTAATTTTTTACCTAAAAAAAGTTTAAATAAACTTTATCATTTAGTTTCCGAAAAGTGATTTGGTTTAACTTTTTATAGCCGAACTAGAATAAAATTAGATAATCGAAAGTTTTAAATTAGCTAAAACTTTTTTGAGAGTCGGGCTGGATAATAATAATTAAAGGTTTTGTAAATACCACATATATTTTTAATAATACAGATTTTATGTTTAAAATGAATACAATATTATCGTCACAATTTTAAATATTTATTTGTCAATATGAGAAGAATATTACAAATAAATAAATATATCATCACGCCTTTTACCTATTACTGGGTGTGGCACTCTGCTTAAGCAGATTTCGGTATGTGATATATTTTTTCGCGTGAAGTGCGGTTACCAGCAGTCAAATCACGGCCCCCAAAGATATTAGTGGTGGAGGGGCCACAGGGGTAAATTTAAAATGGTGAAAATTGTTTGTCAGCTGTGGTGATCGAACCAGGGTTCTCAAGATATTACTACAATACAATATTATGAGAAGGAATCAAATGGAACAGAAAAAAAATAAAATACAATTATTACTTCTAGTTGCACTTATTAAATATATTTTATTAATATGTTCTTCTACTATATTACTATGTAACAACAATATTATATACATATTATCCTGTAAATTCAGATTTCAGAATCAGTCTTATTTGGCACAGATTCTAATTACTTCATTAAATTCTTCATTGTCACCGCAGTCTTCATCTTCTCGAATCAGTTTTTTTCCATTGTAAAAACAGTTTATGAATTTGTTTTTGTGACCAGGGTAAGGAAAGAATCCTGCAGTAGTACACTGAAAGTTGCAATCTAACGTATCCTTATCAAAAATCAAACCTTCTGCACACTTTTCCAATTTTGGAGGCATTCCACCTTGACAAATGACATAATAATTATTATTCGGTTTATAAGGAATTATTTTTGACTGTCCAGCGCAATCTGTGATCGGTGTATAGCAAGGTGTATTTGTTTTGCATATTTTTTCTTTCGCATTGTAAACAGTATTATATTGACAGTAACGTATTACTGCACTATCTGCGTCTGTACTAGAACAAGCGTAATATGCTTTACAGTTTTCCATATTCGGATGATAACCAACTGAAGGACAATTGAATTCTGTCCATTTGCATTTAGTTGGCGTAGCAACACAAGTATTAAGGTTATCAGGACTTGTGTAGCAATATGGACGACCTGGATATTGAGCTGCACAAGATATAGTAATACTGTTTATACCCTCGCATGTTTGAAGTGTATAGCAATCTTTGCAAATAAATTTTTCTTTTGCGTCAGTACAAGATTGTAGCATTCGGGGCTGAATTTCAATTGGATCTCCAATTACTTGAAGTGTTACATTCAATAGCTACAAAATACCAAATTATAATTATAAGAAAACGAATTTCTTTTTCATACTGATTATAATTTTTTTCCACGACCAATAGTTATTTGTGTATTAAGAGCGTAAAGTGATTCTTTGTTACTCGAACACGGTAATTGCAGCGCGAGCCGAAGTCGAGAGCTGCAATAGTGTAAGAGGAACAAAGACACTTTACGCTCGCGATACACACATAATTTTTTCTACGATTGCATCTAAAATTATTAAAAGACGTATACGTACTGAAAATAAATTCATTTTGGCAACTGTCAATATGACAAGTTTCTGTTTTGTTTGAATCTCTGGTAACTATTGAAATAAGCGCGCATTTATAATCTTTTGCGCGCGTTGCCATTGGAAACGCGCGCATTTAACATCTTTTTCGCGCGTTGCCATTAGAGACGCGCAAAAAAGATATTTTCGATTGTTCCACAGAAAACGTCAACTTTAGGATGACAAAAGAGAGCGTAATTGTCAACTTTTCATAGCAATCGTAGAAAAATATTAATAGTACCTACTTAAAAAAATTATTAAATATAATATTTGCCTTTGATTTAACATTTAATTGTTTCACAAACAAAACAAAAAATTAAATGTATTATCTATACAGGATGTTTCACAACTAACGGCACTTATTTTAATCAAATATAGTTCTCAACTTACTGATTATGAAACAGAAAGATTTTTTTTTAATCCACAAAAATAATTGCACATTACTTTAAGCAAACATTTTTTCGTGCCACTGAAATAATACGTCACAGTAGTGAATGAAAATTAATGAACATTACAATTTATTTTATTTAATTGAAGTTGTGTAACCGTTCTTTCAATGGTAAAGGTTTGAAAAATATTGGTTTCACGTAATGTGCAATAATTTTTGCGAGTTAAAAAAAATCTTTTTGTTTTATAATCTGTACGTTGAGTACTATATGGAGTTAAAATAAGTACAATTAGTTACGAAAAATAACTGCAATAAATCACTAAAATAATCAATGATAATGAAAATATTGAAACTGATATTTAAAATTTGTCATGGAAAATATATTTTATTTCAACATTACTTGTAAAAATGACATTTCTCTCATTCAATTTAGTTGTGACAATAATCGTTTACCTCACTAATGATGAAAGTAAATAACTTTCCTCACTAGTGAGGAAGACAGTTATTATTACAACTAAATTGAGTGAGGGAATTGTCATTTGATTTATATAAGTATTAAAGTTCTTGTATTTATCGCAAACATAAAGATGTTTTGTGTTGAAAAAATAGTATGAAACACGTGGGAAAGAACCATTGGAAAACTCTTACTATTGGAGTAGTCGCTATAGCTTGAGCTCCAATTTTCGTACTCGTTTTGCAATTAAACCCTTGCCGCACTAGTATTACAATATAGTATTAAAATACTTACAATTGTTAAAATCAAAACTTTTCTAAACATTTTTGTTGCAGTCGTATACAGATTCAAAAAGAAAATACAATTAAAAAAAAATAGGTCTATTTATATTAATTTTATACTTGTGCATATGTTTATCTATCATTTATGCAAGTAAAGAATTTAAAAAGTCGCCAAATATATTTGCATAACTGACGTAAGAAAAAATTAAATTAAATGATAAGATTATTCGGATGCAAGGTGAAAGAAGGTGAAACAGTTAAATACAATTCCGTTATATATAAATTTAGGATTATCTTAGAATGTATTTCAGTTAATAAATTATCTAATTTATTAATTCAAAAGTGCTTGGTTTGTATTATAATAATAAAGAAAATATAATGTTAATAAAAGGTATTTAGTTTTTTTATATTTATCTTAAAATAAATTTTAAATAAAATATAATTCCATTTCCACATTATAAGATAAGGTAATTAATACCTACAACAAAAATATAGCGTTTTTCTACGAAATATTAACATATTTTATTCACGTAAACAAGATCATATAAATAGTTATTTATGTATCAAGAGCATTATAAAAATCTTGATAATTCCTCTGGCTTGACGATTTTTAAATCGTCCGAAGGAATAAACATCAAATAATTTTTTTATTGTTATCTATAAAATAAACTGATATTTTAATAGTTGTTTTTGTATTAAGTGCGCAAAATGAGATGATAAAATAAGAGTCGAGACCGCAGGTCGAGACAATAAAAATAATTCGAACGCGCCCAAAAAACAAGAATTTTTCCCACGAAATACAAACAATATTTTTTCCACAACTGTAAATAATTATTGATTTATTTAAGTAAATGAACAATTTTTGTTAGTTGTTATTTTTTAAAGTCTTTTAATTGTTATTGAATTTTAAAATGAAATTTATCAAGAGATCTATCTCTTATTGAATTTATTATATTTCTAAAATTACATTTTATTTTAAATAGACAGTAGTATTATTATAGTTACGCTCTCAATCTGACTTTATATTATTATTATTTACAACAAAAAATTAGTAATTCGTAGTATTATTTTACTCAAGTTACTTGTGTAATTATTACATCATACTAATTAAATATTTTGCTCATATTATTTAAATTAAAAAGTACATATTATAAAAATGTTTAAATAAATCCTTGAATAAGTTAAGCCAGTTACTATAAATACGCAAAATATTTTTTTATATTTTTGTATTACAACTAAAACTTGTGCGTCGACTACCAGAAAATATGTATATGAAAATTATTGGTTTTACCATTGTAAGTATTGATATATGTATATTACTTTCTTTGTGGTTTGAATTGGGGACTGTTGCACCAACAAAAGTTAAATTTTAAACTCAGTTTAAATAAATAAAATCAAATAGAAAAATTAATACGTTTTCATCGTATACCAATATTATTACACCTGAATTCATGTTAGGATTTTTTATTCCAAAACCGAACCACAATTTCCGCGGTATTATATTCCAGTAAAATTTCGGTTCGTTGTTCATACATACTCGTATTTTTGTTTTTACCATGGTATCGATACAACTGTAAAAGTGGTCAAATTATGATCGTATTGCGGTTCATTCTTGGAAAATACTATATAGACAAGTGAAAAAACGTACACAAATTTTGAAAAGATAGTATGTAACACAAGTGAGAAAGGATCATGGCAAAACTTGTACTATTGGAATACTCGCTGTCGTTTGTGCTTCAACTTTCGTACTTGTTTGCTATTAAACCCTTTCCTCACTAGTATTACAATATACTATTTAATATATATTTATATTTATTTATTATGTTTTATACGTTTTTATATACTTTGAAGGTAATTTTCTTGTATTTTAAACAGTTTTTTGTATATATCTACAAATATTTTAGTTATGCCTGTTTACATTACATTTAAATACATTTAAATCGCGTAGTAAAATACTCATAGATCGAAGAAAGTGAATAAATGATCTAACCTAAAGTCGGATTACTATATATTTCTAATTCCTCGTTAATAATCATGATTATATTTCACATATTCTGGATTGCTGAGTTTTTTAAGATACTCGGTTTGATATTGTTTGGGTAAATTCTAGCCCACACTGAATCCCGAAAGACAGAGAATTATTTGGAACTCTTTACATTATGTTACCTATTATGGTTTAGGTGTAATATAAGGTCTAATATAGATCTACTTTGTAAACGGGATTTAAACATCAAGTTGTTGGCAATGCAAATGACCATATTTAATTTAGTATTGTAACTTTAACTTTCTTTCAGTTGGCGTGTTTAGCACTTCAAATATCTGCAGAAGATGATAGTTATTTTAGTATTTTACGCTTTCTTCAACCACGATCAGGTGCAGAAGAATGCAAAGGAAACGTAGGATTTGGTTTTAAATGCAAGGGTTGTGGTTCACTTGTTCTTTGTGATGGTGAAACTTTAATGGTTACCACAACTTGTGCAAACCAATATCCAGGTCGTCCATATTGTGAAACATCAAATCATACTTGTATTGTTTCGCAAACTCCATGTTCAACAAAAGAATACATATGTAACGACGTTGGCTTGTTTCCAAACTTAGAAGATTGCAAAACCTATTATGCTTGTTCTACAATAGGTATACAAGGAAAGTTACGCAAGTGTTTGTACAATAGTAATTTTAATATTACCCAAAAAGCTTGTACGTCAAATTTCCAATGCGTTGCTCCAGTTTTAGAATGTAAAGGACAATATAAAGTGATGGCTTATAAACCTAATCCTAAATTGTATATTATATGCATGGGTGACTCTGATCCGAAAGTAAAAACGTGTCCAGATAATACAATTTATAATGGTACTACATTTATGTGTGAATTTGAATGTACATCCGAAGGAATTTTTAGTCATCCTACCAAAAATAATGTTAAATTTACCTGTATTTTAAACGGAAAAGTCCTACAAAAAATAGAAGAGACATGTCCAACTGACCTCATATTTAATAATGAACGTAAAGTCTGTACTGCACAAACTACAACTGGAGCTCCAAATGTAACTGAAAAGCCAACACTTCCACCAAACGAAGAGTAGAATGGATAGAATATTTTTAGAAATCGTCTAATATTATTATTATAACATTGAGAATTGTTTGTCTTAAATACATATAAATACTTTTAGATCTAAAATAGCGAACTGTATGTATCGTAATTGTTAATAAAATATTCCAAACCATGCACTACTCTGTTTTATTTCTTTCAAAGACATAAATGATAAGTAGTTACTAACGAAAAAATATTTGTTTCTAAATATTCTTTGTAATTTTGCTTAAGATTACAATTAATTTATTGCAAGTCGTGTGATAATTGTATTTGCTTGTTACAATTTTTATTTTATTATTTTATATAAAACATGGCTGCTTCGGTCTTGAATGTAATTTTCAGTCAAAATGAAGACTTTTATTATCGTTTTTATTCTTTCTTTGGTAAGTAAAGCAAATAAATATATCATCACGCCATTACTGTACGACAAATTGTTTTACCTGTCAAATTATAATATAAAAACTACATTTACTCATACATAACGAAATACGAATCCGGAGATCCCGAGTTCGAATCGCACTCAAGCTAAAAATTATATAAACTATCACACTGCGGCTCGGTGAGTGCGGACCCTGTACTGTAATTGGGATTTAATTCCTGTTGTACAGCGTAACATAAATAAATAAATAATATCACACTATATCCTTTCAAATGAGGTAGCATGAATTCTTGAAACATTCACAGAATATGTATTCATCAGATTTATCAAAAAATCAGCCTTCCTAAACATTTTTTATGAATCCTGCAGTTAATCTTTATAAACATTTCAATCCTGACATATTACTTTCGTTTTAACCACATACTTATTGCCTTACAAACAAACTCGTTTATTCCTTTTATCGATCTATTATTAGGTGGGCTACGAATCTTACATCCATAATTTCGTCAGCATTCATCTATTCCACCAATTTTCATTTTAATCTTTAAAAGATTCACTAGATTTATTCTGTAATTATTCTCTATTTTTTTTACTGTCACATCATTTTTGTTTCACTCACAAATATCATTCCTTTCATGCAACCGCGTTTATTTCTCCTAGTTGGAATACACCATCATTCATTTTTATCCATTTATTTCTTTCCCTTTAAATAATATTCTTCTTAATATATCCGTTAATACGGTGGTGTGGATAGCGTTACGAAATTAAAATCCATAGATCTCGAGCTCGAATCGCACTCAAGCTAAAAATTATATGAACTACCACAGTGCGGCTCGGTAATCTAATGGGATTAAGTTCAGATTAAATTTCTACAAACAACTTATTTCCACAGCATATGTACATCGTTCATGTTTTATCATTTACTGCCATTTCTTTATTTTATATATCTTTATAGTTCATTCATGATGGGACATCACAAAATCTTCCAAAACTGAATAACAATGACGTATCAACCTACTTAGCTCAACAATACTGCGAACATGGAGAAGTTGTACGATGTTCTGATGATTGCAAAGGTCGACAATTTTGTATGTATGGCACAGAAGTAACCATAGATTGTTACGCCCAAACTGGTAGATACTGTAACCGCGATACTCTTGAATGCACCTCAACATCTAATTCAGGCGATTGTAAAGAAGATCCTTTTATTAAGTGTCCTGGAATTGGTTATTACCCTCATGCGTTAAACTGCTCGAAATTTTGGCTTTGTCCTTCTAAACCTAATGCTACTCAATTGGATTGTGGTAAACTAATATTTGATCCATTAAATAAACAATGTAAGTCTGGTATTGCTTGTTATACTTTCTCACCAATAAATGGACTATGTAAAGGAAAGGATGGAGGAATAGTTGTGCATCCTTTGAACAAAGCTATCTATGCTTACTGTTCTGGGCCTTTTCCACAAATTGGTGAATGTCCAGATAATCATCATTTTAATACAAATAAATTAAAATGTGAATTTGATTGTAAATCTGTTGGAAGATTTGCGGATCCGTTAGACGAAACATGTTACTTTTCTTGTACTAGACCTTATTTAACTTTAGTATCTGAATATATTTGTTGTCCACCAAACCAAATATTTAATCCATCTATTCTTACATGTTCGCCACGAATGTAAATATTGGATTGTTCATTTTACTTACGACTGTATATTTTTTCTCTTTAGCCTGGTGTAAATATAAGTGTGACAGTAATTTCTATATACATAAACTTCAATTAAACATATTATTATATGTCAAATAAACAGAGAAATTCTAGTACGGTCGTAAAATTGTAAACGTCAAGTGGTAAAATGAACAAATAAACAAATAGAAATAAAATAAATATTGTTATGTTTAATAGAAATGAAATAAAGTTTTTAGAAATATACAAATTAACTTTTTTTATAATTGTGATTTTTACACTGTTTTCGCTAATGTGACGTATATGGGAATATTTTGGTGTTACCATAGTAACTATTCTTGAAGTAGTCTCTTACAATATCACCCACAATCTCTCCCTTATTTTCTAATTAGATAATTATTTGTAATTTGTAAAATAGTGTCGTTCTATAGATTTGAGAATCCGAGTTCGATTCCTGCAGTCGACCAATTTTATTCCTTATTAAAATTCCTCCTGTAGCTCCCGCACCACTAACATCTTTGAGGGTCGTAAAATATATTACGTATCGAGATCTGCACGCGCAAATTATATCATCTACTGAAATTTGCTACGGCTAAGTGTCACACCCAGTAATGGTTAAAAGGCCTAATAATATATTTATTTATTTTATTATATTTATATGGGGTAGGTGGCTCAGTGGTTTCGAGTCGGCCTGTGGATCTTGAGAACCCTGGTTCGATCCCCACAACCGACAAACAATTTTCACCAATTTAAAAAAAAAATCTACCCCTGTGGCTCCTCCTCCACTAATATCTTTGGAGGCCGTGATTTGACGGCCGGTAACCGCACTTCACGCGAAGAAATATATCTCTTACCTAGATCTGCTTAGGCAGAGTGCCACACCCAGTGATGGGTAAAAGGCGTGATGATATATTTATTTTTATTTATTTATAATATGAGGTAGGTGACTCAGTGGTATAGATTGTGAATTTGAGAACCCGAGTTCGAAATTCACCACATTAAAACTACCCCTGTGGCTCGTCCCCCACTAACATCTTTAAAGGTCGGTCAGTATTCGACGGTTGGTAACCTCACTTCACGAAAACAAATTTATCATTTACCGAGATCTGCTCTGTCAGAGTGCTACACTCAGTAATGGGTAAAAGGCGTGATGATATATTTATTTTTAATATTATCATAAGTTCGGTATTCTGTGAGCAACATAATTTTTATTTTTATTGTATTTACAACTATTGACGTAGCTGTTTATAGAAATATGTAATGGCGGCTCACAAACAGCTCTGTAATAAATCTTTAAAAAACTATATTTTTAGTATACAGACAGCTTCGTAAATAAGAGTTAAACAGAAAAAACAGAATAAATGTTTCTGGTCACAGGACACTGAAAAAGAGGTAATCTATAGAGTTTTACGAAAAATAAGGGTTGCTATTAATTTATCGAGCGGTAACAGATAATAACAAATCGATAAAATAAATATATCATCACGCCTTTTGTTCATGAAGTGCGGTTACTAGCCGCTAAAATATCACTGGTGCCACAGCCACAGAAGTAATTTTATTGCCGGCTTCAAGAATCGAACCCGAAATCTCAACTTTATAGTCCGACGTGATTCCACTGATCTCTTCACCCTATTAAAAATAAATATATCAACCTTTTAGTGGCATAGAAATCCTAAAATGTTATGTAATATGTTTGGATTTGAGAAACTTAAATTTGGTGTCAATTTTACGGTATTTCACAATCTGGAACGCACAAAAAATACGAGATATTTCCGTGTTTATTCCAATGTTATTAAAGGTGAATACGTACGCAATAACAATCGTAATATGTTACATATTTATTTAACAACGAACATAAGATAATAATTTTTATAATGTAATAATACTATAAATTATTGCTAAGCAACACGAAACAAACATTCACAATGTTATCCTTGATATTGTATGTTTGTTTATTTTTGGTGAGTATATTTCATATATTTCTTACAGTTTTATCAAAATTAATGTAACATAAAAATATATTCTATTACATGTTTCAGTTCATTTTTAAGGTACAATTTTTTCAGATTTCCAATCAGGATGTACTGTCTGAGTCAAATATATCTTTTCTTCAAAATGTCGATGGAATTTCAAATACAACTGAAAGTTGTAACGTATTAGAGAACACACTTCAAGGGTGTTCAGACGACTGTTCAGGCATAAAATTATGCATTGAAAACCAAACATATATAATAGATTGTCTAGTACAATCTTACGGAACAAATCCGTATTGTAATCAAACAAGCAATTTGTGCCAATCTACCCCTGTAAAATGTGGTAGAGCTCAACAAAAATTCCAGTGTCCCTTAATAAATGGTTTCTACCCAGATGTCTTCGACTGTAGAAAATACTATCAGTGCCATTTTGGATCTTTATATGAAGGAAATTGCAGTCATAGTGTTTTTAATCCAAAAATACCTGGCTGCAAAAAAGGTATTGTGTGCTACAGTTTTTCATCTGTCAATGGACTCTGTCGAGGAAAAGTTGGGAAAATTGTTGTCCATCCATTGGATAAAAATGTATATGCACTTTGTGATGATTTTCCGATTATATCAAGATGTCCTACAGATCATATTTTTGATTTAAAAAGTTTAAATTGTCGGTTTGACTGTAAAGTTACCGGGGCGTTTCCTGATAAGGATAATTATGAGTATTATTATTTGTGTGCCAAGTATGGTTTAAGATTGGAAGCATATCATATCAAATGTCCAGAAGGGTCGTACTTTAATGAATTTTTTGGGGGTTGTGTCATGGTTTAAAAATAAACTGCGTTTTATTTACCAGTTGGTTTACTTATATCAGAAATTAGGTCAAAGGTGATTGCCCTAGGAAGTGAATCAAAATGAGTGAGAATCAGTTAATTTTGTAATAGGATTAAAGTAATTAATATCAGACAATTCAGGAAAATAATTGATATGTTTCAGTAAGTATAAGTTATATTTAATACGAATGCCAAATGGAATACTGCTAGTATTGGTTTTGTTAATTATACAGGGTGGGTTTTATTAAGCAACTAATCAGTTTTGTTGGTTAACTAGTAACTTTAGAGAAAAAATAAATACACAGGCTTATACAGCAAAGAGGGGACATAATAGTATGTTTGGTAAAATAAAATATTAGGGGGGTGTGGCGAAGGAAAGTAAAGTTATATTTTTTAAATGGATATCAATAAAACAAACAATTTTTTTTGTTTTACAGGTTACCTGAAGTTTTATTCTAAATTTTTAAAATGATAATGTTTTTTGAATTTTGTGACTTTCATTTTAATTTTTAAATACAAAAAAGTACCCCTTTGCATTTAATAAAATATAACTTTAATTCCACCCACCACACCTCCCTAATTATATCTCCCTTCTTATTGTATAAGTCTGTATATTTATTTTTCCTCTAAACCTATTAGTTTGGCCAGTAAAACTGTTTCATTGTTTACAAAAACTCACCCTATATTCAGAGTTTTTCAAAATTATTGCAAAAAATTTTAAGAGTATATATTATTTGATGTTCTGATTACAACGTAAAAATATTTTTTCCAAACTTCGCAAAAATTATTGCATATTACTTTAAGCAAACATTTTTTGTGTCACTGGACTGATAAATAGTAATAAATAAAAATTAGTTAATAGATTTTATTTCATATTTGAATTGTGAAGACACATATTCAATTACATTTTAATCATATATAAGCAAAAACTGTACTATATCTCGTTTTATAAACCGTAACTGTATGTATTTTAAATTTTATTTTTGAAACCATTTATAAAATGAATAAAAAAAAAAAAACTTAAAAATAACTAAAATAAACATTTAAAAAATATATATTTAATTTAAATACATTATTTTATGTCTATTTAAAGATCGTCGTTGAATTACTAGACGCCTGCGTGAACAGATTCCTAATTAAACAACTACCGAACCTGTTTGTGATCGAACAGATCCACGCCGAATTAGTATCACCATTGCTGTCAGCAGTGAATTTTATATGTGCTACAATAATAATGTAACTTTTTATAGTGTTTTCAGTGTGTGATTTATGTGTTATTGTTTATGTAAGTAGTGTTAGTTTATTTCCTCCAATTTGAAGTCATCATTGATGCAGAGATCCCGACATTTGAAACGTAACAACAAAGGTAAGTGATTATTTAATTAATTGGTTTTGAAGGTTAACGTGACTTGCTTATAAATTTCTATTGCAAGTATTTCTGATATATTTTATTAAATATTCTACACAGATTGTTTTATTCGTTTTGATACCTTGATAAAAGTTTTAAACATTTTACGTCTGAAACATGCTTCAATCTGAAATACGTCTCATGTTGTACAAATTCTGATTTTAACGAATATATTTATGACTAGAAGAGGATTTTTTTTGACTGGAATAATTTTATTCATAAATAGATACGTATATTGTTCCAAATATATATTTTTTTATTTATTATTGCTGTGTAACATCAGCAAAAAATTAATTAATATTTAAATGTTGACGTGGCATGCTAATAAATTTGTACTGCAAGTATTTCTGACATATTTTATTAAATATTTGAATATATTGTTTTATTCGTTTTGATACCTTGATAAAAGTTTTAAACATTTTATGTTTGAAATATGCTTCAACCTGAAACACGTTTCATGTTGTACAAATTCTGATTTTAACGAATATATTTATGACTAGAAGAATATATTTTTTGACTGGAATAATTTTATGTAAAAATAGGTACTTATATTGTATCAAAAATATTTATTTATTTATTCGTTATGATACACAGCTGCAAATTAATTAATATTTGTAATTGATTATTTAAATAATTGGATTTGAAGGTTGCCTTGGCTTGCTTATAAATTTGTGTTGCAAGTATTTCTGACATATTTTATTATATATTGGAATGTTGAATTATCTACTCAAATTGTTTTTTTTTCGTTTTGATACCGTGGTAATGGTTTTAAACATTTTATAATGTCTGAAATATACCTCAATTCATGTTGTACAAATTCTGATTTTAACGAACATATTTATGACTAGAAGAGGATATTTTTTTGGCTGAGATAGTTTTATGTAAATATAGAAACTTACAAATAAATAAATATATCATCACGCCTTTTACCCATTACTGGGTGTGGCACTCTGCCGAAGCAGATCTCGGTAAGTGATATATTTCTTTGCGTGATGTGCGGTTACAAGCCGTCAAATCACTTACATTGTTCTAAAAATATTTATTTATTTATTTTTAAGTTACACAGCAGAAAATAATTCCAATTACAGGGAAGCTACAGCCTACACTGATATCTCAATCACTTTTCTTATAATTATTATTTATTTATTTTGTCACATTGTACAACAGGAAGTTAAGACCACTTATAGTAGCTTAGTCACATTCGTACGATTTAATAACAAATCGAAGTCAGAGAAAATTTATAAGAAATGACCTATTCCTTGTGAATTAGTAAACGTAAGTTTTATCTCGAGTATATATATACATAATACAAATATTATTTCTTTTTTATGTTTCATTTATTTTCAGTTACGAATGTATATGTACTGTAAGTGGGATTAAGTTCCGGTTGTACAGAGTAACTAATAAAATAAAATGTATTGCGTTTGCAATTTTAATTTAAATATTAATAATTCGAAGTATCTATTAAACCAATAGTACTAAAAAATTTACTGTTAATTTTGTAATTCTCTTTTGTTTGTGTATATCAACGATCTTAGAATCGGCTCTAATGATTTTGATTAAACTAGGTATTCCAATGTTATTTGGCTTCAGAAAATGATGTAGATAGATCTTGTCCTTCGAAAGAATGAATGAAAATTTATTTATTTAAAAGGTAGACATGCAATTTGATTGAGTAAGAGTAAATTAACTCGATATCACCAACTGATATCGATATATGAGCGAAAATTTGAAAGAAAATTTGAGAGAGAAGTTTTTATTTATTTCCTGGTTTTTTATTTTGTATTTTTTAGAGATGGGCGAATATCATCCGCGAATAGTCGAATGCCGCGAATATTGACATTATTCGATATTCGAGATTTTCGAATATTAACGTCAGTATATCGAACATTCGAATACCTCGAATATCGCGGCCATATGTTGACCTCAATTTTTGACTATGTTTTTCTTTATCATTTGTACATAAACTTAAAGCTATTACAATACTTTGAAGTTATTAATAACAAAGATATTTTGTTTCAAAACCATGAAGACGTACTATATTTCAAATTTGTTTTTCGCCAACATCAGCCCGTACGTTCCACCTTAAATTAGAAATTTTCGTCTTTTACTTTTTTGTTTGTACATTTTATTTTAATTTTATTTTATCTTAACAATTTCATTCAAATAATGAAAAGGACATAATTAAATAATTATTAATAATAAATAAATTAACATATAGGAGTATTCGAATATTCGAGTACCTCGAATATTCGAGATCTGATTAATATTCTTATTCGATATTCGAATTCGAGAAATTTGATATTCGCCCATCTCTAGTATTTTTACATTCTTTTCTTTGTTGTTCCCAAACGAAGCTTCATATATTACCTTTAAAGTTGGATCATCAAATTTAGAAACACGTTATTTATCTTGAAATTAAATTGCAATTATGATCTGAAAATAGTGCAATTAGATAGAAAAGAAGATAGGTGAAAGTAAGTGAAACATTGTTAGTTGCTCTTAAATTAGATTTTTATTATATACGCAGTACATTTACACAAATACATTTGACTGGCGGATAAAGTGACAATATGGGCTACAAAATACGGGAATACAAGAACCCTCGGAAAATATCGAGCGCTGTAGGACTTATTGTCTTCCATACAGTACATAAAATGTGGTGCTATGCAATTTATTGTCATAATTTTTGGTTTCCAATTAATATATCTTTGTCGTTTTACAATAACGTTACTATACAGTAAATAGAAGAACCTATATTATCTTATATGTCACACACAGCAAATTTAAAATATAACTAAAATTAGGATCCAGCCACCTCAAATAAAACAAACTCTGCAAATTTCGTCATGGAAATAAAACCTCTCCAAGCTTATTGTCATTATCTATTTCGTCTTGTACGTTAAAGGTACATCAATTGGCCCGTCAGAACATCAAATCTATTTTATAAGATTAATACTAACAATATAATTTGATCGTCTTTTCATTTATAGATTAGTTTAGTTCCTAATAAATCTAATATATATCTTTGGTAACTTTGATATATTATGTATCTGTGAAAATTATGATATAGGTATTCAGATATGGGTGTTTCCTTGTTTACATCTGTACAATCGGATTATATCTTCACAACTTAATCTTATTATCATACTAAGACATCAACTACAAATCAGATTGTCCTAATTACAATATTCATTATTAATTACAAGAAATACGATAAGATAATTAATCAGCGACGTAACTGTATTCTGCAATTCTATTTTAAATAAAGTAGTTCACTAACATTCAATCAAATTTTAGCATTCCTAATTTATCTTAAGGGAAGATGCAATAAATTGCAAGTATTTTTTACAAACTATCAAAATACCAATTAACATTTTTATATGTAAAACTAAATCTCATTACGAATTAGCCGCTGATTTTATAAATAAAACAAATAACGATGCAAATTGTAACACTATTTTATTTCAAGATAAAAATCTACAACAAAAAGTTAATCTAAAAAATAATTCACCTCACACCCCAACTCATAATTAAAACAGCTTTACGTATATACAAAAATTAATGACTTTTAGGTTATATTTTCATGTTATCACATCATTTATCTCAAAATAATTTACGAAAACAAATGTAACTAGGTTCGTGTCGGCCATCAGTTACATTCATTTTACTATAAAACAAACAACGTATTATAATAAATAAACAATAAAAAGTTATTTTGGAAGAGCTAACAACGAACTTCGATGGAGCAAATATACTTTTATTTAATTAATTATTTTTCATTAGTTTGACTTTGTAATCATTTTGTTGTTAAAAGAATATAGTCATTTTATTTTGGAGGTACTAAACAATTTATTTAATTGCATATATCATTCCTTGTTCGTAGATGTTTGTAAATCTCATTAGATGGTATTTTTTACCATCAATTTCTATTACCAGCCTTAAAATCATGGTATGGATCTATAGATTATAGGTAAATGAGACGAATAAAATATTAGTTAATTAAATGAATCAATTTTACAACTTTAATTCATCCAGAATTCAGCCTTTGGTTTCTGGAATTTAATTATAAATCAAATCTATTTTCATTTACTTTAAACAATTACAAACTAAGTTAAACTTTTTATCGAAATAATTATTGCAAACATGAATTCCCAAAATATTTAATAGAACTTGGAATACGTTGAACATTTGGTTTCGTTTATTTTCCACTCTCAAACAATCTTAAATTATTTTAGATAACCGTGCTTCAAATAAAAGTAAATTTTCCACCAGTTTTATTTGAACCATTTTTCTTTAAAATAATTTTAAATGGTTTATCAGCAGAAAATGAACGATACAGAAATATTAACGATTGCAATATTAATTAAAGTCTGCTCCATCGATTCACAACTAAACAACAACTAACAAAAACAACAACAAAACTAAAAACTTACAACAATCTTGAATACATTCCAATGGCACAGATGTAGTATTGTGTAAAGTGTAATGTGTTACGGCTAGAGATGTTATAGTAATTCCTGCGGAGACTGGGTAGTTGAATAGAGCTTCCTAAGCAGGATATCTACCGCAGGAAGTAGAAGATAGCGATTGGAATCGTCTACCGCAGGAAGTAGAAGAAAACGCTTGGACTCTTCTAACGCGTCTTTCGGGAACTCGGAGTTGATTTCGGGCGTCCCATCTGCGGGATACGACCTGGGGGACACAAATATCACGACGATATTAAATAAGGGATTAAAACAGATGCAAGCAAATATTTTTCAGGCTGATTTTATTGTACTCATTACTGGGTATGGTACTCTGTCGTAACAGAAGTGTTGGTACCACCATGTCGGTTGTGAAAATCGAACTCGGGATCTCAAATCCATAGGCCAACACAATACCAGTGAGCTATCCATCACATTGTAATAAAGTACAAGTTATTTTTTAAATTTTAAGACAATGATTTAAAAGAGTCAGTATAATTTGTAATTTAGATGTATCGGTCTTCAAGAAAAGTAAAATATTTATTTTGTTATTGAAAGACTTTTTTACTTCAAAAAGTCTGTAAGGTTGAAAAGTTTGAAATACCTGAAAAATATTTGCTTCATATCAATATCAATTTAATCAAACTACTTTTTAAAAACTAACATTTATCTACGACCCAGAATAAATTAATATTTTGAATCAATATTTCTATACAATTTATTCTGTGTACATAACGCTGAAATAAGTGTATAAATATTGTACAAAAACACAAAAAACAAATATGAAACATTCACTGCCACTACGTAGAAAAATTCTAAGGAAAAAACAACTAAAACATATCAAAATCGATCACAAATTCACTAGATAGCTGCCGGGAGCATGCGAAACATTTATCTACTTGTTGAATTGAAAAGTGTCGTAGAAACGATGTTCAGTTGCTGATATTTGACAGAAAGAGTCTGAAAAGAACTGTTGTAGAGCTTCCGCTATTGATGACGTGTTGATACGCTAAAGCAGCGCTTCTCAAAATGGTGACAGGGTTCAATTCTTGAGAGACACTATCTAGATATTAAGACATAATATAATACATGGTTTTGAAATTTTTAATAACTATTTTTACAAGTTTATTACTAAAGCTGAATTTATAATGAAGTAACGTAAGAGGTAACGCTGTTGGAATAAAGTAAGAAGTAATGCAAGCGATTATAGAATATCGAAATCTTTCATATAACTTCGACTTCTCTTGTTTGAACTGTCTGTTGTATAATATTTGATAGTTCTTTTATTTGATCTTTGTAATACTTTTATTTATTTATAACTTTCTTTTGATTTGATTTAATCTGAAAAATTTATAATATTTATCACCGATTACTATAATACTCGTACATGTTGACCATCCCTAGATTAGGTAAAAATACTGACATTTGATTGAACACAGGTAGAGTATTTTAGGTAACTCAAAGCAGAAAGAAAATATAAGTTGGTTATCACTTGCTTTGAAACTTGTACCTTGATGTTTATTTACTTTATTCGAAATCATTACTAGCTGTAGTACATGCTTAACTTTTTATTTGCTCCTTCTATATAAATGACAATTTATAGATATTTATGGTAACTAAGTAAATAAGTAATTACAGGGCCCTGTAAAATTTTACAGGCTCATAGAAGAGACATGTAAAATTGTACAATGCTCATAAGAAAACTAATTAAATACGGAAGCTCACTTTTTCGTCGCTTGCTTTACAAACTTTCCAGCTCGCCCGTAAAAATTACTTTACTAAGCTGGCCATGTAAATAACTACTTCGTTACCCATATCATTCGCTTTACCTTTTACGTTACTTCAATATAAATATAATTTTAACGTCGCATATTTTCCATTATGTTACAGTAAATATTGTGAGATAATTTAACTATCAGATAGATTTATCTGACTGATGACGAATTTGTGAGAGATTGTATTAGGAATACTTGGTGCATAATTATTTCGTGGATATCCTAGAAGAATGAAAAGTATTATGAAAGTAGATAAAATAAAAGAGTGTATTAAAATTAAAATAAAATAGTTTGGTGAAGCTTAACTGCAAATTTGTTTTGATAGTTCATTGAGTTAAAATAACATTAGTTTAAATTTATTTACATTTTTATATTAATAGTAATAAGAAATATTTTCGTATATCATTTCATTTAGAATATTCTCAATTATTTTTTGTCTAGCGTCTTAAATCCCGCAGTTTTAGTGTCACTCCACTGTTCCCGCTAAGTTTTTGTGGTTCCAGTATCGATATAACCCGAACGGAAATTGAATCCTACTCAACTGCTGAAGCAGAACTTTGTCTCGAAACCATTATCTTATTTTCAAGTTAAATTGTTTCACATTGTCTGCGTAAACTTCGCGAATTGTGGCTAGTGTCGCCTTGGTGGATAGCCACTTTGTGTGGTGCATACATGAAACAAAAATATAGACGCTGTAGACGCGATAGTAGCCATTGTTGTGCGTTGATCCATGATCGCGGAACCGAATTCACAGAAAATTTATCCGTTTTGGGTGCCTATCTTTTATGGCTTTTTTCCCTTATTTATTTATGCTACTCTGTACAACAGAAACTGAATCCCAATGACAGTACAGGGTCCGGGCTCACCGAGCCGAAATTTGGTAGTTAATATAATTTTTAGCTTGAGTGGGATTTGAATTCGAGATCTGCGGATTCGAATTCCGTTTTTTTGTGTGTGAGATAATATCTTTATTAATTAAATCATAATCGAATTCCGTAATGCTAACCACACCACTGAACTGCTGAACAATAAAAAATAGAAATTTCGTTTGAAAATAGTAGTTCTAAATATAACCTTACATTTAGGTATTTTAAAGATTTCTACTTTATTTTTCAAAATATTTTGCAGACACTTATTATCACAAATAATAAAAGGAATGATTTGCCAAAATTGTACTACCTAAGAGATTTTTTTATTTATTTATTAAGCAGGCTGAGTATGTAAGAAAATTAATGTTTGTGCGTCCAGGTTGATGATTTACAACCATTTCTTTTAGGAGTTTAGTCTTTAAGAAAACCACCGGTGATTTAAGTCACTTTATAATAAAATAATGTAAAAAGTATGTTTTAGGAAACACCTTTCCCAAATCGTACTGCCCTGTTTCCAAAATCGTACTTATACATTAGGAATGAGAATAATATAAAATTTGTTTTTAATAACTTGACAAAAAAAAACTAAATAAAATTAATAAAAATATTTTCAGAATATACGAATCAATATAATCTATACAAGTACTCGTATTGTATTTTTAATAACATACAAACACCAAATTTTATGGAAATACGGTTTAAGAAATTTTCCAAAGATGTTAAAATATTGTTATAACATTAATAGTAGTCAATCAAATAAATTTATAGAAATAATAATTACAAAACAGGCAGGTAAGAATTATATAAAAATTTGTTGAAAGCTGCTATGAAGATGATCTTCGAACCGTAACGTATTCTTTTGTTCATGTTCATTTTGTTTTAAATATATCATAATTTTGAACTAGCGTTCCATTTCGTGAAATTTTCCTTTTCAAGCCCTGACAAACATATAAAAATTTGTCGTAATTTTTTTAGTCATACCGATACTAATGCATTAAATATTTCTTAAAATATTGACAACAGGCAATTCGGAAAGTGTTTCTGTAATGTTAATAAATGTTTAATAATGATCTTAGTACCATATTTCTTGTAAAAACAATACACCTACTTGTACTTTTTAAGTAATAATAATGTTACAACAACAAAGGAATACATTTTTGTTTGTTCATTTAACAGCTTTTTTACAAGTTATTAAAACGTAGATATAAAACCCGACAACCAATTGTGGTCATTTCAAAAACGCGCAAAAATTATTGTCCTTTTAGATAGTATTTTATGAGTGAAATCCCCACTTATCGTAACGATTTATGTAATCTTTCTCCATTAATGCATACTGGAGCCATATTTCATATACATCATAAACAATATTATCTGCAAGAGTGCTAAATATATTCCAGTGATCTAATAAACTTTTTATGTCGTTCCCTCGTAAATTTCAAGTATATCGGCCATTTATTTTATACTAGAAGATAAACGCTGATTCTCGAAGCAAAATTTTCTAATTGGCAATTATTTTTGATACTGAAATAACATGTTATTAAAATAATAAATAATAGCAACTAATATAACATCGTACTGTCACGAAATTTATAGATCAGTAAATGCCACTCTTTGGTCTATCGCTAGCGAAAATATGAACTAATTTTGGAAATTTGTTGTGAATCTAAAAGATATTTGCTGTGTATTGTAATCTTATATATATTTTGTTTTTAAAGTCAGAAAGAATTGAATCTCCTTGCCTAGCAATAACGTTACCATGTTGCTACAACTGTCAGTGATTAATATAGTAAATCTTGGTAAAAATTTCTTAAAACCAATAATTTATTTTTCCTAGAACACACAGTTCTTCGCAACAGTCTTAGATTACAAGTTTTCTAAAATATTTTCACGTTTCGCAAATTTTTATTCTTATCTCCATTGTCGCTTCCTTTGTCAATGAACAAAGAGATAAATAAAAATACTTTGTTCCACAAAAGAGTAACATGAAACATAAAGTTATTGTAAAAGCTCCATAATTTACATCGTTCGATAAATCCATACGTTATCAAAACTGCTTTCTGCCAGGAAAATGGATAAACATAATAAAACCATTTTCTATACGACGCTCATAATTTACAGCAAATGGCTTACGTTTATATGGTGCGTGTGGATACAACCGAAATGGAAAATGATTGTACCGCACAAGCACAATCAGTTAGAGCTTTGCTTCTGCGATGTTCGTTTAGTGAACGAAATATAATCGAACCCAAAAAAAAACGCATCAACGAATGAAATCAATTATTCGATTCCTTTTTCTTGTTTAATTAATGACTGGAGTTAATTTATTAATTATTTTATTTATAAATTTGTGTCAAAACAAATACTAATTTTAAAAATAGTTTTGTTTTACTTTCAAAATATGCTGCCTTCCTTTGTTATCTTTTTAGATTCGTTGTTAGAAGAATAAACGTAAGTAATTTGAGATAATTTGAGTATGTGGAGCGGACGTCGAATGAAAGATTAAATAAACAGCTGTATAGGAACGAATGGCTAGCCTCAGCAAGTGCGAGAAGAATAACAGATGCATCAAGGAACGTGCGTTGTACTTTTTTTCGTATATTCTGCAGTATTACATTTTAAAGTTTATAATAATATTTTATAATATAATGCCACCACTGAAACTGAATTAAATATGGTACTAAAATTGTGTTAGAGATTAACCCGTTTTACGAATTTGGTTAATAAATATTTCTGTAATATCAGAAGCCTTGAAATAAATTAAATATGATGAATTTGGAATGCTGTAAATGAGAATGTAATTCAAGCATGCTGCTATGCAAGTGATTTCTAATAAACTAAAATTAAACATTAGTACGAGAATAAATGATTATATCTACTAATCTACAAACTAACTGGTAATAATTTAATGCTTTGTTTGAACAATATTTCATGCATTTAACGTACAAAAAAGGTGCTGACGACAAGAATAAACATTTGCTTAAATAATCTAAGCAAAACGAACCTACATCTCTACCAACATGTAAAAGAACAAAAGAATTACGACCGTGGCCAGCTCAAACATAATTTACATTTTTTAATTATTTGAGTTACCGTTCAAAGAATTATCAACAATTTACATTTTCATTACCGGAACTTTTCTAGGTTACCATTATTTGAAAACAATGCAGAAAATTGTGAACATTATTCGAAAATAATGGACCAATAAACTGAAAATTAATAGTGCAGTGTGTTTATCAATAAAATGCATGTGAAATTTTGTGCAGAAATAATGCTCTATTTTTAGTGCTATTACTTACTGACGAATTAAGTTTTGAAGTCATTGACGCATTGAATTATCGTCTTCGAACGGAACTCCTAGAAAGAACATGTTTCGGTTATTCCCTACAAAATAAAAGGTGAACATTTCAAACAATATTCATTTGCACAATTCATATCCTACAGGTCTACACCTTTTATTTTGTGTTTAAGTGTTGTAATTATGTGATATTTCAAATAGTTTGAGATTGCTTGGTCGTCTTCTTCGTGTGCTAAAGTGGAACATGTACATGGTGTTTCAAGTTGTTCTTATTTCATCCCGCAAAACAAAACCCTTTTGCTTATTGCAACAAATGATCATATAAATACAAATCAGAAAATTTACAGACCTTTAAAGTTTCATTACAATCTCAATAAAACTTCAATTTTAAAGTAAATTTAAACATGTAAAAGTAAATTAAAATTATTTTTTTAAATAGTTTGGAAATGTTTGATAATCGAAAGATTGAAACATTTTAAATGCCGGCTGTATCCTTTCACATCAAATCAAAACAACAACTTTGAAACACCATCTCGTAGTGCTTCTAAACACCCACACACACTTGGTACTTGTTTCTCGTGCCTCTAGTTGCTCCAGACCAATCCGCTAAACTGCAAACCGCTAAAACACCAAATCTAACACTACCCCAGACAAATACACACAAAAAACATGACATGGTCTTCTACTTAGTGGGGATTCATCAAATCACCATTAACACTGTTTCTTTCTATTTGTTTTTAAGATTAACTCTTCCTTCCTAATCTGTAATTCGATCATTATCTGTTACCATTAATGACAATCTATTTTTTTTAAATTAGTCTACAGATTACCAACATTTTGGAAGGACTTTACACAAAATTCATCCAAATAATTATTTGTGTACGAGATAAATTCGTTCTATCAATATGACAAGTTTCTGTTTGAATTGTATCCCTGGTAACTATTGAAATAATCTTTTACAATTTTCATTTTTTATGTCGCTGAAAACTAGTAAAATTATATTTATTAAATGGAAATTGATTATATTGTAGCGATTGTAATAGTTATTTGTGTATTAAGAGCGTAAAGTGATTCTTTGTTACTTCGGCTCGCGCTGCAATAGTGCAAGAGAAACAAAGACACTTTACGCTCGTGATGCACACATAATTTTTTCTACGATTGCATCTTAAAATTATTCAAAAACGTATACATACTGAAAATAAATTCGTTCTGTCAACTGTCAATATGACAAGTTTCTGTTTTGTTTGTATCCCTGGTAACTATTGAAATAAACGTACATTTAATATCTTCTTCGCGCGTTGCCACTGGAAACGCGCGCATTTAACGTCTTTTTCGCGCGTTGCCATTGAAGACTCGCAAAAAAGATATTTTTCGATTGTTCCACAGAAAACGTCAACTTTACGATGACAAATAAGAGCGTAATTGTTAACTTTTCATAGCAATCGTAAAAAAAAACCTTGTGTGTATTTCGAGCGCAAATGTACATTGTCGATTTCAATTGACAATGTACCATTTTGTGCTCTTAATACACAAATAGTTATTTTAAAGTTTTATTTTATTTTAACGACTATTGACAGGTAATGTCAAATGATTTGTATTTTGTTCGTAATCAATGAGAATTATTACAACATTGTCACGTCTACACGGTTTTAACTAAAACCAAGTTAGAACTAAACTTTTATTAACATCCATTGTATAAATCGATAAGAGATAATGATCCAGTTACAAAATATAAAAAGAAAACCCCATTAGGCAGACCTCCACGTCATGATCTACAACACACTGCAGGACACAAGAGACCTCTCCTGCTGATCACCGCTAGCCGACCGACCGGATCGGTTGAACCTGCGGGCAGTACGGAAAGCTGGAAGCCATCCTAACCGCGCCAAAGCACCGATGTGTCTCTTTGAAGGTCGGAACCGCGAGGATGGTGTTGAAGATCGAAACCAACCGGTGCGGGCTACTGAACCTGGGAAAGTTGTGTGAGGGAATTGGATAATAATAAGTACTTTGCTAGTCATGTACATAGTATAACGCTGTAGCTCTGTAGTTTCGGCAAGCTACAGTGCATATAAATCCTTACAGTGCATTACAATTATAGTACTTACGGTTAAACACAAAATAATATTACACAAATATGGCAATCTTAGAATGTTACTGTAGTTAGTAAGGCACATAAATAGTACCACTATCAATGGTTATAAAGCAAGATGGGTATAACAACAAAGACAAAATTAATTGTCATCCAACACTTGGTGAAACAAGGTTTAATAAAAAATATAAAGTAAACACTTGGCTATGTTTCACAAATTTCAGCCTCCAAGTCACCTTATATCGTCAGAGGCTGGCCAACACAGTTAGTAACCATAGACGCGTTTCGCTCTTATTAGAGCTCATGTGAAGAAGCTGGTGACGAAGAACTGTGCCAGCTTCTTCACATGAGCTTGGTTCTAGGTGAAGAAGTGAGTTATACCATACTGATGAGCTCTAATAAGAGCGAAACGCGTCTATGGTTACTAACTGTGCTGGCCAGCCTCTGACGATACCCTCGTAAGGTGACTTGGAGGCTGAATTTTGTGAAACATAGCCAAGTGTTTACTTTATATTTTTTATCAAGATGGATATTTTTTCTAAACCCTGTCAGAATAGTGCATTACGTGGCTTGGCTGGAACGAGTTCTATTTTAACGAGTTGCCAACTTTACACGAATAATTATAGCATACTTTTCAAATAAAATTACTTTATTTATCAATAAATTACTTGTAATATTGTTATAGTATATTAAAATATAAAATCTGAAATGGTCAGTTGCACCAACAAAACTTGGTTTAAATAAAGAAAAACAAACCATAATTACATGTCATATATAATAATTAATATTTGATATGCTTTTATTTATTTAAACCAAATTAAAATTTAAGTTTTATTGGTGCAGCTGATCATAAGTGCGTCATAACAAGACGAGAAAAAGTTGGAAAAACTAGATCCACAGGGACGAGTATTTAAAAAAAGTAACTACTATTAATCACTTATAGTCATGTGTTACTCCTAGCAGACCATATACAGGCTGGTGACTCGCTCAGCCGGTCATAGGGATTTAACATGGGAAATCAGTTTTTTGCAATTTCTTGCTTCCCTAATTATTTTAAGCTAAACGCGTCAAATAAAAGTTTTAGGGCATAAAATTCTGCATCTAAATCACAACGTCAAACGTTGATGTTTTGACAAATAATACGTCAAGTATTTTTTTTTGTTAAATTCCATGGTTATCAATATTTTCAACGTAATTTTCGACATTTTCATATTTAATTTTTGTCGTTACAAAGCACGTAAAAGTAAGTCTGTTTATTGATCTAGAATTTTATGCCCTAAAACTTTTATTTGACGCGTTTTTGCTTAAAATAATTAGGGAAGCAGGAAATTGCAAAAAAACTGATTTCCCATGTTAAAGTCCTATGACCGGCTGAGCGAGTCACAACCCTGTGTGTAGAAAACCAATACCTGTTTTTGTAACATACTTTTCTGATAAAATGTACAGTACTGTTCGTGTACAAATATTGACAAAGCGAAACTACATCTGTTGTTAACTTCAAAGGCATTTATGTAGTAACAATAACCATAGCACATATGTTGTATGTTCATGAAAGAGTCTTTATACAATAGTAACATTTTGTATTAGGACAATTCAAGACCTTTAACCTTTGTATTGTGGTAATAACTCATTTAACTTCAAATAAATTAAAAACAAATAAACAAAAAGATTTATAAAAAAGTAAACAGGCATTATTCTATTCTGTAACTCGATTATTATCTGTTGGCAATCGATAATTTTTATATTTTTTGATTACTCTACGGAGTCTTTTAAATCAACAATTCAAACAAAAACATAAACGCGTCTATGGTTACTAACTGTGCTTGTTGGTCTCTGAGATGATGACTTGATAAGTCGACTCAGAGGATGAAATTTTAGTGTTTTTAAATATTTTATTTTCTTTTAAATCAACCAATTAGTTTCATTAAAATATGTTTTACAATGCTCTCAATAAACTGTCATTTTTTTTCAACTACTGTGTGAAAAGTGAGTCAATATCTAATCATTTACATATAACCTTGCTTATATCTGTCATGGATCAACTAACTTCAAATCCTATGGCAACTCGAGAAAATATATGATTGCTATTGGTTGAAAATAGGTCGTTGAATATGACTTTTTACACTACACTAGAGTAATGTGAGCAGCGTAATGTATATAAAGTTAGGTACATAATGAAACTATTATTTAATAGTTGCATAAGACGTTATTAACTAAGAGAAAAAGTTGAATTAGAATAATTTTTAACAGTTAAATATTTAAAAACGTTATAATTTCTATAGTATACATTAAACGAATGATTATTTGTTACACATTTTGTTTTACCATTGTTATTTATCTAACAACATGTATTTTAATGCTGATGTTAATTAATTATTACATAAAAATAAAAAAAATATGTAAAATGTGGTGTCAGCCATCTTGGTTATTATTAACTTTTAGCATGTAGTTAGCTAACAACATAGTTAACATCGTTTTATGTAAACGGGATAAAAAATAGGTATTATCATCAATCGATTATATATATAATAATAAAGTTATAGAATTGGGGACTGTTTATCAACTCAATTTAATCTATTTATTTGAATTTGATGGCATATTACTTTACAAATGAGAATTAGAAAATTCCTGAAGTTATATCATCCAAGGATATTATTTTCATTACGTAGGAAATGCTCTAATTAATTTCTCATCATTAATTAAGGAAAACTTTGCAAAACTAATCCAAAATCACAAAATCACAGGTCTGGGTAATCGCATAACTTTCATACAACACCTTTCATATCTCTCTTTTAATATCTTTCATCATTCTCTACTTCTGCTCTTTGTTCGTCCTCTTTATCTTTCATAACTATCCTGTTCCATCAGCTTTGAGTATTTGATGGCTGATAGCCTCACACGGAAGTTGTAGGGCGAGAGCGCGTGCTAATGGAGGAGTTGAAGGGTTTTCCGTCTATTTTGTGAAGTGTTTTCAAGGACCCGATTGACAGTTTTGTAATGGAGAGTATGACGTCAACAGAATTTAATAATAGATCCTATGAAAATATTCCTATGGTGTGAATACCGATATGTACATGAAAATAGCAACTTGTTGTTCCAATATTATTCAATCGTTATCCTCTGAATATATTACAAATATTGAGTTTAGGGATATTTTTAGTGGAATATACATAACCTACAAAATAGTTATTTGAGCATTAAGAGTGAAAAGTATTACTTTGTTATATGATAATTACAGTGCAAACCGAAGCTGTAATAACGCAAGTGTAACAATGACAGTTTATACTTAAAATGCACTCATATTTTTTTCTAATAAAATATGTTTTATTGAAGAATTTTTCATAAAAGTAAATTTGGAAGTCTTTGAAAGTAGGAAAGATACGATGCATATAGTTGAAGAAAATTTAAAAATAATACTATCCTATCAGAAAGTAAAATTTTCGGAAATAAATTAGAAATTTAAAATATTATCTTGACAGATGTCACTTTGATGTTATTAATATTAAATCATACCGTTATTTTCTAGTTGCCATAGATATGGCTTTACTTTTTACTTCCTTGTATGAAGTAAAGGAAGTATTGTAATCGCGAAAATTTTCAGTTCTCAGATTTCAGTGGAAATACGCATTTTGGCGCTCCCTGAGTCCATTTTGACTAATTTCGTCGTGACGTCTGTACGTACGTATGTATCTCGCATAACTCAAAAACGGTATGTCGTAGAATATTGAAATTTTATATTTAGGACTGTCATAACATCTAGTTGTGCACCTCTCTTTTTGGTCATTATATAACTTCTGGAAGTAGTACTTTACTTGAAGCCTATAATAGATTTTCATGAAAAACTATATTCAAATATAATTTAAAACTATCCAAATTTGGTACATAAGACTACTATATCAATGGAAATAACATAATAGATTTTGGTTAAAATACACTAACCGGAAGTGACACATTAGATGAAGCTGCTAACAGTTTTCCTTAAAAAAATGGTATTATTTTAATTTTAGAAATAAATGCTGCAAATAAAAGTTTTAGAGAATTAAATTCTGCGTCTAGCACATTAAGAATTTTTAAATTAACCTTTTGCATAAGCGAGATATCTAAATTTAAATATTATATTTTTTTTGTTTTTTGTTTTAAATAAGTTTGCTATGGATTAGAACAAAAAATAAAAAATAAAAGATTTCATGTCAAATTAAAAAAATATCTATAGTTTAATACGCATACAAGGAAGTCATGTGGTGTCCACATCATATTTTTTCCTTAGCGATAAAAAGTATCAATATCTTTTCTCAATTAAACAAATATTATTTTATTTTCTAACATGGGCATGACAAAAATTATGCGTTAAGCTAAACAAAAATTTCATGGTACTGAAAAGAATTAAGATTACCTAGACTTAAATAAGACTATAATATTAATTAGGGTTAAAAATAATCAAACTTATTGTAAAATGAGTTAATTTAAACATCTTAAAATCGTTGTAAAATTTGTGGAATCGAAGCACCCACCAAAACAATATAAATGCATCTACTTTTCGCTTTCCGTCTTACTTTCCGGAGTTTCCGGAGCAGCTGACAGACTCCGGGGTTTACGGTACCGTACCCAGACCTCGAAACCCGATACCCTCAACACTGGAACGTGTTGGTTATATGGGTTAAGGGAATTCGTTTTCCTCGGCTTAGGCGCTATTTTATGAAGCTAGCTGCTGGATAAAGTTGGATGGTGCAATATTTTATTTTCTGGGGATTTAAATGGAAATAGACGGTGTACTGTTATAGAATGTTTTCTTATTTTTTAGAGGAGGATTTTGGTAATTTAATCAGTGTTGCGTTACTTTTTTCATTTTTTATTTTTGGTAAGGAGAATAAGAACCGCCGAAAGAAATGTCAATTATTTCAGAAAGCCAAACAATACTAATTTTCTAAATATGTGAGAATTTGTAATATTATTTAATATACAAGGTGTTTCAAAATTATTCAATATAAATTAAGGGTATATATTATTAGATCTATTGATAATAACGCAATTAACTTTTTCGAAAACTGTCATATAAAGTAAAATTTACATGACAATTATCAACATGCGAAATGAGTGTTTTTTGTCTACAGAACACAAAAGACTTTTGCATGCAGGATGCAAAAAACTTTTGCATCCTGCATTTTTTTCATAGAAGAAAGGCTCACAATTTAATAAAATTTGCCACTTTATTTTTTTGCTTAGAAACAATACTTCTATTCTTTAACAAAATTTATATTTAATGTTCCAATTGAGCAATTATTCATATTTATCCCGCTTGAGGTAGCTAACTGGTGTGCTGGAATAGTTTCTTGTGAAATGCAATGAGAAATGCTATTCGAATCCCAATAAATCGCAGAAAAAATTAGAACGTTTGTTTTATTATTATTCTTTATTTTATTTTATTTTTATTTTTATTCTTTTATTCATACATTCCACATAGTGAATCCATCCCGACTGATGCAAACGCACTTTTCCAACAACATTATACTCAATTTTACTTTTATAATTCATCATGATTTAATAACGTTATGAACTAATTGTATTTTTCTCTTGAAGCATATTAATTTAAATAAATTGAAAACCTAGATTATTTAATCGATACTAGTGTCACATCTCCTAAGGATTCATATTACTTTAAAAAAATGTGTTAATTTAATTTCTTTAACTAGTTCTTTGAGCTGAAAAAATTTAAAACAAAAGTTATTTGAAATTATAATTTTACTTACTGTAATAAGTTTTTTATAATAATAAATAGTTCTTTTTAATTTTCTAAAGTACTATCGACATGTTTCAATTTAAATAAATAATATTTACTTCTAGTGAATAGGGTAAACAAATGGTTATTAGAAAATTAAATTCTTTATCAAGTAAGTACATAAATACAATTTCAGAAACTATATTATTTATTTTTACTTTCATTATTAAATCATCACTAAAAATAGAGAATTTGAGTTTGAATAGATTGTTGTTAAAAGAGTAGCTATGTATCAATTGAAATGGTTAAATCATGTTGAACATTTTTCAAATAAAAGATAAGAAAATATTGGTGAAATCAGAGGTGCACACCTATATTTATTGAGAGGGGTGTTAATAACATTATGGGTAATTATTTATTTTCTTTTTTCAAATCTTTCTATAATTTAAATCGTTTCTATTTTCATAAAATATTTGTTAATTTCATTTCAAGGGGTTTGTACGGAATTCCAGAAACCCCTCTTCCTCATGTGTGCGCCACTGAGTGCAATTGATGATGAGAAATTGCGTGTATTATCTAGGAATAAATGGATGAATATTATTAAAAGTTTAGACTGGAAGGAATAAACGAGCATGTATAAAAGGAATTATATGTAGTATATAGGTGAAGCGAAAGTGGTGTGTCAGGATTAGAATGTTTAAAGAAGATTAACTGCAAGATGCATCCAATGTATATTTTAAGGGTTTGTGCTACTCCATTTGAAAAGACATATTTTCAAATTGAAATATATTAAGGGACGATTTTACAAAAGCCTAATAAACCTTGGATTACTATAAAAGAAAGTTAGGATACGTACAGGAATAATCAATTCATTTTTTTAAGGAACAAACATCGATATAAATTTATACTTTCGATAGGTATGCAAGTATTTATTCAGATCTTGTAAAAATTGTCCTTAAAGTACAAAATAGCAATGGTCCTTTAAATCGATATAAATATTCTAGATTGTACTGACAAAGAAATAATTTTACTTTTTATATAAAAACAAGAATTCAAAGAACAAATTTCTATTAATAACATCATTATCATCTTCATGAACACACACAAAATAACAGAAAAAAATACAGAAAACTTTCGTAAAGCGAACGAAGTAAATGAAGCATAGAAATGCTCGTATGATTTACGTCTCGGTGTACGTATTACAGAAGAAAATCTACGTTTTCTTCATCATTCAAAATCAGCACATTAGTTTTTTCTTTTCGCCAGCACAGAACACCTTATCGCTTTCTCGAAGTTCGAGTTCTTTCAGTGTCATTACCGTACATGAGTTTCCAGCTTGTATAACACAAAGTCGTTCTTGTATCAGGCCCGGAATGAGAGAAAATGTTGCCAGGAATGGAATGGGATAACATTTATAAATAATGGCTGGTAGCACAAGCTCTGTTTTTGGGTGTTCTAAGAGCACGGTTTTAACATGTTAGAGATAGCTAAAATACCAAAAAACACTGGTCTTAAAACAGGCAAAACAGAGCTTGTGCTACCAGCCAATCTGTTTTAATTTTGGATAAAAAAAGTTTTAATTTTGTAATAGTTGATTAATCTTTCCTTGGCAACCCTGTATTGCTGGTACGATACAAGTCAACATGGGATCTGTGATCAAATTTAGTTTTTTTATTTATATAAGTAGTATATTGTTTTTATCTTTTTTATTGATGAATCCTTAGGTGATCTTAATTTCAAAGTTGACAACACTATATTGCTGATATGATAAAAATAATATATCAATATCCGGAATGGAATGCGGAACCAAATTTTGTTTTATTATATGATTCTAAACAAAAAATGTCAATATTTATTTCTTTTCTAATTCGATTATTCGAAAAAAAATAATGGAAGGAATATGTGACGTCATTGTGACGTACTAATGGCATCCAGTCAGAGAATGATGGGCATAGGAAGAGTGAAAGAGGTAGGTGTAACCCAAAACTGTCACTTGTCATTCTTATTAGCGAAGTAAGTGTATTATAAGGTCGCGTTGTTCTGTTGTAATTTTGTATATTGTACAAATAGATGCAAGCCAGGTATAATTGACAGCATAATCACTCAATGCAACAGAATAAATATGTAGGTTATATCATGTGATATCTTTTATCCATTAGATTCAACACTGAGAGAGAAGCAGAGATAATAGAAAGAGAAATTTTAACTGATCTACTTGAATTCAGTTTCAAAAACAAGCGCAGAGAGACATTCCCTTCCTTCCTCATCTTTTTTTACTTCATTTTCAGTTTTTACTATACAGTGTGTAACTGCAATTGTGTTAAATGTATTTTTAAACAAGCGCAGGTGAAGCTGCCTTCATTTCTTATAGATTCGTTGTTAGAGAAGTGGGCGTAAGTGAAGATTTACGAAACAGGTGTACAGGAGCGAATGGATGAATGTTTGTTGCGTGATGATGGATTTTGGATGTGAGGAAAGAAAGAGTTCGTATGGAGGAAGTATTAACGAGTATCGTGTGTCAGGATGAGAATGTTGACGGGTTCGTGCTACCCCATTTAATGGGATATAGCGTGATGTTATGTATGTATGTATGTATCTACTTGAATGTAGTATACCTATGTCATATGAAATTCAATTCAAATTTCAAATTCAAAATACATTAAAAATATAAGATTATTTGTATTTTGTATTATTATTATTGTGAGACAACATAAGGTGTAATTTAAGTATTTTAAAATTCATTTATTTAAATTTGATAATGGTCACAGACCGCATTCAGAATTGAATGAAAAACCTATCACATGAAATGTTAGACTATCATTTTATGAATCATATAAATTCACTTCCTCTCTTTAATTTCGCCCCCTAGTCCACCCCTGGCCGTTATGGCTGATTGCGTCACGTGGCGCTACACTGCCACCAAGTGGAAGGACCTCACACTATGCAGAGTCATCTGAAAGGAATCGCTAGCGTCGACTCCGTCAAAAACCAATCGCTAAACGCAATTGCACGTTTTCCGTTTTATCTGTCGCTCGAATAGAAGAGAGAATCAGGAAATCTTTCATGCTGATATCAGCTAACTTTGGTGGTTTGCATTATAAGATTATTGACAATGACTGACAATGACTTCCGGGTCAATTAAGAAATTTTAAAGACAATCAGAAAACAGGGAAGATTGAATTTCTACTCGTAATCGGGAATACGAGTACTTAATTGAATCTTATATTCTTTGTTGAAGTTTCGCGATTGGATATTCTGGTTCTGTCTTTGTAAAAGAAAAGTAATTGTTTTCCTTAATTTTATCGAGTACATTTAAAATTCTTGTATAAGAAATAATTTGTAAGTAGTTGAAAGCTAAATAAGAAATTTAATAATTATACAGGGTGTTTCACAACTTTGAGCAAAAAATTAAAGGGTATATTCTGTACCACGTGCTGATCATGAAACAAAAAGATTTTTTTTTAAATCGCAAAACTATTTTCCATGTTTCTCAGTCCAAAATTTTTCGTTTCCACTGCCACTGGGTGGATGATTATGTTAAAGTTATTAATTAAATAAAATTCTATTATAAATAACTGCTAATAATTTAATTGTGTAATTATTCTTTCGTAGTTGATACCTACTTCATTGTTTGTGTTTAATAGGAAAGCGAATCCAGTGCAGTACTACAAAAAATGTTTTAGGTTAACAACCCGTAATTTAACGAATTAAAAAAAAAACTTGTCTCATGATCAGCACGTCGTACAGAATATACCCTTTAATTTTTTGCTCTAAGTTATGAAACACCCTGTATAGTCTTTTTTTTATATATAAAAGAAAGTTATATTAATTTTCATTTCTTCATTTTCTACTGTAATATCAAAGTTTTTACAATTGATCTAAAGTTCTGAAATAAATATAAAACTTGATTGATATTAAAACATAATTTTTCTTTCATCTAAATTTAAAAGTAATTATTAAGTTAATCTCTTTGATTACTTTTTTATATCGTCTGATAAAATTTCCTGAAAGGATTTTATAAAAGATACTTTTTTAATTTCCGCTCTGAAAATGCATGCTAATTATATTTTTAATTAATCTGACTGCTGATGTTAATTGCTCGGTGATAAATATTGCATTAAAGTTATTTAAATGAAATATGATGAATGAATTAGAATGTGACAATGAACAGAAAATTTATTGTTATAAATATATACAGTGTATTAGCATATAAATTAATACAGAATGGACTCACCTAAAAATCTCTTCTCCTGATTCGGATATTCACCGGTTAGTGAATGCATGAGCTCCTCGTAATCATACACGTTATTGTTTTGATAAACCGGAACCGGATACTCCTCACTAGGTTCCCAGTAGTCTGCTTGTCTTTTGTTCCGGGTGGACGTTTCGTTTTCAGTGGCCGCTCGCTTGTATTTCGAGGATTTCATCTGCGCCTTGAGTGATGCGATATTCCTCTTCTCGTCTGTATTGTTTTCATTGTCATCATTCTCCTGTTTCGACAATTGATGCCTGTCGTCATAATGCTTACCATCAGAGTTCATGTAGCTGTCTTGTCGCAATAGGGCAGCAGTGGGCACAGCTCGTTTTCCGTTGTATCTTGATCCCATTGTACGAGCTATTGATGCAATGTTGCGTTTCAGTTCATCGAAAAGGTATCGTTTGCCTCCTGGAAGGTTGTTAGTACGTACTAACGATTGTACGTTACGTTTGCCATTGTTACGAACAATAGAAGCGATGTTTCGTTTGTCGTACATATCGTCATTTGTGTATCGCAAGTCACCGGTACGAGCTAATGCTCCAATGTATCTTTTCCCGGCGACAGGGTAATTAAATCCACGTGCTAGTGATCCGATATTTCGTTTTCCGTAGAGATCTTCCAATAAATTGTCTAGTTTTCTTTTACCGTGCAAGTCTCCATTACGGGCTAGAGATTCAATACCGCGTTTTGTTTCATCAGTGTCGGATTTTTGGAATGTTGGCAACTGGCCATTCTTCGCTAGGTTTGCAATACTGCGTTTCAAATCGTCGGATTCTAGATCCTCAGGTTTGAAATATCCCGCGCGTATTAAAGCTTCGAGGCTTCGCTTGGGAACATATGGTAGGTTCCCGTCGCGTACTAGCGAAGCAAAGGAACGTTTCGTGACTTCGTCTTCTTCGAGTTTTTCTTCTAGATATCGGAAAAGTTCTCGTTTAAGTGATTGGACTTGCATGGAGTCTGGTGGCAGCAAGAGAAGCTGAGCTAAGCTTAACTCGCACATTGATATTTTAGACGCGTCTTGTTCTTCGTCTGGTTTCACCTGAAACAAAATTAATTCCAAAATTAATAACGACATTTAAGGAACATAAATGCTGTGACATAAATTAAAAATTGCAAATTAATTAATAATAGTTTATTTTTCACTGCAATTATGTGTGTGAGCGACGCTCTCTCTTTTCTAATATTTCTGATTCATTTTTAAGTCTTACTATTGAGTGTCTAACTGCAATTGTGTAGAATTTATTTCTTTATAGATTCGTTGTTAGAGAAATGGGCGTAAGTGAAAGATTTCTGAAACAGATATACAAGAACGAATGGATGGATGTGATTGAGGGTTTGTTGCGTGAAGGAGGATTTCGGGTGTGAGGAATGAATGAGTTTGTATGGAGGGAGCGTTAATTGAACCGAATATCGTGTGTCAGGAATGAATAATTCGGTTTTGAATATATACAACATTCATCATCAGTATTGTTATATATGCCATAAAATAAATAAAATTGATTTGAATTTGTTAATTTAAATAGATTTACTATGGAAGTAAATTTATTTTGTCCTTTATAAAACCGGATATAAATTAAATTTAATTTGATTAAACGAAATAATTTTATTGTAAATGTGAAAAGAATAAAATTTCAATAACAGACAACTGATGCAGAGAGATGATTATAATTTCTATTACTTTATAAGGTATAGCGGTATCTAACTTTTTCATTTTATTTTCTTATTATTTCAGTATTCATTATTTAATGACAATTTGATCTATGAATATTTAACTTTAGGATACATCGTTATTTGTTGAATAATGGTTGTTTATATCTATTTGTAGTACTACAAGTATACCTGTAGAACTTCAATTTAGTATCCAGAGATCCATTTTTATGTTATTGAAGTTATCTAAAGTAATAACTATTTCAAAACAAATTAAACTAAATAATATCAATGATAATATTTTTAAAATTATTTTATGTATTTAATCTACTAACAACTGATAAATAATTACAATTACACGTGTACATATTTTCTGTCAACTTTCAAAATAGACTAAAAACACAACAACCTATCATCCATCGTAGCCAAATTTTGAAATATATGATAATATATAAACATTTTTATTATCTGGCCATAATTTAGGAATAAAATTCTTTTTTTAAATTATAATTAGTGACTCTGATAAGAACCGATTATATGTAACACATTCATGTTATACAAATAATTGTAAACTTTAAAGTTCAATTTTAAAATTGGCCAGTATATATAACCTTTGGGGTACCACGGTAACTCAACACAAATGCTTCAACTAATACGATCGCAAACACTTGAGTGTAGAATATCCATAGGCTCCGGCCATTACTATATAAACTAGATTGCAGGGATTTGACGGTATGTATTTATTTAATTTAAAAAATAGATTAAAACTAATTAATTATTACCTAAATTAATGAACTTATACTAATTTTACTTACATTAGATGAAATACTTGTAATGTAAATATTTAAATTAGCTTTTCCTTATGATAAAGACAAATTGTATAGAGTGAAATATTTGTCCTTTAATGTTAATTTCTATTTATATTTTAATACATTTAAAAACGAAATAATTTAAATATGTTTATTGAAATTAATAGGAAAAAAAGCTCTGAATCTATCAGCGAAGCCCGCAGGTCCGAATCTATTTTAATTCTTAATTTACAGCCCAATTATTAATTTTCTGTGATGTCAAATAGCCTTCTTATCGTATATTTTCGTATATCAAACGTTACTAAACTATTTTACAGACAAATACTTCAAATAAATGTTGTAGAAAATTAAATTTTCTACAACTTTTAATTTAAACTATTTTCGTTTAAAATAATTAGAAAACTGAGGGAAGAGGAAAATAATATCATGTCAACGAACAGTGCTTGACTCCATACCTTGTTCTATTCAGTTCGATAACTCTCACAACTACCAAGTTCTAAATTTTATTTTATTATAAAGAAATCTTGTTGCTTTGAGCGATACAATTTATTATTTTTTATTTACATTACTTAGCGGTAATATAAATTAAATTTTTAAAACAATTTTCTAGTATCAACACCCACCTACCAGCTAGTATCGCCGGTGGTATTATCCTTAATTGTCGCCGTTTTCCTTAACTTATTATAATCCTAATTACTTATTGCAAGGCAATTTCCATGTAAATACCTACAAATCCGGTACAATTTGCGGATGAAATTGCTGAAGGCGCCATCCTGCTTTAATTATTGCGATGTTGCCACGTCTTCGCGCAATCTTGGCCGGTAAATGAACTCGCTAATGGAAACGTGTCATGTCTGACACCCACGCAGTGGAAAAATAAGTTTTCTACGTATTAACTTGGCTATTAGCGTTGCGTAGCAATGACAAAAACAAGAGCTGAGTTGTTTGTCATCGTGACGAAACTTCTTTTCTTATTATTTTGTTCGGTTTTTATAAGAAGTGTTGAACCAGCTGACAATTAGATTGAAATTAGAATGTCAGATTTTGGAAGCTTCCAAATCATTGCCAATTAAAAAATGACAGCATTTAATTTTTCTCATTTTTAAAATGCTCACATTTCTTGTTATATTGTGCGATAAATTCCAGAAATTTAATTTCAAATTTGCTTTGTATAATATGTGAGAATGTTATAAAAATGTGTAAATTAATTTTTGTTTTTTTAATGTCCATTTAAAAAAATTGAATCAGTTTTTAATATTTAATTAAATACATATTTGAGAAGGAATGTTGCGAAAGGGATAATTGCGTATGTGGTATGAAATATTGATCTTAATTCTCTTTTCCGTTCGAGCCAAAAATAAAATATTTATTTTTATTTAACGTGACAAATCCTATACTATAAATAAATTCATTTCATTTTAATTAAATATAAATATATCATCACACCTTTTACCCATCAATGGGTGTGGCACTCAGCCATGGCATCACTTGGTGACTGATATATTTCTTGACATAGCCGTCAAATCACGGTCCCCAAACATGTTAGTACTGTGAGAGCCGCAGGAATAATTTTAAGGTGGTGAAAAATTCTTGTCGGCTGTGGAAATCGAACTCTGGTTTTCAAATTCACAGGCTGGCTGAGCCACCTACCCCATTTTGAGTATAAGGCGTATATTGCAAAGAAATCAGATTAAGTATATTGACTGTAACTGTAGAAATATTCAAGTATAGGAAAAATAAACATAATAACAACATTCATTCTTAAGACAAACAAAAAGATTAGACCTCAAAGTCAAACCGCAAACTTACCCTCAATAAGAAACCCAATATTTCCAAGATTCAATACGTCATTCCTGAATGAATCTTACAAACTTTACATACAAATTGTGTTCGCTTCTGTGCTTGCATCTCAAGAGTAAAAAGTAAAAATGCAATGTTGACAACAAGAGACGAATTGCAGGAAATGAATTACGTCAGGGCGGAAGTGGTATTTACCCTCTCCTCACACCCCCTGAACTGTCTGTTCGACGTTTCGTTGAGTAAATATTTATTGGAAATGCTCAGATAGAAGTTTTAGTGAAGTTGGCCGATATTGGTTGAGGTTGTTAGTTGTGTGATCTATGAAGCGAAGTATTTGATCTTCAACGGAGAAGAATTTAGGGATTTTGTATTATGATACCTATCCTTAAATTAAGAGTGTTAAAATATATTTCTGTTAAATATTCCTTTATTAATCATCAAAATTATTACAGAGTAATACAATATATTTTATGACATTTATCAGTTTTAAAAAAAACTCTTTTTTATTTTATCTCTATGGATATATTTTTAACAAAAATATATAAGTGTGCGTTGATCATTAAAGAAAAACTCTGTTTTTCAACAAAGTTCCCTTTGTTCTCTCTGTGTAGAAATAGATGAGAGAGCATTTTCATATATTATAATAGTTCCTTCAATATATATATACAGATTGCTGCTTCAAAATTATGAACTAAATTCTTTTTTTAAATTATAATGAAAGGCTCTGAAAAAGTCAATTATCCGCAAACAAACTACACATATGCTTCTAAAATATGCTCCTAAATTGACCACTATATATAACCTCTGAGATATAAGTAACGCAACAAAGGAGTCTCGGCCAATCAGAACGCAGAGGACTTAAGTTTAGAACATCCATTTATAAGATATTTGCTCTGTCGACTAGTATATAAATAAAATTTGAGATTTTGCTTTTTTTAAATTTTTTCTGTACAAAACTTAACTTCAACTGTTTAATTAATTGGCAAACTGTATATATCCCAATTTTCTATATATCATTGAATATTCTTATTGTTTTAAATGGATATCTATATCTTTTGTAGCAAAAAAAAAACGACAATGACATTAATGTGTACTAATTTTGTTTTCTCCAGATTGCAACTTATTTAACAAAAGTAATAGCAATACAAGATGATTTAAATCTTTCTTTAGATACTTAGCAAGTTTCATCACTCAACAGTTAGTAGCAGAATTATAGCAGTTTATTAAAATTAACATTGTACATGGAGTAGGTGGCTCAGTGGTATTGAGAACCTTGGTTCAATTCACACAGCTAGCAAACAATTTTCACCACATTAATATTAGCCCTATGGCTTCTCCGCTACTAACATTTTTGTGGAGCCGTTGTTTGACGGTTAGTACTTCACGCGCATAAATATATCATTTCTTGAGATCTGTTATGGTGGTTCCACAACCAGTAATGAGTAAAAGGCGTGATGGTATATTTATTTTTTATTTGCACAAAATTGGTATTTTTCTTCTTTTTTTACCTCTCCTAAAACTAAATTTAGATCTATTTTTAAAATTTTATATAATTGCTGAATCCTTATTTTCTGAACGCTGATTATGTATTTTCATGCACTTCTAAGTTATATCCAATCTCTTCAAGTTTACTTCAGGGTAAAAATATATCATCTACGAATATTTGCAACCCCCAATATACATAAAAATACGTAAAATACATATCGTTCAAATATAGGAATATTTCTATTTGGTGCAAACAATAAAGTTGAAAATAAATGGCAATAAATGTAATAAAGAAGATATGATATATCGGATAAAATCTAAAAGATTTTGAAACCCAGGAAATGAAATATTGGAAAATCGCCTCAATGCGATTACCAGGAAAGAAATCTAAGAAAAGCACTTCAAATAAATTTACTTTACCGGAGAATAAAAGATAAAAATAAGTTAATTACTTTGAGATAAACCAGTAATCTTACACTCTGTTGATCAAAGATTTTAATGTTATTTAATTATTACAACTTTGCTTTTATATTTCTTTTATACAGTATTCTCTTTCGCAAATTTTAAATGCGTCTCTCTTTATATTTTTCAGGAGTTCTCAACATGATTTGGAACTGCTGGAATACTCATCTCTGCACTGAATGTAAGTGACGTTTAGTTTATCTAATTAGTGTCTTCTATATGTACGAGAAGAGTAACGTAAATTGAAATAGACGAAATAATTAATTTATGTCATTGTCATGTGTAGTATCTCTATTTCAAATATTTCAATTAATTTAATAATTAACATTTACAATTCCATAACAAATTGCTAAATACATAATTTAATACCGCCAATATTCCAAATTAAAATTTTCATGCGGCATTATGCAATGTTTTATAATTTTTTAAACATCTGTGTTTATAATTTTTTATGTTAAATAAAGTTCACAAAATTTCAAAATTGAAAACAAATATTTAGAATTTATATTATAAACACACAAAACTTTTTCGGCCGTAAAACACGCAAAATTAAATTGCCTGTTTTAGTTTTTTTTAAATACTTTACATTTGCAAATATTTTTAAAAACTACATAAACTTTTTAAAAACACAACAGGATATATTTTATTAAAAACTAATAAGCCCTGAAAATAGCCGACATATCCATACTCATGCTCTAGTTACAGAATTAATGTGTTCTCAAATTAATCGCTTATATAACCTCGGGGATACATCTAACTCAACATTGGAGTTTGAGCCAATCAGAATACAGTAAACCTAAGTTTAGAATATCTATAGGTAGAGCATATGTTCCGCCTACTAGTATATAAACCATATTTGATATATTTCATATGCTGGGTAATGTACTGCAAAATATAGATTAAAACTAATTAATTGTTGTGTAATTTCGACTAATTTTATATAAATTATTTGAAATTATTTACATATGCTCGGCCTACTAGTGCATAAACAAAATTTAACATATTTGATGTATTGCATTTATGCGTGATTTACTGCTAAAAATAGATTAAAACGAATTAATAAGTATCAAATTTAAACTAACTTTACAAAAGGTGAAATAATTGTAATAAAAAGTTTAAAAGATTATTTTGCTATATTTTAAATTTAGATTTACATTTAAAGGATTTGGTACCGAAATAATTTAAATATAATTGTGAATATTTATAGTAAATATTATCTTGAATTAAACGGAAAATTATACTATTTCAGTTCTTCAATTATAGCCTAATTATTAGTATACCATGTTGTCAAATAGTCTTGAATTTGTATATTTTCCACTCTTAAATGATTATAAATTATTTTAAAAAATAGTACTTCAAATAAATGTAGTATACAACTTAATTCGCTGCAAATTTTATTTGAATAATTTTTGTTTAGAATATTTAGGAAACTACAAACCAAGTCGAAGAACAGTATGCCTTTTTCTATTCGGTTCGATAACTTTTACAAGTACCTATTTTTATATTTAATTTTTATAATTTATTGTGCATTTAAACTATGACTGTAACACTAATTATAATTAGCAAATAAACAAGATATAACTTTGTTCTCTTTCTGTTCGATAATTGAAAAATATAGGATACAAAATGCTCATACTATCTACATTAATTAATAATAATCTATAATCTAATTAATAATAATGTTGATTCAGAATTAACCATAACACTATAACCAAATATGTCACCTAAATATAGCATAATAATTAATAACTGATGTCAAAACTTTGTGCGCAACAATACGTCATTACATTGTTTTGTTCTGTGTTGATATGATACCATAGCCACAGCGACCTGTTGTCAACAACACATAAACGTGAACTTCGTCTGTTCTTTGTTGAAGTTTCAATTTTGTGTATATAGCTAACTCCTAAGATTATACTTTCTACAAACTATTAAACTCGCGTTGTAATAAAAACATCTTTGAAATAACATAAGAAGTTTTGCATTTTTGCTTTATTTATTAGTTAGTTGAAGTTCAAATAGTAAGTGCGCATAACGTAGTAACAAATTTTGAGAATATTGTCGTATATATGTGATATGAAAGCTCTTTTCTTTTTATTATTAGTTTTAAATTTTGTTACGCTGAGCAAAATTTAATATAATAAATTGTATCTTTCTATATTTAAAAATGCATAATCATACAGATACATTACTGTAGTTGCTCTGCTTTTAAATTTACCCATATATATAACTTCTGGAACACGGAAACTAAACAGAGGTGCCTCAGCCAATCAGACTACAGAAGTCATGAGTGTAGAACATCCGCATATAGAGGATATGCTCCGCGTACTAGTATATAAAGAAAAGTTGACAAATTTTATATTGAGCTTATTGTATGTTATAGAGGAAGATAGATTAAAACTAATTAGTTATTCTCTAAAGTAATTAATTTGAACTACTATTACATAAATTAGATTAAATAATTTTAATATAAACGATTAAAACAACATTTATACATGATATGAGTATTGTTCATTAATTTCAAATTATATTTACATTCTAATGTATTTGTACAGAAATTATTAAATTATAATTTTAAATATTTTTGGTAACAATTGCTTCAAATTCAACTGCAAAGACCGCAGGTTCTTATTTATTTTTATTCATAAGTTATAACCCAATTGTCAAATTATCTTGCCATCGTATATTTTCCGCTGTGATATTTTGCTATATCATTTTCGAGAAAAATACTTCAAATAAAAAGTAAGGAAAATTGAATTATTTATAAATTTTGCTCATTAAAATAATTACAAAACAAACGGCAGAACAATGTTATATATGAAATAGACGAATAGAACATTACTGCATGCATATTTCTATGCCGTTCGATAACTCAGATGGGTATACCAGATTCTAAATTTTTTATTTTCTATGTACACATCTTTCTTGTATGTAATATGAGTTTTAATAATCCCTTATTTAGTTTATTACCTCCTGTAATTCATTTACATTTTCAGGGGTTGTTAGCACAACTACCCTAAAAACAAATTAATTCGTCTCTAGTTATGAGCTTATTTAACACGAGCTGAGCGAACTGAAGCGAGTGTACAAAAAACGAGTATGTAAAGACATTTAAAACGAGTCACTGTACTGTTCTACGATCGCAAATTAAGACAATAAAAAATGTAAAGTTTTATTAATTATTTAAAAAGGAATGTTCAGTTACAATGTAGGAAGCTAACATCACTCCGTATTTAATATGTCAGTTGTTATCTTCACGTCGTGACTAATACATTCGAAGCCACAGCTTGTCAACATATATTTATTTTTTGACGTTGTTTAGAGTCCAATTTTGCTATTTTATTGTACTAGTTCAATAAAGTACTATTTTATGGACAATAAACAATGTAATAAATCAAGTAGTGAAGTATAGAACAATTTTAAAATATATGAAAACTCAAAATACATGTAGAATGTCAAATGTTCAAGTTGTAATAATATCTCATATAAACTTTGATGTTGCATAAAATATAAATTTAAAAAGCTGACATTCTATAGGTAGTAAAAATATGAATACGAAACCAAATAACTGACATATTTCACAAATTGCCCGCTTCCTGTACCGAGATTTTCCAGGAAACAAATAACGAAATACCTGTGTAGCCATTCATTTATTCTCCAGTACACTTACCACACATCCTTCCCGGATTTCAATTCCTGCGCAATTGGAAATATCATAATTTAAAGAATACTTGAAATGAATTACACAAGAGAATTTTAAACGCAGTATTCCAGGCATATATTTCTGAGAAGAATGTTTAGATAAACCTTGACAGGCCTCTGGTAAGGATCTTCCATTGTTTAGCAATCAAACACAAATATTGCTTGTTCGTGACAGGATTTAATTAAAAATAATTCTCAACGAGACAGGAGATGTCCTGCCTCCTACAATAACGTATTGCAAAGGAGAGCTAAATGAAATATGTCTTGAATACCAGCTAATTAAATTTTGCAGTGACAAAATGTTATTTTATTTGACTTGCAAGTAATCAGCTTATGGAATTATACTGAACTAAAATCGGAATGTTATGACAGTGAACAAAATTTAAAATGAATTCCTATATTTTTCTTGCTTCTGGTAGAGGCATCTCTTCTAAACCAGATCTCGTTAATGTCGGAAGTGATTTAATTACTTTTACGCCTGTTACGCATATCTGAATGTGTCAGGTTTGTTATTTAATTTCAATGTCGTATATACAGCGAGCAGAGTTATTCCACCAACCAAAAGTGAATATTTCACGTAAAATTTAAATTCCCAAAGAGAAGAAAGTTAAACATTTCATCGCAAAGATGCCGTTATATTTAACTTGAAAAAAAGAGATTTGCTATTAATAGTTATTTAGAAGATGCCATTTCATTTGTTTTTATTTCATTTATTCCCCTTAAGAAAAAAGATTTTCCATTAATAGTTATTTAGACGGAAAAAGTGAGACATTTCTTTCCGAAGATACTGTTTAATTTCCGGAACCAAATGCGCGAGTTGTAAAGCAGTAGTGAGGGTACCAGCCGTCAAATAACATTTTCTAATGAACCACAGATAATTTCAATTGTTCGCGAACTAACTGCCGCTGTGTATAATATTAACTGAATTCACATTACTCCTTTTTACATAAATTTCTTTGAGATCTGAAATGTATATTCAGAAATAATATGAAAATACGTTCCTTTCAAAATGTTGAACATTTTGTTAGTTATAGAATCTGCCTTGAAATAAAAAAAAAACAGATGCAGGAATAACTATTCAATATCCCAAGGGAACTAATTTGAAATGGAGGATAAAGAAATCTAACAATAATGAAAGTAGCAGTCTTGGCGTGATGAGTTCGCTAACTTAATTGTCAAACCTTATATATTTGTAAATTAAAGTAAATACATAATAACAGATTATTGATTCGTGAAAGATGCTCTTAAAATTCTTATAGTTCACCCTCCACAAACATCCTAAGAAGCCATGATATAAATCCCACTTTAATCATAGTCTATCGAGATTTATTCCCATCCTGCCACACCCCTTAGCTTTCCAATATTCATAATTCCTTTCAGACATATATCATCCTATTTTTCAAGTCTTTAAAAGTGGATTCCGTAAGGGTTAAAGTTGCTACACATCGTATTCATTTACTAGATTTACGTGGCAATATCAGTGCATGTTAACGATAATTTTATTTTACAATTTTCTGAAAAGCTGTTTCTTTTATTGTTATATCTTTGAAACTACACCCTGTCGGTTTTACACACTGATTTCAATTACGTAGAGTGATTCGCGGGTCATGAAAAAGAAATACTGAATCGGTTATGTGATGAAAAAGAGAACGTCATTGACGAGTTACATTCATAAGGTTTCTTTAAATAACTTCAATAAAAAAAAATGATTACAAACAAAAAAAACTTTATCTGCTTTTTTTCATGGCAATATTATTTATAAATTTTTGCTTTTTATCAAAAGTTTCAAGATTATTTTAAATCGAGAGATTTAGAATTCTCTGAATTATAATGAACCTAATCCATTTTTTTCAATTTGATATAAATAGAAATAAAACTAATGAACCTATTTATTTATTGTAAATTTTTAAATAATCGTTCTAAATTATTTATACTTGACTAATATATACCGAGTATTTAAATACTTCAGAAAAAAATAATGAAGGTATCCATTAAATTAAATTAAATAAATAAATATATCATCACGCCTTTTACCCATTACTGGTTGTGGCACTCTGCCGTAGCAGATCTCGGTAAATTATATATTTCTTCGCGTGAAGTGCGGTTACCAGCCGTCAAATCACGGCCCCCAAAGATGTTAGTGGTGGGGGAGGCACAGGGGTAGATTTATAAATTGGTGAAAATACATTAAATGAAAAATTCTAAATTCGTAAAATTACGAGAGGTTTACTCTCAATTAGCAATTGAGTTGATGGGGTAGGTGGCACAGTAGTATCGAATCGACCTGTGTATTTGAGAACCTAGGTTCGATTCCTACAAACGACAAATAATTTTCACCACGTTAAAACTACCCCTATGATTCTTCCTCCACTAATATCTTTAAGGCCGTATTTTGACGGATGGTAACCGCACTTGACTGGAAAAAAAATATCACTTACTGAGATCTACTTCAGCAGAGTGCCACACCTAGTAATGAGTAAAGGCGTGATGATATAGTTTTTTTTTATTTGATAGTTATTTCTAATATATTAATAATTAAATTATTATTATAAACACTACCATAGTCCAGTTATTAATCAAATAAATCATTGTTTGTATTTTTGGCCAGTAGTACTAAAATGTATACTTCAAGAAAAAAAAAATGTTTGTTCTACAATCAGTACATCATATAATTTATATCTTTAAATTTTTTTCACGAAATATAAAAATACCCTATATTATAATAGCTATTTAAATAACAAGTACAGGATTTTATTAAACGCGCATAAATATATCACTTCCTGACAGAGTACCATACTCAGAGTAATGAGTAATTGAGGTGATCATATATTTATATTATATTTATTGATATTTTATATTAATTTATTTAACAAATTTATCCATTTATACGTAAAAAACTCAAAGTAATTTATTATTTTTTTAATTTAAATAAATAAATATATCATCACTCCTTTTACCCATCACTGGGTGTGGCACTCTGCCTAAGCAAATCTCGGTAAGTGATATATTTTTTCGCATGAAGTGCGGTTACCAGCCGTCAAATCACGGCCTCCAAAGATATTAGTGGTGGAGGAGCCACAGGGGTAGATTTTTTAAATTGGTGAAAATTGTTTTTTAATTTGAGATGTTCAAATGAAGCAAACCCTATTAAATAAAATGAACAGCTTTAATATTGCTACCAAATTATTTCCAGAGTTTTTTTGATTTGCAAGTTAAACGCCCAATGTTTCTATTTATATAGTAATAATGTAGTTGTCATAAAATGTGAAACCAATTTTCAAAGAACGTAACACGTCAATCTTATCAAACCTTCTACATTCAAATAGTACAATTTATCCAAAAAGCACCATTACGATAAAAACAGTTTTCAACGAAATAATGGTGATTCATTTCAGTCAGGTAGTTCCAAGTAGAGCAAAAGCGAAGGTACTAAAAATAAAAGCCTGACTCTGTTCCTGACATTTAGACATTCGTATCTCACAATGTTTGCAATGTTCCCAATGATACATTGACATGTTCGTTCGAAATAAACTCAGTTTTGTCGTCGGTTGATTTATGCTTTGAAAAACTTTAAATACGTGTTTCCTGTCAACTCTTTTCAAACTAATTTTGGATGGATCAATGACAAATCTATCATTTATCTTAACTGATAGATGATACTGTTTTTTTTGTAATTCGCGTTTCGGGCAGGACCGGATTAAGCCAAAGATACCTTTTTTAATATCAAATTGAATTTATTGAACTTATAACTACAAGTACAAATGAGTTATTTTATTGATTAATATTTTTGCAAGTAAATACTTAATAATTAATAAAATCTAATTTCATTACTTATTCATCACGCCTTTACCCTTTATGGGTGTGGCACGGTTACCAGCAGTCAAATCACGTCCCCCAAAGATGTTAGTGGTGGGGGATCCACAGGGGTAGATTTAATTTGATGAAAATTGTTTGTCGCCTGTGGGAATCGAACCAGGGTTCTTAAGAACCACAGGCCGACTCGATACTACTGAGCCACCTAACCCATAAATTAGTATATTTCATTATGTTACTCTGCACAACAGGAACTTAATCCCAATTGCAGTACAGGACCCGGACTCACCGAGCCGTAGTGTGGTAGTTCATATATATTTAGCTTAAATAGGAGTCGAATTCGAGATCTCCGAATTCAAATTCAGTAACGCTATCGACACCACCGTACTGTATTGATCACAGTATGTCAAACTTGAGATAAAGGTACACTTTTAGTTGGTCTTCATATGTTTAACATTTGTATTTATTTCTTTGATTTTGTTTGCTAGTAATAATTTTTTATTAATTTATTTAGTGTACTCGTTAGTTCAAGTTTTACGTACAAATTTATTTCTATTTATTTTATTTTAAGGTTAGTGGTACCTTTGCCGTCGTTGTAATTTTTCTTATTTTAAAATCCCAATTAGCTACGATCTGTATGTAATTCAAACATGATGTTATTTCAATTCCTGCGATTAGTTTCCTGTTGATCAGCGTAGCAAATAAAACAAATAATTATGCAAGAATTTGACGCGTGAATAATTTGTAGTACAAATACTTGGATCAAATCCAGATTTCTGTAAAGGATCCAGAAACAAATCCACCAATACAAATCATCTTTGCTGCTCTTCCTGCATTAATATTCATGAATTGTTCTCTAGTATGATATGTTAAACTGTTAAGCATGATAAATATGTCAGTTATACAAATCTCCATAAGGCGTTGTTCCCAAAAAATAGGGAAAAATGACCAGGCCTTGTACTCAATTCTAAATATAATAGCCTGGCAATTGCAAACATACGTAAGATATAAATTATTAGATTTATTAGTATATTACAAATCTATGGGGTAGGTGGCTCAGTGGTATCTACTCGGCTTGTAGGTTTGAGAATCCACCACTTTAAAACTACCTCTGTGACTCTCACTTCACTAACAACTTGAAATCCTTTTTCATTATTATTTATACGTAAATATATGCAATTATGTTTTAATTTATACTAACAATAATTCATTTATTTATTTATGTTACGCTGTACAACAGGAATTTAGTCCCAATTCCAGTACAGGGTCCGCACTCACCGAACCGCAGTGTAGTAGTTCATATAAATTTTAGCTTGAGTGCGATTCGAACTAGGGATCTCCGGATTCAAATTCCATAACGCTATCCACACCACTGTTCTAATGATCTGTGGTGAAATGTCAACTTCACATCCAATTATGCGGAAGAGAAAAATCTATATGTAATCAATTACTTGTAAATTTATTACGCTACATCTATTAGGATAAAATTCTATGTTCGCCTTTGATATTTAACTAACAAAAAGTAAATAAATTATTCCGGCGTTTGTGTCACATGTGATAAATTTGTTGACTTACGTTTATAAATGATTATTTGAACGATGTATGTGATGCAGAATTTTTATTTGCTTCGAGGAAAATTAGAATGCATGACCACGCATGATGCAGCATGCATTTTTTATTCAAATAAACATTCATATTTATGCATGACATACGCGTGTACTGATGATTATTTAATTGCTGAATAAATCGTGAGGTTTCAAGATATAATTTGACAAACAGTATCAAAATTTATAAATTAATTTTTAAAAAATATATATTTATATAAAGTAAACACTTGAATATGTTTCACAAAATCAGCCTCCAAGTCACCTTATGAGGGCATCGTCCGAGGCTGGTCAGCACAGTTAGTAACCATAGACGCGTTTCGATCTTATTAGAGCTCATCAGTATGGTATAACTCACTTCTTCACCTAGAACAAAGTTCACGTGAAGAAGGAAAAGGAAAAGCTACGCGTAGCTTTTCCTTTTTTCGGTAGATGGCATGATCTGTTCCACAGAACTTCTCATGTCATCTTACCTGTTGTTAGAGATCTTATTCTCTGCTGGCACAGTTCTTCGTTACCAGCTTCTTCTACCGAAAAAAAGGAAAAGCTACGCGTACCTTTTCCTTTTTTTCTTCTTCACGTGAACTTTGTTCTAGGTGAAGAAGTGAGTTATACCATACTGATGAGCTCTAATAAGAGCGAAACGCGTCTATGGTTACTAACTGTGCTGGCCAGCCTCTGACGATGCCCTCATAAGGTGACTTGGAGGCTGAATTTTATTAAACATAGCCAAGAGTTTACTTTATATTTTTTATTAAACCTTTTTTCACCAAGAGTTGGATGACAATTAATTTTGTCTTTGTTGTTATTTAAATTATTTTTTCACTGCTCTGATAGGAAATGAAATTTTCTTCCTTCATTTGAAAAAATAATGTGATTCTTTTCAGCCCTAGGAAAAAAAACCAAAGAGATTTGCGTATACTTTTTCCGTTGTCAAACGTTCTAGTAGAAAATAGTTACTTGTTTCAGTAGAACTAAAAATACTAGTTTTCAGATCGATTAATAAAGATTGTTGGACAACGCATAATATTTTCCGATTTCCGATTGAAACATATTATTTTTTATCCACTTATTTATAAATTTTCGCAGATTTATTCAAATTAAAATGAAACTTTATTTATGTTACTAGGGATAAGTCATAGTCTTAGGACCAACAATAGCATTTTTACTGCAGTTGTCCTGGTAATAAATAACATTTTTTTTTAATTTAAAAAGTTGAAATAATAGTATTATATTGAAGTGTGTGAAAAAAATCAAAAGAATTCATTGGACACATAAAAAATGTCTCCCTTATTGAAACAAAATTAAAACACTGAAAGTTGTTTGAATTGTCAAATGGTATAAAATATTTGCAGAAATGTTTTTTATTTTCAAGACTTTGTCAAAAATTTAAATTTTCTTGCTTCAATTGAGAGAAGCATAGTGCCACACCCAGTAATGGGTAAAAGGAGTGATCATATATTTATTTTATTTTTCAATTGAGAGAAGAAAGATATATTTTTTCATCTAGAAAAAAAACTAAAACCATGTCCATGGCAACTGGAAACCAACGATACAATTTGTCATTAGTGACATTTAGGTTACATCTCTAATTTATTTCTAAAAATTTACTTTCTGATATGGTAGTGAAAAAAAGTATGTCTTCCTTGTGAAGAAAGTGTTTTTCTTTCCACAGATGCTTTGTATCTCTCGCCTTTGGTTTGAGAAATGAAACTGCACCTTTAGAAAAATATGTCGCATATATAAATAACTAATATTTGTTTTTCACGCTTTTTGTTGTAAAATAATTTAGACGCAATTTGAAAACAGAACTTGTATCAAATGTTCAAGTTGTACCAAGTGTACTTTCCTTCCTTACAAAGAAGTTTAAAAAACGAATTTAAAATTCAGCTCCAAATATTAAGTAAATTTAATTTAAATTATGTCAAACTAATTTATGAGCTCGATAAACCAAATTTACTTAGCTTATCTTGTAATTTTCTAGTCTTCAAATATAAATTTATCTTTTATTAAAACTACAGTAGACAGATATTTATATCCACGGAAAAAATCCAGTTTAAATTGCATTTCACCGATATTAAACCAACTTTTATGTGAAAGCAATATTGAGAATGAAATATCATAAAGCTTTCCATCCATTAAATATCTTTTCTTTCTCCAGCAGAAGTTCCATTACCTTTCCAGTACACTGCATTATTTCCTAGTTTTCCAGGCGCAATAAAACATTTTACAAATTTCTTCCAAACAATTCTCCGCTGTAAACTGCAGATTGTTATTCGAGTAAACTCATAAGTGGTCCTACAAGTAGAATAGGTTTATGTTTTCTTGTTAAAAAAAGTAATAACAGAAGAAATAAGTGGTCAGTATAATTCCCTATTTATGATCTTGTATTTTTCATAAAGGAAATGGATACTAGAGAATTTAGATAGTTTATTACAGTGTGGTTATGGAATGGACTGTAGCCTTGTAGGTTTCGGGTTTCACTGACATTTTTCTGAATTAAAGGTAGTGTTCATCTTTTAATAGTCGTGCTTAAGGGACGGTTCAAATAATTAAAATGTATGTATGTATCTAGTTGTCCTATGGATTTGAGAACCCACGTTTGATTCTCACAACCGACAAACAATTTTCACGGAATTTTGTGAAACATAGCCAAGTGTTTACTTTATATTTTTTATTAAACCTTGTTTCACCAAGTGTTGGATGACAATTAATTTTGTCTTTGTTGTTAATTTTCACTACGTTGAAACTACCCCTGGAGCTCTTCCACTACTACCAACTTTGGAGACCGTGATTTGACCGAGATCTGCTTCGGTAGAGTGCCACACCCAGTAATTGGTAAAAAGCGTAATGATATATTTATCTATTTATTTTATGTCAGATTGAATAAATTTGTTTGTAATACAAACATATGTTAGATTTTATTACATTACAAAAGAACATATTTCGTTTATTGTATTTCTGATTTAAGTCTGTTCAGAGAAACTGGATTATAGTTGAATAAAATTTATAGACAAATCTGTTGTCAAAACTGACGAAAAATCTGATAACAAAACTTTCAAATCTGCTTCAGATTTCAGGTTTGTAGACGTTTTCTATTTGCTATTTCAATCAGAGCTAACTTACACTTATAAAACTAGATTATTTCTTTACTTGTCTTGGTCCTTCACAAATAAATAAATATATCATCACGCCTTTTACTCATTACTGAGTGTGGTATTCTGCCGTAGTAGATTTCAGTAAATGATATATTTATTCGCGTGATCGGCCGTCAAATCACGGCCCTGAAAGATGTTAGTGGTGGGGAACCCACAGGGATAGATTTAATTTGGTGAAAATTGTTTGTCGGCTGTGGGAATCGAACCTAGGTTCTTTATTAATCTCATTACTAAAATAATAGGTACATCAGTTTTGCTCACTTAAGTTAACTTAGCCCCTGTACTGTAATTAGGATTAAATTTTAGTACAAGAGAGTAGTAAATAAATACATTGTCAATTGTCAAATTATCTATTCCAAGTTTTTTATCAAACTCCGACCAGATATACGTAACAAATCTGTCATTTCAATGACATGATGACATAATTTCCATGCCAGTCAACTTGTCTAAATTCCAAACAGATATCATTGTCTCTACAACCATATTCACAATCTCTGTGTCGTTTACAGCAGTTGTCTCACCCACTAGTCTCACGTGTAAAATCACAAAATCCTACATTCCTCTATAATTCCCCGCTTTTCCCGGAATCTCAGAATTAACGGCTCGTTATGAGCTCAGAGCTTTCTGTTGCCTCCAGAACTACTCCCGAGTCTGGACTAGGTCGCCTGGAAGCCTGGAACTGTAATGGCTGCGCTATTGAAGGGATGGAATTGGACATTGTTTGGCATAATTGGATTATGTGGGATGGGAGAAATAAACATCGGGCGGCAGAGGCGGACTGGCCCAATGCTAGGCTAATTTTAATTGAGGATTTGCTAATAAGACTTTGAGAACTTTGTTGGATCTAAGATTATATATACCTACTTGTTATCATGGTTACCGTAAGTGTTGTGTTTCACTATTTCATGTATTGATTTATTTATTATTTACAATTGCAATTACGTGGCTTTACATTTTCACAATATTTCAAAGAATATTATTTTTGTATCTCCGTCCCGCATAACTAATTTTGTGAACCTATATATCATTCTGAAACATGCTGTTTGTCGAACTACGCCGGTAAAATGTTAGGAATTTTCTATGAGTATAAGTTGGTGTTTCGGATGATACTATCATTTTATTGTGTCGAAAATTACCAATATTTTAACAAATTTTAGAACTAAATGGTTCATAAAAATTGAAAGTAATATATCTAAACCAAAGATGTAAGTAATTTTAAAGTTAAATTTTTATGAAAGAATTCGGTTGAAGCCATACGTCGGACACAGGTGACGTGGTGTAGCGGTTAACATCTCAGCCCGGCAAGCGGAGGGTCCCTGGTTCGAATCCAGGCGTCATCCGAATTTTTCTTTCATAAAAATTTAACTTTAAAATTATCTTCATTACTGTACGTTCAGTCGAAGTCATATGTTAAAAATGTAAGTAATTATACCGAACTTAAATTGTGCAACCGATAAAAACACGTACCTATTTTAATTTTTTTTTTTGTTATGTCTCAGGTTATGAATAATGGAATAAAATACAGACAAATATAGAAAGAATTGAACTACATTTAACGAGATATATAATATTATTAACAATTAATTATTTATAAATAAATTTAAAATTTAATTGTTTAATTATACCAGCACACAAAAAATCCCTAATATATAATATTTAAACTAATTTGTCAACTATTTTTAATTGATTTTAAAGTAACATCGACACAAACAAATCTTGTGTATTATAGAAACTGTACTTTTGGGAGCGCCAGTATATAAAGGCAACTCTTACCTCAATTATATACTCAAGGCTACGGTTAAAACCAGCAAATTTTCATAGTGTCCGCATTTTCATATTCACCCGCCATTGTTAACTTTAAATGGGGTAAATAATCTGTCAATTACATAGTAAAGGTGCGAAAAAATACATATTGACCCTCAAAAGTATAAATGCGACCCTGAACTCGTGCTTGTGTGAATTATAAAGTATTAAAACCTATTTATTGTACTTTATTGATTTTTTCGCAAAAAAAAAACATAGTTAATCATAGCTATAGTTGTAAATTGTTCATACTTACTAAATTATAATTATTAGTTATTTAGATTAATAAAAACATTTAATATTTTAATATTTAGTGCGACGGTCTTTTGTCGCCAACAATTTTTAGTCTAGCGCCCTCTGGATAATTCAATCGCCCCTTTCTAGGGGGCGATATCGTCAGCTCCATTTCATGTCCTTGTATCTAACGTAGGCTACGAATACAGAAACCACGATTTACCTACAGCACTGAAATATTGTTGGACTCCTACAATTCGAAATGTACTGAAACCATTCACTTGTAGTTATTTATTTTGTTATTAGTTATAGAATTAGTGATTACATTGTACCCACTTACACCCGCATATAACGCCAACGTTCTTACAATTCAATTAGTTTAAATTTAAAGTACACGTTTAAAGTGGCATGGAATGAATACATTGTGGAATAAGTAAATGTACATATGTTTATTTAATAAATTGTGGTATGATTTGTGTAATTATCAACCTTCCAAGCACAGTATGACGGATATAAATATACCTCGTTTCATTTAAGACGAGAGTAATTTAACTACTAAAATGGAAACAATTATCTAGTTCACAATTGTTTCTTTATTATAACGAAAATAGTGTAACAATGAAATTTATTGTGAAACTGTTTTTGGTAACTTTTTATTTGGATTGGTACTACTTGCACGCGTATTAAACTATAAATATTTTTTTAATTGCACATATTTGATAATAATTTTTTTTATTATTATTTTTTGTTCTAATCCATAGCAAACTTAATTATAAAAAAAGCAAATTTAGAATTTTTAAATTTACATATCTCGCTTATACAAAAGGCTAATTTAATTATTATTAATGTGCTAGACGAAGCATTTTTCTCTAAAACTTTTATTTGCAGCATTTATTTCTAAAATCAAAATAAAACTATGGTCAAAATGCGTATATCCGCTGAAATCTGAGAACCGAAAATTTTCGCGATTACAATACTTCCTTTACTTTCTACAAGGAAGTAAAAATTAATTGAAATTTCTAAAAAACCATCATATAATTATGATTTTTTGGGTGATAATTAAGTCTTGGTATTGGATAGATAATATTTCGGCTTATTCAAATGTCCAATTCATACTTTAATTGTTCGATAGCAAATAAAATAAATATATCATCACTCCTTTTACCTATTACTGGGTGTGACACTCTGCCTAAGCAGATCTCGGTAAGTGATATATTTCACGCCCCAGTGATGTTAGTGGAGGGGGAGCCACAGGGGTAGATTTAAATTGGTGAAAATTGTTTGTCGGCTGTGAGGATCGAACCAGGGTTCTCAAGATTCACAAGCCGATTCGATACCACTGAGATAATTTATTTCAATGAAAGCAATGAGAACTATATGAAATTATAAAAATGTCTATTTCTGCTATAAATAAACAGAGTCTGTATCTTTAACGAAGTAACAAAGATTATTTATATCTCAACTAGTCAAATGCAATGTTTTATTTTAAATGTTCCAATACATCAAAGAGTGTTTTACCAAATTTTCATTTGTAATCACTTTATTTAAAGCTTGTACCGTCTATTTATATCTTTTACGTTGTAGACTTTGTAACTTATATTTAATACAGCTTATGTAACCAGCCTACCATGTTTCTTTCATTTTGGAGCAAAATGGAATACTTAAATATGTTTTTTCTTTGTTGGCAACATTGTCTTTGTTCTAGAACGCAGTACAACTAATTTGTTCTTATATTGTTTGTAAGTAGGAAGGTAATATTACTCATGAATGATAGAAATTTAATTTAAAGCAATTTAATTATATTGCGATGTAAGTTTGAACAGTTTCATTGTAAATACATTTTCTCATTGTATTTTCATTACCTAACACTATTTAAAATTTAATTTATGATAGAAAAATTTGGGTGACGCCTGGATGCCCGAATTTTTCTGTTATAAATTTATCATCATCACTGTACTTTCAGTCATGTCATATGACAAAAAAATCAGTACCTAACACTACTTATAACTAATTTAAGTTTCTATATCTATATATATATTTTCAATAAACATTTCTAACATTAGAATATTATAAAGTATCAACAAAGACAAAATTAATTGTCATCCATACACTTGGTGAAACTAGGTTTAATAAAATATTAGCTAAACACTTGGCTAAGTCTCACAAAATTCAGCCTCCAAGTCACCTTATGAGGGCATCATCAGAGGCTGGCCAGGAGCCTGATACTGTATCTTGCGTGACTACTTGCGGCACCCATACTAACACAGATATGTCACATACATATAGTAAACCATCTATCGGACATTTAAAGAACTAATGGGTATGACTTCATTTCTTGCGAGACACGCAAATATAGATGCGTGACCTCCATAGGTCCTGTTTCTTACTTGCGACCAGGGTTCGTAAATATCATGATATTTATAATAAATATCAAAATATCTGATATATAGGATATATATCAGATAAATATCACTTTCCCAAAAATCCTTAATCGTAGGATTATTAAAACGAAAATTTACATACATATGTATTTTGACCCATTGAATCCAGTGGTGCAATCTTCAAATGCATATGACTTCTGGTTTTCGAGAAAATGTTAAAAAACCGCTTTTTGCGATTTTTTTGACGGAAAATAGAAAAAAAAATCGCTGAAACTATGTTTATAAGTTAACTGAACAACGAGAAAATTAATGCCGTTGACCGCGTTTTCATATCACATTTAGTTTTCGAGATATAGCCTCGTAAAAGTAGAAAAACTGAAAAATTCGAAAAATTTCACTTTTCCGGAGGCTATATCTCAAAAACTAAACAAGATATGGAAATGCGCTCAACGGCGTTGAATTTCCCGTGTCCGAATTGACTTATAAGCAAATTTTCATACAATTTTCAGCAATTTAATATTTTTAATTATTTCCTAAGGGGTACCCCTTTGGTTTTTTCAGATTTTAATTCAATTTTCCCAAAAATCCTTAATCGTAGGATTATTAAAACGAAAATTTACATACATATGTATTTTGATCCACTGAATCCAGTGGTGCAATCTTCAAATGCATATGACTTCTGGTTTTCGAGAAAATGTTAAAAAACCGCTTTTTGCGATTTTTTTGGCGGAAAATTGAAAAAAAATAAAAATCGCTGAAACTATGTTTATAAGTTAACTGAAGCACGAGAAAATTAATGCCGTTGAGCGCGTTTTCATATCACATTTAGTTTTCGAGATATAGCCTCGTAAAAGTAGAAAAACTGAAAAATTCGAAAAATTTCACTTTTCCGGAGGCTATATCTCAAAAACTAAACAAGATATGGAAATGCGCTCAACGGCGTTGAATTTCCCGTGTCCGAATTGACTTATAAGCAAATTTTCATACAATTTTCAGCAATTTAATATTTTTAATTATTTCCTAAGGGGTACCCCTTTGGTTTTTTCAGATTTTAATTCAATTTTCCCAAAAATCCTTAATCGTAGGATTATTAAAACGAAAATTTACATACATATGTATTTTGATCCACTGAATCCAGTGGTGCAATCTTCAAATGCATATGACTTCTGGTTTTCGAGAAAATGTTAAAAAACCGCTTTTTGCGATTTTTTTGGCGGAAAATTGAAAAAAAATAAAAATCGCTGAAACTATGTTTATAAGTTAACTGAAGCACGAGAAAATTAATGCCGTTGAGCGCGTTTTCATATCACATTTAGTTTTCGAGATATAGCCTCGGAAAAGTAGAAAAACTGAAAAATTCGATAAATTTCACTTTTCCGGAGGCTATATCTCAAAAACTAAACAAGATATGGAAATGCGCTCAACGGCGTTGAATTCCCCGTGTCCGAATTGACTTATAAGCAAATTTTCATACAATTTTAAGCAATTTAATATTTTTAATTATTTCCTAAGGGGTACCCCTTTGGTTTTTTAAGATTTTATTTCAATTTTCCCAAAAATCCTTAATCGTAGGATTATTAAAACGTAAATTTACATACATATGTATTTTGACCCACTGAATCCAATGGAAAAATGTTCAAATGCATATGACTTCTGGTTTTCGAGAAAATGTTAAAAAACCGCTTTTTGCGATTTTTTTGGCGGAAAATTGAAAAAAAATAAAAATCGCTGAAACTATGTTTATAAGTTAACTGAAGCACGAGAAAATTAATGCCGTTGAGCGCGTTTTCATATCACATTTAGTTTTTGAGATATAGCCTCGGAAAAGTAGAAAAACTGAAAAATACGAAAAATTTCACTTTTCCGGAGGCTATATCACAAAAACTATTTGATATTTTTATATAATGGATATATATCATTGCAAAAATATGACGATATATATCAAAATAAATATCATGATATATATCGATCGATATATATCTTCGAACCCTGCTTGCGACACTACCTGTCTCATTCTAACATTATGTTTGTCTTTTACTTTCTTGTCATTTTGCGTATTTTTGAATTAGAACGAGTTAATGATACATTATACATGTAAGTATATTATAATTCTACGTTTATTAATTTAACTTAAAAGCATTATAAGTTTTTCCAAATACAATTAGGAAAAGTTAAATTCTTTATATTTTAATTTGTTTTTGCTCCTCTGTAGCGTTCATATCACGTTTTCTATCTTCTGCCATAATAAAATCGTATAAAAAAACTACAAAACGATGTTGACAAACAATGACATATGATTGCAACTGACAGTTATAGTTTCAAAACCATTAACAACACTAAACTTGGCACGAAAACGTAAAGCACGGAATTCCCTATGCTCGACACCAGAAAAGAATCGGTGACGTCATACATTGTACTAACGCAAATTTAATCACGCAACTGCTCACGCAAGATACAGAATCAACCTCCAGCACAGTTAGTAGTAGATGAGCTCTAATAAGAGCGAAACGTTTCTATGGTTACTAACTGTGCTGGCCAGCCTCTAACGATGCCCTCATAAGGTGACTTGGAGGCTGAATTTTGTGAGACTTAGCCAAGTGTTTAGTTTATATTTTATTATAAAGTATTATTGTAGCTAACTGCATCTATGTCGTAGTTTAAAAATGCTATTAATGTTCTAATTTATGTTGAAATCTGTCATGAATACATCCCTGTATAAGTGGTCTGGTTGCGGATATCGACGGGCAATCTGGCTATGACCTCTTGATAGCAACTGCTGACATATCCCCCAATTTAATATCACGAAAACGCACAAATGCCAAACACGAGTTTGTTGTTGAGCCCTCGGCTATCTTCGACTCAATTCAGGAGCTTGTGCTGTTCTGAACAGATGCATAATTGATGGAATTATGGACCACCGCTACTAAATTTTCCTCGATGCTCTTGTTTTGCGTAATTTCCAGCAATTTTCATTGAAATTGATGAATTACTCGTCTAACTGAATCATATCTCTGTAGATTGTAGATGTTGGACATTTTCATTGCATGCGTTTACAATTTGCTTGATTAATGTACTTATTTTAGACAGGAAATTGGCTTTGAATCAACATATTTTCATAAGAAAAACATCTGCTATTAATGAATGTTGTATTTTCTCTAGAAAATTGCTTATTTGTGCTTTGAGGTTGAATTTTACACGCTTCTTGCTTTAAATTACTTTATTGAAGCCAACGAAGAATTGAAGAAATAAGTAATCTCAAATTTAATTAGCAGCAGACTTTAAACCATCTTTAATGTACATTTATTCCAAATTCATTTTTCAATGTCAATCCAGCATATCTCATACTTAACCACCATAACTCAAAATCAATAGTTTCGAGATAATTTTATATTTTTACATATAGGAAGAGAAATATATCATTCTCTCTTAGGTACATACTATTTTTTTATAACCTAAGTAAGATTAAAAACGAAAATAGTTATTTTTGATTCTAGATTGCGATATGTTAGTTTTGCATTCGTGAATGAAAGAATTTTTTGAGAGCATAGCGAGCAAAAATATCATTTGAAAATGTAAAAGCATTTCGCAATCGGGTATCAAACAACGTTTTTTCGAAAACTATGTCCCAAAATTAGTAATAATGTAAGGAGAAAATTTTGACGTTTAGGATTAATTAATGTGACATCTAATGTCTCCATGACAACAATGTTTGTAATATAATTGCTATCAAATCTGGTAGTCTCTGACCAGCAATTGACAGCTGGTTGGCAATAGAAACCAAACAAACGTTCTAATTTTTTTCTGCGATTTATTGGGATTCGCATTGCATTTCTCAATAAACTATTCCAGTACACCAGTTAGCTTCCTCAAGCGGGATAAATATGAATAATTGCTCAATTGGAACATTAAATATAAATTTTGTTAAAGAATAGAAGTATTGATTCTAAGCAAAAAAATAAAGTGAAAAATTTTATTAAATTGTGAGCCTTTCTTCTATCAAAAAATTGCAGGATGCAAAAAACTTTTGCAGCCTGCATGCAAAAGTCTTTTGCGTTCTGTAGACAAAAAACACTCATTTCGCGTGTTGATAGTTGTCATGTAAATTTTTACTTTATATGACAGTTTTCGAAAAAAGTTGTTTAAATATACATAATTTATTCATATTTATAATATGGAGGAAATATATCATTTACCGACATCTGCTACTACAAAATGCCACATTCAGTAATGGGTAAAAAGCGTGATGATATATTTATTTATCTAATTTGTCCATTCTACTAGGTTCTAATTTGGAATAATTTAATGACAGACAAAGTTTACGCAATATTCTTTAAATATACTTTATATTTCTTATCGTTTCGTCTGTTTTTCTGCTCTACTTTGAACCAATTATAAACTTTCATGGTAGCTTTTTATTGTTTTAACTTCATTATTTCGTCTCGGATTGCCTTGATAAATATAATTGCAATTTAAAACTAACTATGGATATTTGTTAACAGTTTAGATAGTATCTAGATTATGCTATTTTTAGTTGAACATTATTTCTAATCAATAAACATTATCATCAATCGTGTATTATGTATTGTTTAATGGATGTGTATTCATAAAATAGGCTTCTCTAAAAGGTTTAATATGTTTTTATTAGTTACGTTAATTTATAAATAATTGGTTACATTTATTTTAATAAATTACTGTAGTTGAATAATCACAACGCTGTTACATCTGATGAGTTGAATAAATTTTGAATTGGATATTGCAGTTTGTAAGATTATGACTGGGTGAATGTGAGGTATGAGTTGTGAATTTGTTAATTTGAGACAGTGAACTAGTGCAAATTATTAATTCGACGTTTCTTATCTTGGCCAGTGACGCGATGAAAAACAATCATGTTTTTTTTCGGAAGTTAATGCTAAATAGTTACAACTTATATAAAAATATAACGATTTTAAGTGATTCGGTTTCCAATATGAACTGTAAGTTTTTCTATACAAAACATATTGTTGTACTAAATATATTGTTATATCCAATTGTTGTATTAACCCAATATATTATTATTCCCTATATATTGTAAGGGGTAGGTGGCTCAGTGGTATTAAGTGCAGTTACCAGCCGTTAAAGCACGGCCCCTTAATATGTTAGTACAGGGGGAGCCACCGAGTTAATTTTAATGAGGTTGAAAATAGTTTGTCGGCTGCAGGAATCAAACCCAGATTCTCAAATCTACAGTCCAACTAGCTACCACATTTATTTAACACATATTTTATATGGGGTAGGTGGCTCAGTGGATCTTGAGAACCCTGGTTCGATCCTCACAGCCGATAAACCATTTTCACCAATTTAAATCAATCCCTGTGGCTCACTCTCCACTAACATCTTTGAGGGCCGTGGTTTGACGACTGGTAACCGCACTTCACGCGATGAAATATATCACTTACCGAGATCTGCTTAGGCAGAGTGCCACACCCAGTAATGGGTAAAAGGCGTGATGATATATTTATTTATTTTTTCTATATATTGCTGAACTAAAAATATTGTACTAAATAGATTGTTGAATTCAATATATTGTTGTACTCAATATATTGTTGTATTCAAATTATAAATATATCCTTGCATCATACGAGTACAGTCGTCACTATGGTGATCTAAAAGAAACCTCTGTCAGTATTTTGCTATACCATCTAGGATAGAAATTATCATTGATCTAATTTTGTTTTACTTCAATTCACACATTTCCCGTGCTCTTGTTCTTCTTACTCACGCTATTTGCTAAAATAACTCACCTATTCATCACAATAGATCCATAACTTAATAACAAACTAATCACGCCCAAGTTAATAGCCTATCGCATTAGCAAGATACCAAGAAATTCCCAACAACAAAGTTCTGAGTATAAATTGAATAAGGGTAGCAGTGAATCATCATGTTCGCACGCACTGTATTTTCACCCCGTTACCTATCGATTATACATCATTTGCATGTCGAAACGACTATATACAATGTTGTCTATCGGCTCAAACTCAACTCTAGATGCGAAGTGACATATTAGTTTAAAAGTCGCTGGCTTGAAAAATTGATATAAGGATGCTATGAATATTAAACGTATTTGCTAACAGATATTGGAAATTGGTTTTTGATCGTATGCGAAATTTGTTTAAGCAAAAAGTAGGATGTATTGAATTTGAAGTTTCAATTCTTATTTAAATATAATTTAATATTTGATTTGGTGCAGTTTTCAATTTGCAAGTTTTGAAGTTACAAAAGAAGTTTTGGAATATTAAGCTACTGCAATAAATGTTTATTTAAAACTCTATGGTACAAGCTGTGTTTTTATCTGTTTTAAGAGCAGTGTTTTTGAGTGTTTTAGCTATCTCTAACATGTTAAAACTGTGCTCTTAAAACACCCAAAAACAGAGCTTGTGTTACCAGCTATTGTTGTTCAAATTTTAAATATAAATTTTAGTTGCTTGACGAACTGAGTATTATTTACTTTTTATATTCTATGTTTCGTTCAATAACACATACAATTACTTGTTTCTGAATCTAGTGGTGCAACGAAAACTTGAGTACCAAAACGATGTAAGCAGAAATTTCTAATCGACGAATTTATTTTTCCGTTTGATAACTATATTTTTTCTAAGATAACTTTATTTATAGTTATCGAGTCTGAAATTAATATTCTAGTCAGCTAATGAACTGTAAATTACTTTTTATACTCTAATTATTATAATGTCATTTAACGTACTGATTTCTATGACGCCTAATAACGTCTTAATTAATGTTGTCAATCTGTGGCTTGGAATGTTTTAGTCACGGTATTATATTAACAACTTATGTATTGAGCACGGGCTGATGTTAACTTCCTGTATCTGTCATTATAATTTTAACATTACTTTTCAAGTAATTATAATGCTTTACATATTTTTGTTAATTGTGATCGTTTTATAAATTCTTTAGATAGTCGTTTTGTATGAACTTGTAACAAAAGAGATATTTATACTACTTGCTATATAATAAAATATTATACATTTTTCCGTTCGATTGCCCATAAAGTTAGCAGTTACTAAATTGAATTTTTCTATGATCGGGCGAAAAGTGAGTCATTATGTAATCATTTACAATACAAAAAGTTCTATATTGTCAACTGCATCATAACTACTTGATTTATGGCCCTGTATGGTATCCATAAAATAGCATTTTATTCGACCTCGTAGTATGATAATAAAGCAAAATGTCAAAAAATAAAAGTCAAAATAATTATTATACCTAATTAACTAATTAATTCCTTTAAATTTAATTCAAGTTCTTTCACTTTTTTTTGGATTCTTCTAAGTGTTGAGACATAAACACAGTTTTTCACTCTTTTGAATCAAATTTGACAACTTAATGATAGAAAACATTGTTAAACAAAAGCTACAACAAAGGTACATTTTCACATTAACATATTTTAAGAAAATAAATCGCCTTCAAAGCAATCGATCACAAGGCTTTGTATGCAACTCATATATATTCGAAGAAATATATCACTTATCGAGATCTGCTACGGCAGAGTGTCACACTCAGTTATGGGTAAAAGACGTTATTATATTTGTCTTAATTTAAAACCGTTAACCGTAAACGACCTCCAAAATTTTTCGGTCTTTAATTTGGCTACCTATTTCTAAATTAAAATCCTAAAATTGCATATCGAAAATCAAGTAGATTTTATATATTATATTTAAACAGGTTGCACCCTACAGTAAATAAATAATTAACTGAAATTACTTCAACGCAATAATCCAAAATTACCTACCAAAATTAGCAGTTCACATTATTAGTTTATCGATTAAATTGCCAGTTTAAATTAATTCTCAGTTAATACACCACCAATTCTCCGTACTAGTACGTTGGTTCACCATCACACATATGTTGCAATAAACATGCACATTCAACATGTAACCAAACATTTAGCAGAACATCGCATACATCTCTACATCTGTTGGTTGTTTGCGAATTGAACCGAACGAAACTAAGCCTTTGTGCAAATGATTACATCTATGGGTGATGCATATAAACAATAAATGAATGCTCCATTTAACTTAACCATCAGTGACACATTATTCATTAGAGCCAAAACCGTGCGGTAACACTGTTTGATAGTGTGGTGCTGAGAAAAGGCTTATTTAGCTAAATATGAGATTTCTTCTAACACATTATCGCATTTGGATTTGGCTGATAATTTTTGTTTTTTTAAAAGGAAAGTAACGAAATTGTTAGCGGTGTTGTAAACGTGCATTTAATTTTGTTATTTCTTTAAGTATTTACTATCTTCTATCATACTCGTTTATTAAATTTGTTTAGATTTTTTAAAGAAATTTATTTTTCTACAAATACAAGTTGTTAATGCTAATAGGTACCTGCTCGTAAATTTTTGTAACTATTTTTATTTGTTCATTATATTCTTTATTATTTATTTGTGTTGTACTCTTATTCTGTAATTTTGTAATATTATTCTGTTATTGGGAATCTTTTTTTCCTGTTGAATAATAAATAAATAAATAAATTATCGATGATATTTTTACTACGAGAGATCTGTAATGTCAGACAACCGATTATATTAAGAGTAGACCACAGGCCCGCATTTAGATTGTATACGAATAGAAATTCAAGAGACAGGAAAGAAATGTTGTTGCTGATTGCAATTCCGAGTAACGTCAAAGTGCCGTTCGAACTTATTATTTAGGACATCGCGTTTCGCGGATATACAAGATGTGTTAATAAAGTAATGGGTTACATTATATACGCAACAATCAAGAGTTTTATGGTCGGGTTTCAAACAATTATCTATGACGTTTGTTTATCTTTAACACAACGTTCAAGTTTCATAAACCTAGCTCCATTACTTTTTGTTCTGAAGTCGTTTCAATAATTAGTATTTAAATTCTGCTCCGAAAAATGTTGAAATCTAAAATTTAACAACAATTTAACTTGAATTTTTTGGTAGAATTGCAAAAATATGCTACTGAATTGTAGATGCAGTAGGAGAGTTATTCAGAATTTTTAATATCATTGAAAAATGTGTCGCTTTCTGTATGATTTGTCATTGATGAAATATAATATATGCAACAAAATAATTCTTCTTTACGATTGCTTTGAAAAGTTGAAAATTACGCTTTCATTTGTCATCGTAAAGTTGACGTTCTCTGTAGAACAATCGAAAAATATCTTTTTTGCGCGTCTCCAGTGGCAACGCGCGAAAAATATATTAAATGAGCGCTTATTTCAATAGTTACCAGGGATACAAACAAAACAGAAACTTGTCATATTGACAGTTGACAGAATGAATTTATTTTAAATACGTATCCGTTTTTAAATAATTTTAAGATGCAATCGTAGAAAAAATTATGTGTGTATCACGAGCGTAAATTGTCGTTGTTCCTCTTGCATTATTACAGCTCTCGTCTTCGGCCCATGCTGCAATTACCGTGCTCGAGTAACACAGAATCACTTTACGCTCTTAATACACAAATAATTAATAATGTTGTCTAGTTTCAAAAAGATCGATGTTCAGATGCCAACTACAGACTCAAATAGTTGCATGATTCACTATAAGTGTCTATTGCACTGCAGAGGAAATAAATAAATTTTATTAAAGGTACGCTTTATCAATTTTGATGAAATGTTTTTAGTTGGTTTATGTACATTAAATCATTTAAAACTAATTCATTTATAATTTATATTATTCATACATATTTAGTTTAAAAAATGTCAAAGGACTTTGACTGTAATATAAAATGTATGTTTTATCATTAATTTAATTATGCTTCGCTGAATTTCCCCTTGATTCTGTTTATAAAAAATGCGGAGGTAGAATTTATTTATTTTCCACCTACTTACTCGGAAATGTTTACATATGCTAAATTTATACTTCATTGCTTTGCCGAGCATTTTTAAACTACATTAAAAAACCATGAGGTACTAATGAATATAATATTTTTTTTACAAACACTACTAAAATGAGACTGGGGTTGTTTCAACCGGTTTCAGTTCGTTCCGAAAACTTTCTAACTGTCATAAAATATCCCTTTAACCCTTACATCATAAATTTGCTTTCATAAGCTATTTCACTGATTTTTAAAAGCTTTCAATTAACTAGCAAATTTAAGACTAATGATCAGTGGTACCAACAAAACTTTAATTTTATATTTAGTTTAAATAAATAATTGTGACAAGTGACTATAGATGATTTAAGTACTCGTATCGTACATTATTACTTTGACAGTTTTTTTTTATTATAAATTTTCTTGACAGATTTAGGTTTAGGTTTAGGATACCGTGAAAATTTACGTGCTTTCTAGCTATTAACATACCTAGAAATGTTATGAGTATCATTACAGCAGATGTCAGTTTGAAATCCGAGCTCGTAGAGCGAGGATTTTAAGACATCTAAGGCCTGTTATGATTCATAACATCCGTGGTTTGTTCAATAGTTTACCGGTTTCAAAATATAAACACGTAAATATTATATTTTTGAAATTATTTTATGAATAACGTCATTGTTATCATATTAGAAGGTGATCAAGTAAGTCTGTGGTTGTGTATGTTTTTATTTAACGCCATGGTTACAATTGTTTTGTATCATATTTATAAATAACTTTTTTATTTAAACGTCATAACGTGGTCATCTCTAATTTGAAAGACTGTACAATTAATATATATTATGATAAGCAGGATAAGTAATCTTTGTATTAATGTTATTTTGAGTTCCGTTTTTATTAATAGCGTTATATTATCATTGTGTTTTATTTTCATTTTCTTGACTTTTTTGACAAGTCAGTATGGTAATATTACCGTACAGAATACAGGTATTACTTACTTACCAGCCTACTTTTGTGCATGTAAACATAAGTTTAATATCCTGAAACCGGTAAAAATTTTAACGCAATTATTTGCTTAGTAACGTGACTAATGAAAATGTTTTTAAACAGTCGTTTTATAAACTTAAAACTGGCAACTAAACGTCAATTTTACACACCGTCGTAGGTAAAAGTATATTGAATGTTTGACAGCAATATCAATAATTTCATATGACAAAATTAAAATTTAAGTTTTATTGGAACAACTGGTCATAATAATTTTACATTCTTCTAATTTAAAATGCCACAATAATTGAAAAGTAAATGATTTATTTTAATAATTTAACTATTTTACAGACGATTGAGTTCCTGTTCATCGAGATCTGCAATTACGGAGCTTCTGCATTCCAAAATGTGTAAGTAGTATTATAGTATATTTCTTTATCTTTTATTTGGTTGAAATGATAAATTTCACTGTTCAGCACAGCAGAAAATTGTAAAACAAAACAATGAAACAAAAATTCAGTACAACGATCTTAACAAAGCAAAAATTAAAAAACCACAGTGTTTTAAGTTTTTGCCAAGTTTCGAATTCGAATTCACCATTCGCCATTCGCGTTTCTTGTTTAAAACGCTAGTAAATCTCAAACATTCCGACAAAATATATCCCCAGGCTTTATTCTTTTTTACTGAAAAGTTCGCCGAAAAAATATGTCGGTTTTGTGCAATGATATTTAAAGGCCCTGAAAAAGTTTAAAACTTTCAAACAAACTTTTTTGTATTATGGAATAAATTTGGAATAATATTAATGAAATTTAACCCTTAGTGCTTGGTACTAGCTCTTTTTACTTAGATGCTGAAAGACAATAAAAGAAAAGAAAGAATGATATAACCACAAACTCTTGACAAGTTCGGGAAGCTAGAACGAGACAACATCGAAAAAAATCGCATTAAATTTTACTTCCTCATCGTTGAAAAAATATGTCTGTCATTATACCAACAAAAACTATTATGCGTGTTTTCTTTCTTCAAATCTCTTGCATTTTAAGCAGTAGCAATGTTTTGTTATGGTTTGAAAAGTTGTAATTTTAATCAATAAATCAATGTGGAACGTATGTCAAATTAGTGACATTAAAAATTACTGAGTTTAGCTGTTACATACATATTTTAAACTCAATTTTAATAGTAACTAAATAAATATAATGTAATGTCCGGAGATTCAGACTGATTTAGAGGCAGTATTTCAACACGTTTGTCTCATGGCACAATTAAACTAATTACTACTCGTAAATCACGACACAACATCAAAAATATGTAATTTTTTTTGTCATTCAACAAAAAAAAATAGTTTAAAAAAATAAATAAATAAATATATCATCACGCCTTTTACCCATTACTAGGCGTGGCACTCTGCCGAAGCAGATCTCGGTAAGTGATATATTTTTACACGTGAAGTGCGGTTACCAGCCGTCAAATCACGGCCCCCAAAGATATTAGTGCAGGGGGAGCCACAGGGGTAGATTTAAATTGGTGAAAATTGTTTGTCGGCTGTGGGGATCGAACCAGGGTTCTCAAGAACCACAGGCCGACTCGATACCACTGAGCCACCTACCCCATTATATAAATATAGTTTTGAATCATTTAAAAAACAAAATATTTATTTATACAAACTGCTTAAAATAATTTTATTTGGTTCGAGAAGAATGTTATTAGAAGAGAGAATGATTATAAGCTGCGATAGTTTGCATTTGGACATATCAAAAATATGTCGAATGAAAGATTGAAAAACAAGTGTATGTTAGTAAAATTTTGGATAAGAAAATGTGTGAATAATAAATGGATATGATTGAATGTATATTTCCAATGAGAGAAATAAACGAGCTTGTATGAAAGAAATTAAAGAAATAGATGAAGCGAAAGCTATGTAGTAGGATTAATTTAAATAGTAAATGTGCAGTGAATGTATTAAGGATTCGTGCTACCTCATTATAATAGTGAAATTGAGAATGAATGATACAGGAATAAATGGATGGATATAATGTTTGAACAAAATATTCTAAATGTGAGGACTAAATGAGCTTATATAAAATATACCCCTGTAGCTCCCCCACCACTAACATCTTTCGGGGCCGTAATTTGACGGCTGGTAACAGCACTTTACGCGAAGAAATATATCATATATATAGGCGTGATGATATATTTATTTATTTATATATATAAAATAAATTTTGAAAGTGGATGAAGTGAAATTAGTGTATCAAGAGAGAAATGTTTAGCAGAGTTTAATTATAGGATGAAATTAATTAATGAATGTTTACTAAATGTTTCAAGTGTTCGTGAAATTAAAGTTGTCTAGTGCCTAATAAGTTTTACAAATTTTAATTTGAACTTTCTATTAATGCCTTTCAAAATCAGTAACCGTATTTCAAAAAGAACATAACCAAACTAAGTTTGAATTTCATGAAACTGTCAAAACTTTTAAATTCTGCAAATTTCGCAAGTGAAAATTGAAAGGAACGTTTAGAAAATCCAACGGGGTGTAGAAATACCGTTAGTTTTAATTACGCAATGAAACAGCTGCTGTTAAAGTGTTTCAGCAAAGTTGATTAAACGGACTTATACGCAGCGAAGCGCGCTAAACACTGCCCACTTTAAGCGGTTTAAAATATTTGCATTCGTTCTAATTAAAAGTTCTTTTATACCTGTAAAGAATCGCATTTCATCCCCTGCTGATTCTTTACATATACTCTTTGTAGATAAAGCCAACTTGTTTCATAATAAGAATTTCTTTGTTATTTTCGACAATACAAATTCTAATTGACGTGATAATTCTATCGTTTATGATTTTAACTCTAAATAAATATAATGTAATGTCTAGAGATTTAGAAGCAGTATTTAAACATGTTTGTCTCATGACACAATTAATCTAAATACTAAAACTCTACACCACAATAAAAAATGTTATATATTTTTTTTGACAGCCAACAAAAATGTATACAGTTTTGAATAATTTAAAAAATACAACATACATATTTTCTTTGATTTACTAAATGATTTGACCATTGATAGCAGCAATTTATCGAAACCTGTGAAATTTAAGTTTTAAACTAATTTTCGTACGATGTAAGGACGGAGTATAACCCCATAGCTTAATGCATATTTACGAAACCTGTGCCATAGGCAAATGAGAAATAAGTTTACTATTATTATTGCTTTCCTGATTACTTGATAGGAAAATGTTTCAAAAAGTTAAGTTCTGTATCACAGTCAATTAACATTTTATTTATTAAAATATAAACTAAACACTTGGCTAAGTCTCACAAAATTCAGCCTCCAAGTCACCTTATTCTCTGCTAGCACAGTCCTTCGTCCCCAGCTTCTTCACGTGAACTTTGTTCTAGGTGAAGAAGTGAGTTATACCATACTGATGAGCTCTAATAAGAGCAAAACGCGTCTATGGTTACTAACTGTGCTGGCCAGTCTCTAACGATGCCCTCATAAGGTGACTTGGAGGCTGAAGAGACTTAGCCAAGTGTTTAATTTATATTTTTTTAAACCTAGTTTCACCATGTGTATGGATGACAATTAATTTTGTTTTTGTTGTTATTTTATTTATTTTCTTACTGCATAAATTATTTTCAACAGTTGTCAAAAATCGAATATTTATGATTAGACAGAAATGTAACCATATAACACTATGCACTGATAACTCAAATATGTTTAATATTTCATACCGATTGAAATATTTTTATTTAAATATTAATTACAGAAGCAACGGTAATAAATAACTTATTTTTTATGTTATTCATCTATAATACATATTATATGGGTTATAATTAAAAATGAAGCCATAATTTCTTTCATTTAAAATTGAGAAATGTTAGAAGCAGCAAGATACGAATTACAACTTTCCTAATCAACTTTATTTGCCTTTGTTAAAGACTTCTTCTCCTCAGCACTTTTAAAGAAAATATCTAGAGCAGTAGTAGCTTTACGTATCGTGTTTTTTCTCTGTTTGTAACTTTTTGGTGTAATTGTAAGATTGTAAATTTGGCGCAATGAAATTTGAATGCCAGATTAGAGTTAATGGCAAAGTAGTTTATGATAACAAGGATTAATTTTAAATTCTAATGAAATGCATAATTTATTATATTGTAAGGATAAAAATAGCAACTTTATTTATAGAATCATACAATGGGTGGGTGGCAGCTATAAATAAATTTTAATAAAATAGATTTATGCAGGTACTTTGCAGGTAATTTTCTTTATTTTCTGACGATTTAAGGTCATAAATATGAATCAACCTTATACATAAATTTTGACTAAATGTTTCACCAGAAGTCGGGAATATAATACATAAAATTTAAATAATATACAAGGCACTACGATTTCATTCTTATTTTTATTGATAAAATATTAACACTGTTCCATTTAAACGTTCAATTGTAATAAAACAAGCTTTTATTTTATTGTAAATTGAATTGTAATTAGTTTTTCAAGTCGCATATTTTATACATAAAAATACTACAATATAGATCGTTTAAGGGAGATTAATTAGCAGATTAATATTTGATGCAATCAAATGTCCCTAAATTATTTTAGAGATAAAAGTTTTAGAACAAGCTTTAACGTAAAATAAAATTTAAAATCACTTTTTAATGTTTAACTAGCAAACTAGATCAAGTAGCAAGAATAAATAAAGTTATATTTGGTAGTAAAGTTTTATTCTGAATTAAACTAGATATTTCACAATGTTAGATATATATTTTATGTCGTTATTCTAGTTACCTATTTAAAATTTAAATGAATAATATTACAACTATTATTTGCTTAAAGTTTATATGTGTATATCAATTTATTTCGTATAAAACTGATTTCTAGAATCTATAGAATTTTTATTAAACAAACGATAAACAGCATTGTTTATTTTTTAGTTTTGTTTTTACAAATTTTTTACTGTAATGCCCAATATTAAAATCAAGGTTTAAACTTAAACTTGCGCTTTTTATGTAACAATTATTTGCCGTATTTTTATATAATATCTTACAACCAATTCTTAACAAAATTTCAACTAATTCTGAGTTTTAAATTACGAGTAGCTTTCTTTATTGTAACTTAATATAAAAAGTTAATCCAAATGGAAACAGGATTATTTAAACTTTTTTGAGCATATAATTAAGCTTTATTGGACTAAACCAATATTCAGGATTAGGTAAATCTTTTCTAGAGAGTTGAGGAAAAATGAACTGTGTTTAAAATATGCGTCTAAGATTTAAAACTATCTACTCATTTTACTGCAATAAGTTTCTCTAAAATATTGTAGGAATGGTTGAGAGTAGACAAAAGTTAGTAACACAGCGCTATTATAAATTAAGGGTATCTAATTAGCCGGTTTTATAAAAGACAAAATAAATTTACTTCCATAGAATGAATATTTAATGTATCAAATTTGAATCATTTTTATACATTTTATGGTATACATAATATTGCGGTCAAAATTTCGACTGACATTTAAATAAATAAATTTTAATTACTTTGAAAGTTAATTAATTTGATGTATACTGGCAATATTAGTGGGTCACATAAGTGATAGAATATTTGGGTGAATGTAATATTTATTTAGCAATTTTAACGGCGACCAAAAAGTGTTTCAGCCTTTATCAGTTATCGTTACTAACTACCCTTAAGTTTTAAGTTCTACTAACTAAAAAAAAACCATAAATAATGTCCACTCACCGTGACAGCCAGCACACCAATCACAAGAACCCCCACGGCCAACCCTCGAAAGCCCAACCGGAACATGTTGCACCCCATGCTTCACTACTGTATGTAGTCTCGTTACGTTTATAAGTTCGCGGCTTGAGAGCGGTCGTCGTCCAGCGTCGCGCACCGACACAGAATGGGTTTCGCGCGCTCCGACGCCGATATATAGCGCCGCGACGGCGGTGGTGTCGTGGCGGCGCCTACGCGAGATAGGAAGGGATGGTAATCATAGGGGTGGCGAGAGACATACAATATGTTGGAGAGATTTGTGAGGGAGAAATTCGAATCGGTTAAAAATGAACAACATTTTTAATGGGCTCCTGCAACATAATCGAAATAGACAAAATTAGTGATAACATATAAATAAACACTTCAATTATAGCTACCCATAAAAAATATAATCAAAAGATATAAGCAATTAAATTAATTAATTGGGTAGATGGCTCAAGTTTTGACACCTGTCAAAATAATTTTTAATTTTTATGGGGTAGATAGTACTGTAGTATCGAGTCTGATTTGAAAACCCGAGTTCGATTCCCACAACCCATTTCACCATCTTTGTGGCTTTCCTTCCATTAACATATTTAGGAGGTATGATTTGACGACTGGTAACAACACTTTACGCGAAGAAATATATAATTTACCGAAATCTGCTTCGCCAGAGTGCCACACCCAGTAATGAGTAAGAGGCATATAAAATTTACTTTGAAAGAAGCGTTTTTATTGGCTAAATAAAATTTTCGCCCTTCGAATATGCGACATGATGAGGAAGAAAAGAGAACTGTCATTTGTCATTTCAATGTTTGTAGATTTACTATTGTTCGTACGAGACAATTTTTTATATCGAAATAATAATTCTTAGAATCACACATTTTTATATCTCTGAAGACCTATTTGATATAATATTTTAAATATTTAGTGAGACTACAACCAATAATATTTTTTTTTGTAAGTTATAAACGTGCACTGAAAATTTTCATGAATAAAATAATAATAAAAGGAAATTATTCATGAATAAGATATTGTACCACATAAAATCTAAAATTTTCAACATAATAAGATTATTTTCTACAGTATACAGAATTTTAAAAAATCGTATTTTCATATATAATAACAAGTGGTATGAAAATTGCTGAAAATATTTTGACATAAATTATGAGTTGTGTTTCCTATTTCCGTAACAACGAATGTATATTTATGTCAAAATATTATCTGTCAATTTTCATACTACGAGTTGTATTCGGCTTGAGAATTTATCAAACAAGAGTTAATTAACAAGAATAGTTAGGTATTTATTTGCACATTATTAATTAGTTATTACAGTGATGAAAATTTTGAATATTAAATGTACACTGAAAAAATGTAGACGTTTATGAAAATATTGAAAATATCATTTATTTTATTCTTAACCAAGGATATTATTAACAGTGGTATTTCCGTTATCAATTGCACCAGCGATAGCGAATAGATAATAAAATAAATTATCTAAATAATAGATAAAAGATAATTGTAGATATTTCTTAAATAATAAATAGATAAAACAAAAGAAAAACATCAAACATAGTTGCCAAGAGATTAATTAAAATATTGAGTACAGAAATTAACTTTTGGAAAAACGGATGTATAAACTTTTTAAAATATGTTTTATGGGGTAGATGGCGCAGTGGTATCGAGTCGGCCTGTGGATCTTGAGAACCCTGGTTCGATCCCCACAGCCGACAAACAATTTTCACCAATTTAAAAATCTATCCCTGTGGCTCCCTCTCCACTAATATCTTTGAGGGCCGTGATTTGACGGCTGGTAACCGCACTTCACGCGACAAAAATATATCACTTACCGAGATCTGCTTAGGCAGAGTGCCACACCCAGTAATGGGTAAAAGGCGTGATGATATATTTATTTATTTATTTTACTAGCAAGCTATTTTCGCTCCTACTACATTTATATATCTTTTCATACAAGCTCATTTATTTCTTGCACGCGGAATCTTTCCTTCACGTAGCTATCTTTCAATTATATCCACCCATTTATCTTCTATCGTCGACGTAATCTCTCACTATCTATTTCACCTATATAATATCTGTTTCATAAACTTTCATTCGATATACTTTTCTTATGATATAACAACATTCTTATTAATGTCAGACAAATATAATAAACTTAATTAGCATTCGGTAAGTATTTAGATTCACTAATACAATACTATACTAGTAAAAGAACACATACCGGGTGGAACATCATACCTGTGTACATAGGCGATTAACTTGAAAAAACAGTTTTTCCGTGCGCATTGCTCCCCAAATTATTTTAGCCAAAAATGCTTCAAATAAATGTTTTAGACCATAAAATTCTGCATCTAAATCAATAAACAGAATTACATTTACATGCGTTTTAACGACAGAAATTAAATAAAAAATATTAAAAATGACGTTCAAAATATCAAATAACCATGGAAGTGAAACAGAAATAGATAGATGCTTGACGTTTGACAGATCTCCTGATTTAACACCTACCGATTTTTTATGGGGTCATCTTAAATGTAAAATATATAAGCAACGCCACCCAAATATTAATTCTTTGAGAGAAGCTATCGTGGATAAGTGCGCCTTAATCACAAATAGGCAGCTCGCTAATGTACGACATTCCTTCCACAATAGACTTGGTTATTGCTTGGCTGAAAATGGAGGTTTATTTCAATATTTATTGTAATAATAAATTGTAGTGATTATTTTATTGAGAGAATTATTGTTTGATATTTGAATTATAATAGATAGGTTATAATTTTTACACGACCAACCCTATAAGAAATAAACGTTTCATTGAAATGTACAATTGTTTATTTATTATTAAATTGTAATCATAGGAATGGAGTTTTTTGTATGAATTTTATTGAATGATTAATTTATCGGGGGTAAAATATCAAATAGACAGAAAAACGTCAAGCATTTATCTATTTTTGTTTCACTTCCATGGCTATTTGATATTTTCAACGTAATTTTTAATAATTTTTATTTAATTTCTGTCGTTAGAACGCATGTAAATGTAATTCTGTTTATTGATTTAGATGCAGAATTTTATGCTCTACAACATTTATTTGAAGCATTTTTGGCTAAAATAATTTGGGGAGCAATGCGCACGGAAAAACAGTTTTTTCATGTTAATCGCCTATGTACACAGGTATGATGTTCCACCCGGTATATACTTTAACAACCCGATTATCAAAATAGTTTCTTCTATTGTCCGTCAGTACGATGGTGTGGATAGCGATACGAAAATCGAATGTATAAATTATATTTCATGTTGAAAACTTGAAGATATATCGAGGTAAATCAGTCGAATGGAACGTCTATATTCGCTCTTATTCAAATTGTTTAAAGCAAAAGGTTTTGAGTTCAAATAATATGTCCAGCAGTACTGTAGTGAGATTAGAGCTATGGTATTTGAACCCGAAGATCTTCAGTTCGAATCTCACTCAAGCTAAAAATTATTTAAACTACTACATTGCCGTTCGGTGAGTGCGGACCCTGTACTGTAATTGGGATTAAGTTCCTGTTGTACAGCGTAACATAAGTAAATAAATAAGTAAGGAAGTCATTACGAAACCTAGTTGCTTATCGAAAGTGCGTTCATTACGATACGCAGCATTTTGTTTTAGACGGTTGGTAGTAGCGGATGATATACTGAACCTATCAAGTTGAGAACATCAAAATTGCAATAAAACCTTAAAAACTGAACAATTGTATAAATGCCAATAACAGTTACCAACCAAAACATTTCATATACAAATTTCTCTAAATTGATTAGATTTTAAATATCACAGGTTTTATTTTAAATTTTAATTTATAAAAGACGTAAAATAGAAAAATATTTTCGTTCCCTAATACAATCAAATTTTACTATGAATATTTTTAAGATAACTAATTGATTAGTATGCTCGTTGCATAAGCGAGCACAAACAAGTCCAGGTACTCGTTAATAACCACTCGAGTGGTTCTGATTAGTTGAAACTAATTCTTGTTGTAATAACTCGCGTTTGTGACAAACAAATCATAAACATTTGTAATAATACATTGTTAATAATAGTATAGATCGTCAGAGTTTCAATGAAAGTTGGGTTTGTGCTTCTATAGAACTGGTAACGGCGCCTAAGAATGTGCAAGTGCGACCTCTCAGCTCAAGCACGATGGTGATCCAGTGGGACGAACCCGAAACCCCAAACGGACAAGTGATGGTTAGTGATTGAGCTTGTAACGTTGTCATACCCTGTATTGTATAAATTTTATTTCACAAATGAAGCAAAATAGAAAAAATAATATAAATAACTCGATTTATAAGACTTTTATCATTCTTGTCGTTTAGAAAACTCGCCTGCGGTTTATTTTCTAAACTTGAACGCGTGTAAAAAAAACATGTCTTATAAAACTCGTTCTTTAATATACTATTTGCTATCCCTGAATTTTGTATTAGTTAATTTTATTCTAGTCCAATTAAAAAAATCAAATCCAAATCAATTTCCGAGATCCTAGTGGTAACAAGATTATATAAGAGTGTATTTAAACTTTTTTGAGAATATTTGACTATTCCTAAATTCAGGATTACTTAAAACTTCTTTTAGAATTGGGCTCTAAATGAATAAATTGTTCAAAATAGATAGTAAATTTTATTGAATTTGTATTGCTCATGTGATAAAAATAAATAATAAACATGTCATAACTTCTTATACCCATTACTGGGTGTGGCACTCTGCCGAAGAAGATCTCGGTAAGTCATATATTTATGCGCGTGAAGTGCGGTTATCAACCGACAAATTACGCCCCCCAAAAATGTTAGCGGAGAATAAAATAAATAAATATATATATCATCACGCCTTTTACCCATTACTAGGTGTGTCACTCTGCCGAAGCAGATCTCGGTAGGTGATATATTTCTTCGCGTGACCAGCCGTCAAATAACGGCCCCCAAAGATGTTAGTGAAGGGGGAGCCACAGGAGTAGATTTAAATTGGTGAAAATTGTTTGTTGCCTGTGGGGATAGAACCAGGGTTCTTAAGATCCACAGGCCGACTACCCCATTAAGAATAAATAGAATTTTTTTAAATGGTGCAAAGGTAGGGTAATGACGTAACTGGCCAGTCATTTACGTTATTTTCTTGGAATTATTGTATATTTACCCACAGATATGTTGATGTATTATTATTATTTTGAAAGAATGTGTACGAGATTTTATATTCAATTTTAAAAACATATGCAGGTAGAATTCATTTCTAGGTCAGCCATTTTTGTTATTTCCAATATTTACGACATTCTCGTAAGCCGTAGCAAATATACTTCATACGCAAATCTGTTTTTTAAAGTAATACAGTAGCTTAGTTCACTTCTTATATATTTTTATAGAACTATTTTTGTTTTTATCTAAGTAGAAAAAAGATGCTACTGTTCTGTTATTGTTATTGTAGCCATACTCTTATATCAACCCACAAGATCCACCTCCTACTAGTATCTGTAAGTGATTTGAAAACTAACAGCTGCACATGATAAAAAAATTATTATCGTAAATAAATCATGATTGGTTAATTTTGTAGACGCCTAGCAATGGGTGAAATGTGTGATGATATGTAAGGGATGATTAATAAAGGCATCAAATTGTGCCATGAAAAACAAAGATAGATATAATGGGCATATCTGAGCTTGGTGACATTTTTCGTTGTCAATTGTGACTGACAATTCATTACAAATTTATGATTTTGAATCTTATTAATTATTTAAGTGGTACAGATTTTATCGACCACTATAGTTATTTGTGTATTAAGATCGTAAAGTGATTCTTTGTTACTCGAGCACGGCAATTGCAGCGGGAGCCGAAGGTGAGAGCTGCAATAGTGTAAGAGGAACAAAGGCACTTCACGCATAATTTTTTCTACGATTGCATCTTCAATTATTAAAAAACTTACACGTAGTGAAAATAAATTCGTTCTGTCAACTGTCATTATGACAAGTTTCTATTTTGTTTGTATCCCTGGTAACTATTGAAATAAGCGCGCATTTAATATCTTTTTCGCGCTTTGCCATTGGAGACGCGCAAACAAGATATTTTTCGATTGTTCCACAGAAAACGACAACTTTACGATGGACAAATGAGATCGTAATTATCAACTTTTCATTGCAATCGTAGAAAAAAATAATTATATTTGAACCAATTACATTTATTTCATTTAAAAAAGTCCTAAATTGAACAAGCGCATGCTTTTTTCATTGTAAATTATGACAAATAATTACCTAATTAATTTCAGGCATACGTATTTGTTTTTTCTTGCAACAATTTCATGCTTTTTTTAATAACCCTGTATAATCAAATTTGTTCATTGCGCAGTAAGATTTCAGTGATATTCATCTATTTATTCCTAAGTCGTTTACTTAATCTCCCACTTATAATTTCAGCAAAATATCTTCACCTGTTTCACCAATATTTCATTCGACATATGTTCTATATGCCCAAAACATTTTAACTGATAAACACCCACTCTTATTAGAATTAAATTAATTAAATTAAAATTTACACTATTAATAACATAATATTGCATGGAATTTAAGTAGCCCAAAAAAGTTTTATATAAGGAAAACTAAATTTTCTTTTGATTGTTGGACTGACAGTTACTTGTTGTTCATATCTTTTAATAATTTTATCACAAGACTACATTATTGTTTTAATGCTTGTTAAATTAATTTAATCGACTTGAGAATGGTCTAAAAGTAAGCGGTCTTTTCTTAAATAAATAAATAAATATATCATCACGCCTTTTATCGATTACTGGGCGTGGTACTCTACCGTAACAGATCTCGATAAGTAATATATTTCTGCGGTTACCAGCCGTCAAATCACGACCCTAAAAGATGTTAGTGGAGAGAAAGCCACAGGGATAGTTTTAACATGGTGAAAATTATTTGTCCGCTGTGGGAATCAAAGCCGGGTTTTGAAATCCACTGAGCCACCTACCTCATAAATATTTTCTTATTAAAGATATCAAATAATCAGAAGAAAATTATTATTTTTTCTTTATATAATAATATTCATAACAGAAGTTTTAAATATGTAACACACAAAACTAATATACAGAGTGTTTCACAACTTAGAGCAAAAAATTAAAGGGTATATTCTGTACGACGTGCTGATCATGAAACAAAAAGAATTTTTTTTAAATCGCAAAACTATTTTCCATGTTTTTAACATAAGACTTCGACTGAACGTACAGTAATGAAGATAATTTTAAATTCATAAAAATTTAACTTTAAAATTATCTTCATTACTGTACGTTCAGTCGAAGTCATATGTTAAAAATTAGTTCGTGGAATGATTCCCTATAAATCAGAACTGTGTCGCTGTAGACGAAACCCGTTGTCAATGCCTATCATAGATATAGGAGTCTTTGGGATCGATGCTACGTTAGACACTATGAAAGAAGAATTCGGTTGAAGCCATACGTCGGACACAGGTGACGTGGTGTAGCGGTTAACATCTCTGCCCGGCAAGCGGAGGGTCCCTGGTTCGAATCCAGGCGTCATCCGAATTTTTCTTCCATAAAAATTTAACTTTAAAATTATCTTCATTACTGTACGTTCAGTCGAAGTCTTATGTTAAAAATTAGTTCGTGGAATGATTCCCTATAAATCAGAACTGTGTCGCTGTAGACGAAACCCGTTGTCAATGCCTATCATAGATATAGGAGTCTTTGGGATCGATGCTACGTTAGACACTATGAAAGAAGAATTCGGTTGAAGCCATACGTCGGACACAGGTGACGTGGTGTAGCGGTTAACATCTCTGCCCGGCAAGCGGAGGGTCCCTGGTTCGAATCCAGGCGTCATCCGAATTTTTCTTTCATAAAAATTTAACTTTAAAATTATCTTCATTACTGTACGTTCAGTCGAAGTCTTATGTTAAAAATTAGTTCGTGGAATGATTCCCTATAAATCAGAACTGTGTCGCTGTAGACGAAACCCGTTGTCAATGCCTATCATAGATATAGGAGTCTTTGGGATCGATGCTACGTTAGACACTATGAAAGAAGAATTCGGTTGAAGCCATACGTCGGACACAGGTGACGTGGTGTAGCGGTTAACATCTCTGCCCGGCAAGCGGAGGGTCCCTGGTTCGAATCCAGGCGTCATCCGAATTTTTCTTTCATAAAAATTTAAAATTTAACTTTAAAATTATCTTCATTACTGTACGTTCAGTCGAAGTCTTATGTTAAAAATTAGTTCGTGGAATGATTCCCTATAAATCAGAACTGTGTCGCTGTAGACGAAACCCGTTGTCAATGCCTATCATAGATATAGGAGTCTTTGGGATCGATGCTACGTTAGACACTATGAAAGAAGAATTCGGTTGAAGCCATACGTCGGACACAGGTGACGTGGTGTAGCGGTTAACATCTCTGCCCGGCAAGCGGAGGGTTCCTGGTTCGAATCCAGGCGTCATCCGAATTTTTCTTTCATAAAAACTTTAATATTTTCCATGTTTCCCAATCCAAAATTTTTCGTTGCCACTGCCACTGGGTGGATGATTATGTTAAAGTTATTAATTAAATAAAATTCTATTATAAATAACTGCTAATTATTGAATTGTGTAATTATTCTTTCGTAGTTGATACCTACTTCATTGTTTGTGTTTACTAGGAAAGCGAATCCAGTGCAGTACTACAAAAAATGTTTTAGGTTAACAACCCTTAATTTTTTGAATTAAAAAAAAAATCTTTTTGTTTCATGATCAGCACGTCGTATAGAATATACCCTTTAATTTTTTGCCTGTGGATCTTGAGAACCCTGGTTCGATCTCCACAGCCGACAAACAATTTTCACCAATTTAAAAAAATCTACCCCTGTGGCTCCTTCACCACTAATATCTTTGGAGGCCGTGATTTGACGGCTGGTAACCGCACTTCACGCGAAAAAATATATCACTTACCGAGATCTGCTTAGGCAGAGTGCCACACTCAGTAATGGGTAAAAGGCGTGATGATATATTTATTTATTTATTTTTTATAATTTTTTGCTCTAAGTTGTGAAACACCCTGTATATCTATATTGTTATGTACGAGCAATTTTTACATTCTTTATCTTTAAATTAATATTAATAATATGTACATAGTAAAACCGAGATATTAACTTGTTAAAATTTTCGAGACACACTTTTAATCTCTTTCACATACAACACACTATTTTTACACCAGTTGAAAACATGTTTTTAAAATGAAATCCAAACATTTTTGAAATTTTACCTGTCCGGTGCTATTTTTATTTATGGTCCCACGCTTGCTCATCAATGTTGCGTTGGTAGAGAACCACAATTGAATAACTGATTCTCGCCCCAGGAATTACTGTTTCAGTAATTGACCGCAATAATTACAGTAATGACAAAGTACAAATTGATCGCTATTTGATATGCAGGAGGCAGGATTCCTTGGTTAGGAGATAAAGTTACAGATAACGTGAAACTATCGCAAAGAAATTAAAACATAAATTATACAAATTATGTTGTTAACTCTAATTTATTGATAGAAATTGTTTGTAGTAGTTATAAGATATTATTCTTACATCGCAACCAACTGGAATTTAATCCTGAAAAATGTAATTTTGTCTGATTGCAATTGGTATTTGTATACTTAAAGCTGAATATTTATTTGTGTACCTAGGCCGCAAAGTGATTATTTATGTGTGTCAAAGAAAAAGTTCGACGGCCGAGGCTGAAAACAGAAGTAGACTATTTTCTAAGCGCACCGAATCATTTCGCGACCGAGGTGCACGCAAATTTTTTCACACAGCTGCATTATGTTCATTACAAAATTTTCAAAATTTAATACAAATTTAATTATGACATAATGGTTATTATAAATATGAATATGTAACCAAGAAGACGTTTTCAGATAAAATAAGTATGTGCTTATATATCAGTGGCATCTAAAAAGGAAGTTAACAAAAAATATGTGATATATCTTGAAAGTCAGTCACCTTTCTCAGGGTAACGTCTTACAAAAACAACGCCGTTTGTACAATTAAGGAGCTCTGTTTTAAAGAAACATATTTTTCTTTCAAATTCTCGTAACTTTTCTCTGAAGTCTAAAGTGTACATAAAAACTGTCTAGCCGTTTACAAAATGAAAAAATATTGTAGAAAAAGAATATATCTCCTGCATTTTTATAAAAAAATATATATCATAGTTATTTTATAAATAACTATATCATCACGCCTTTTACCTATTACTGTGTGTGGCACTCCGCTTTAACAGATCTCGGTAAGTGATATATTTCATCGCTTGAAGTACGGTTAACAGCCGTCAAATCACGGCCCTCAAAGATGTTAGTGGAGAGAAAGCCACAGGGATAGTTTTAATATGGTGAAAATTGTCGGCTGTGGGACTCAAACCCGGGTTTTCAAATCTTTTTACCTATTAGTGGGTGTGGCATTTGCCGTAGTAGATCTCGGTAAGTGATATATTTCGTCGCGTGAAGTGTGGTTACCAGCTGTCAAATCATGGCCCCTAAAGATGATAGTGGTGGGGAGTCACAGGGGTAGATTTAATTTGGTGAAATTTGTTTGTCGACTGTGGGATCGAACCAGGGCTCTCAAGATCCACAGGCCGATTCGATATCACTGAGCCACCTACCCCATTATTTATTAAAATAAATAAATAAATATATCATAACGCCCTTTACCCATTACTGAGCGTGGCAATCTGCCGTAGTAGATCTCGGTAAGTTATATATTTCGTCGCGTGAAGTGTGGTTACCAGCCGTCAAATCATGGTTTCTAAAGATATTAGTGGTGGGGGAGTCACAGGGGAAGATTTAATTTGGTGAAATTTGTTTATCGGCTGTGGGATCGAACCAGGGTTCTCAAGATCCACAGGCCGATTTGATACCACTGAGCCACTTACTCCATCATTTATTTATTTTGTAAATTCTATAAATCTTTGTTAAGAATCTAAAATATAATTAAGTTTGTTATAAATGGTTCACTATGACAAAAATTCTAATATGTACTAATAAGACTATGGGGAAAATATATGTCATAAAGTCTCTTACCCATTAGAGGGAGTGACACTCTTCAGAAGCAGATCTTGGTAAGTGATATATTTAAACGTGTGATATGTGGTTACCAGCCGTCAAATCACAACCATGAAGAAGTTAAGACGTAATTAATACTATTCTAAAGTGACATAAACAAACAAAATGAGTAAATATAAACAGACAGGAAGTAAACTAGTTTGTTTTTTGACCGAATGCAGATTTTTTCTGTTCCTATTTTATTTTTAAAATAAAGAAATCTAAAAAAAAAATCTTTCAAACTTTTTTGTTTATAATTGAATTAAATTTACTTCAATTTACTTGAATAAATAAGTAATTATTGTATAATTCTTTTTTCACATAAATATTTTATAAAACTTAAAAACATTTGTTCATAATTAAAAAGGCGTTTAGAAAACTTGATACATAATGTACTATTTAAATGACGTAAAAAAGGAGCTAAGTACGCCCCTGCACAAATAGGGTATCCCATTGGAAGTGATCACCATAGTGATCACAAGAGTAGGTTGCATTCATCGTGTTCCCATTTCCACGTATTCAGCCGAGTAAATTCAGTTCGGATTCGTTTTATTGTGAATATTCCGAACCGGTAATCTATTTATTTGTTGTGATTGAGCGAACGGCTGCTATTCGGATCCACGTTGGCTGCGCGTTCGCCGGCTCGTCACCAAGGTCTGCTATCTCTCGGATTTGACAATTTAGCTTGGCTCATTTCCAGCAACACCACCCTGTTGCATGTTCAATGTAGTTCATTCTGATTCAATTGAATTTGAACGCGACAATTGAAAAACTAATATACACTTACCAATTGATAGTAAATACGTTATTTTGTTAAAGTCAACTAAAATTTAACATTTAATAGTTCCAGTCAGACCTACAAATAAAACCGGCTCTTTTTCTTGAACCGCGAATCTGATCTAAACCGTTCATTTAGAACTGAATATTAGAAACAAATCGAACATGTGAATTGTTTTAAACCGACATTTTCTAAATATTTCTAAATTTAGGTATGTGTAAGTTTAAATAAAATAAATATATCATCATGCCTTTTACCCATTATTGGGTGTGGAACTCTGCCGAAGCAGATTTCGGTAAGTGATATATTTCTTTGCGTGAAATGCGGTTACCAGCCGTCAAATCACGGCCTCCAAAGATGTTAGTATAAATTTAAATTGGAAAATTAGCTTTTGGGGTATAATTTGATGGCTAACAACTAGACACTATTAATGAATATATTTGAAGCTAAATCTAAAGCAAGATCTGCAATAGCCGAGCTATAACAGCTAGAATTAATTAAATAATTTATGTAAGAATAAAATTTATTTAGTATTGATTTGCGTATTTATTTCAATAATGTCTGCTCGACGAAATTGTTACATGTAAACGAGGTTTTACTTTTCAATTAATATATATTTTCCGCTGCTTCCTAGATAATTTATGCCTATATTGGATAAAATATAAGGTTAAAAATCAGAGGCGTTGAATTTAAAATCCATATATGAAAATTTATCATCGTCTGAACGTATCAAATTGCGAAATAATTTGAAATATATGTAGTAATTTTTTATTCGTAGACTCCTTTGGTCTTTGGGCGAGATTTACTATGCCGTAATAAATAAAATATTAGTCTGTAGGGACAGAACGGAAGCCCGATGCGAGAGAAAATGAATACGATGAGATGCATCTCATCTTTCCTAAATTTTTATTCCACCAGCGAGGCGACATTTGACCTGGCACTGCTGCTGTTTTAATTTAGTAACTAGTGAGGAATACACTCCTCAAAATTGTACAGGGATAGTTTAAAAATTTAATGTAAAATTAAAACTTAATATTAAATCAATAAAAGACTTCTTAAACACAAATAAAATAAATAAATATATCATCACGCCTTTTAGCCAATACTGGATGTGGCACTCTGCCGTAGCAGATCTCGCGTGAAGTGCGGTTGCCAGCCTTCAAATCACGGCTCCCAAAGATGTTAGTGGAGGAAGAGCCACAGAGGTAGATTTAAATATAAAATAAATAAATCTATCATCACGCCATTTACCCATTACTGGGTGTGGCACTCTGACTAAGCAGATCTCGGTAAGTGATATATTTCTACGTGTGAAGTACGGTTACCAGCCGTTAAATCACGGCCCCCAAAGATATTAGTGGAGGGAGAGCCACAGGGAAAGATTTAAATTGGTGAAAATTGTTTGTCGGCTGTGGGGATCGAACAAGGGTTCTCAAGATCCACAGGCCGACTCGATACCACTAAACCACCTACTCCATAAACATATATTTACGAAATTAAAACTATTAATTGTATTCAAGTATATAATACCTTAGTTATTCTTACAAATATTCAAAAAGAATTTGTAGTATTAATTATAATAATAATAATTAGTTTATTTAGCTAAAAGCTATATAAATACAAACATATACAACTAATAAACAAATATAATAAATCCACATACAACTTATAAGAGTTATGTCTCACTCAATATTAGTCTAAATTTAGTTTTATATTTAGATACATTAATATTTTTCATTTCTTCCGACAACAAATTGTACTCACTAAAGCCGTTGTAAAATAAGGTATATTGCGATTTAATTAACTTTTTTCTTTTTATAAGGAAATCACCCTGATCTATAGTACTATATATTGTATTCATATATATCACACTATCAGCAATGTATTGCGGCATTAATCCCAATTTTATTTTATGCACAAAAACTAAACGTTAAACGTAACCCACCGTGCCGCGCGTTGAAACGCATACAGAATAAACTTTTTTCAATGAACAATTTATACATCTAAACAGTATAAATATGCACTTATTTTAACATAATAATTAAGTAATGGATAAGTATTTATTAGTTTAAGTCTAAATTATAAAAATTCATGCAAAACAACGAAAATATGAAGTAAAATATAATTCCAATCCAAATAACTCAAAATCAGTTCCTTTTATTTTTTTTATTTTTTTATATTTTATACACATTTATATTCCCCATACATACGTGTACAAAAATAAAAATTTGAACTTGTAAAAAAAGTAGAAAAAATATATCAAAAATTTTTTGAATTTTTTTTTCCACTTTTTATTATTTTTATAATTGATATACAATCTTAATGATATACTAAATATGCTGTATTTTTTCAAAATTTTTATATATTTACAACTGTTTGAAAATGCCTCTCTAAATTTTCAAAAATTAATATTTCAAAAACTGATCCATTTATTTTTTTCATTTTTTTATATGTTCTGGAGAATATTAATATCTTTTCTCCAAAAAAAATTCTTGCCATTTGATCTTTGAACTTTCAAGATAATAATAAAACAAGTAATTTTAATGTAATTAACAGATAAATTATATTTCACAAATATAATTTTTATAATAAAGTACTAATATATTAATATATTACTTACTATTTTTTGGCAAGACAATAGGTTGTAAGAACCGTAAAAAAATAATGAAACTTACTGGAAATTTAACATTTCGTTTAATGACAACAGGCGACATAAGTAGCTGTGGGTAAATTATGTACTACTTCCACGACTCTGTTATGTTTGCGTCTCTTGCCCCACCGATATGACGCGACACATTCCACACTATATCGCTGTGCTTACGCCACGCGCTCAAAGCGATTCAATATCCTATACTCGTGCGCCGTATGCAGGTGGAAATATTATTTTAAATCAAAATATATTTTATTTTGATTTTTAAAATTATATATATTTTTAATTTTATATGTTAAGCTGACCAATTATCCTGATCTAATTTTGCATTAGAAAATATGACTAGAAGTCTGGAATTTTATGTCAGACATGCGGAATACAATCTACATTACCCATAGGAAAAAATAAAAAAATATATTTGTCTTGAAAGAAAAAAAATATAGATTTAGTAATTTTAAAATTTTACTTAGAATTTTTAAATTTTATTTTAAAGAGGTTGACTGCAAGATTTCATCCTATATCGCAAATAATATTCTTGATATTAAATTTTCACATCCAAATGACGCAAAATATAATGCAAGTATATCGCAAAATATGCAATATTTATACCTACGTATTTTCAAATCAGGTATAACACTTTTATAATTAATAAAAGATGAATTTATTACTTTCATTGTCCTTATATTTTAGAAATATATATATATATATATATATATATATATATATATATATATATATAGTGTGTTAATTAAAAATCTGGCCATAGGCGTTTAACATGGGAAATAAGTTTTTCCTTGCGCTTCCCAATTGATTTTAGACAAAAAGGCTTCAAATAAAAGTTGTAAAGCTTAAAATTCTGCATGTAAACCACTAATCAGATTTTATTTGTGGCATTTCATAACCGAGAAAATAAATTTTAAAGATTTTTGAAAATTGCTTATTTGTAGCGATAGCCATGGAACTCAAACAAAATTATAAGTAATTGTATGACATTGTAACTGTCAAAAAAGTTTGTGTTTTGTGATTTTCGTTTAAAAACAAATATTTTCTCATGATTAAAAGCTTCAGATCATAAAATGGTGCTACTCTGGACACAGCTACAGAAAAATACGTGATTTAATAAGTGTAGTCTGGACACATCGACGAATTCCAAGTAAAACCACAATAGAAACTTTTATTAAAAAATTTGAAAAGACTGGAACATTCAATTTTAAGAATCAAGAAATTAATCATGTGACTTATAATAATGAAGAAAATGTCTTGGCCCATAATTGAAGCAAACCCTACCCTTAGTTTTAGGGAAATCGCTACCGAAGTCGAAATTAGCCATGTATCAGTATACAATATTTTAAAGAAATATAAATACTATCCATACTAGTTCCACTGCCACCAGGAACTTCTTCCAAATGATTATGAAAATCGTGCCAACTTTTGCGAAATTATTATGGGAAAGGCAAATGAAAATAGAAATTTTATAAAAAAAACGCGTCAAATAAAAGTTTTAGGGCATCAAAAATAAACAGAATTACTTTTACGTGCTTTGTAACGACAGAAATTAAATATGAAAATGTCGAAAATTATGTTGAAAATATTGATATCGCTCAGCCGGTCATAGAACTTTAACATGGGAAATCAGTTTTTTGCAATTTCCTGCTTTCCTAATTATTTTAAGCAAAAACGCGTCAAATAAAAGTTTTAGGGCATCAAATTCTGCATCTAAATCAATAAACAGAATTACTTTTACGTGCTTTGTAACGACAGAAATTAAATATGAAAATGTCGAAAATTATGTTGAAAATATCGATAGCCTTGGAATGAAACAAAAAAAAAATAAATGCTTGACGTTTTATCTGTCAAAACATCAACGTTTGACGTTGTGACATATAAAATGTCAACGTTTGACGTACCTGCATCAGGAGAAAAAAATTATATTTTATAAAACATTCATAATTAAGTAGGCAAGTAAACAGTTTATTTATTTAATTTTAATATCAGAACTAAATTTATTTATAACAAAATTAAACTATACTGGACATAATAAATACATATTCTAGTCTAGAGCATACGCTTAAAAACATCTCCATTGTTCGCTAAGCAAAACCCAAGTCTTTCGTAAAAATTACGGCGCATATTTGATAGTTGCCGGGCTGTAATATTCCTGCATTCCTCTGCAATTCTTTGTTTTAGAGAATCCACATTTGGGTGCCTACTTTAGTAAAATTCATTTTTTAAATGGCCCCACAGAAAGAAGTCATTAGGTGACAAAGCCGGTGATCGAGTTGGCAAATCCAACAATTTGGGAAAACCTCATTCAAATATAAAGTTACTGTGTTTGTAAAATGTGCTGGACAGCCGTCCTGCTGAAACCAAACAATATTTTCTCCTGCAACATTGTCAATGGCTGGTCCAACTTCGGTTTGGAGCAATTCTAAATATTTATCGCCATTCATTTTTCCATCAATAAAAAATGACCCTATTACATTACGGCCCAATAATCCTACCCAAACATTAACTGTCCCATGATATTGTGAGTGATTAGTTAGTACTAAATTTTTATTTTCCTGATGCCAATTACGAAAATTTTTAACATTTGGCTCTTCATTTATATTGAAGGTAGACTCATCAGAAAAGTAAATATTCTTGATAAAATTTTCGTCCACATTAGCCATGTCCATATTTCTTTCGCAAAAGGTCATGCGTTGAAACTTTCTTAGTGTACGGAGAATTTATATGACTTAAACTTATGTTTTCTTAATATTTTTAGGGCAGTTGTATGGTGTATTTCAAAATCAGATGCAATTTGTCGCAAACTAATATTTGGATTATTAATGACAGCTGCGAGTGTATTGATTTCGTTAGCGTTTGCTTCCGCTTCATCTTCATCCACCGGTGCAACATTTTTCTGCTTTTTATCGCATTTCTGACACGGAACGTATACTGATCCCAATTTTTCTTGATTTTTAATAACTTGTTGTATTGTTGGAATTGGTCTATCAGGATATAATCCCGTAAATATATCGAGTACCCTGATAATGCTATATCCACTATAGTACAATTTTAAAAATTGATTTTTTTCGCTGATTTCGTAAGCCATATTTCTCCAAAGTTGACATTTTATCTGTCACAACGTCAAACGTTGATGTTTTGACAGATAAAACGTCAAGCATTTATTTTTTTTGTTCAATTCCATGGCTATCAATATTTTCAAATATAATACCCCGAGAGCTTGAAAATTATCGGGTATTTCCCGATCGTTTCGTTGCATAGCAACGATTGAGATAAGTTTAGCTCAAAATTTTTTTTAGCAAAACTTATCTCAATCGATGCTACGCAGGGAAACAAGAGGGAAATACCCGATTAATTTTCAAGCTCGAGGGGTATTCGGCTGATTATTTTTTCAACTCCAAATTAGGCGCATAGGTTACAACTGTCAGAAAAATGATTGTTTATCGCCTAGCAACCTAGCCGGGAAATTTTCGAAAAATTATCGATATAATTTAGACCTAGTTGTACCACATAAAGAAATTATCGGGCTTAAAAATTCAATTCTATATTCCTTGAATTATAACTTTGGCTTCCCAAATCCACTGAGCCACGTCACTTATGTCATTAATTAATTTGAGCATTTATGACATGAATTTATAAACAAAAATATGATTGTATTTGAAACTGCTGTAATTGGAATCAAATTCCTCTGATTTGTACGTTACTATTGCATTGTTGTAATTTGTATAGGAACATCCACGGGCCTGGAATCATCATCTTGGAGCTGTTTGTGTTCTATTTATTTATTATTCTTGATATAATAATGATAATAGTAAAGTATTTAGAGCAGTAGATTAAATCAATGACAACTTCCCCATAGGAATCTGTGTGGGATGTCCAGTGGGTTTAGTCTTCTTCTTTCTAGGCTGTTGTCCAGCAGGTTTACGGCGGTGTAGTTTGGGTGGCTATTATCTTATCATTCGTATATTAAGGTCGTTGTGTATCGCATGGTTCTTAAGGTTTTAGATTGAAATCTGTGTAAAATTTCAATATTTGAGTTGCTGGTTGTTCCCCACAGCACAGTATGACCAGATGGGTATTGCTTTAATTTTATATTTAGTTGTTGTCCATGTGCCACGTGCATCCCGAGGTATTTGGCATTATCAGCTTGCGGTATTGGTTAAGGTTGACTTGTGGACATGTTCTTCGTTTCATGGTGAATGTGACGTGAATATACATACTTTCGTTGACTTTTATTCTCCATTTGTGAAGCCATCCTCGGCAGTGGCAGGTCGTTTGTGTAAGACAGGACCGAGGACGCTGCCCTGCGGTACTCCTGATTTTATTGCACAGCGAAGTGACGTTATCAATACGCACGACATCTGTCATTTCATTTATTTCACCCCTATTAATCTCTCAGCTATAAAATTTCGTACACATATAAACAATTACATGTACTACAATAAGTAATGAACAAAAAAGTGAAATTTTAGTTACATGAGGTGTTATGGATACATTTATACCTAGCAATAGATTTCGTTAAAACCACCCCTATTCAATTCTCAGCTATGAAACTTCTTACACATATAAACAATTACGTTTACTTCAATAAACTATCAACAAACATGTGAAAAGTTTGTTGAAATGAGGCGTTATGGACATACTTATACCTAGCAATAGATCCCAATAAAACCATCCCTATTAAATTTATTATTTTGATTTTTTTTATTAAAGTACGATAGAAATTTAAGAATTGTTTGCCTATATCTATATTGTAAATTTAATCATATTCTAAGTACTAGTTTTCTTTAAATTCCATGTATACATACTTATTTCTGTATTTAAATATTTAATTACTGATAAAATTCATAAACGCTAATTAAAAAAAACCATTTTTGAATTAATGTTATTAAATATATGTCATTTTTAATAAATTATAATTTTTATACATAAAATACACTCAGAAACATTTTGATGTGCACTGGTTTGCTCGGAAGACTCACGAAGTTCGCTGGCGCTGCGTCGACTGCACAGTTCATAACTTGCAAGCGTGGTAGCTAGATTTGCTGCTAGAAAATTAGTGATTTTGAGTAAAAATATCAATAAATATTAATAAAACATAGTGTCTTTCGTAAGTATAGATGTTATTCTGACGATTTTGATACAAATTTCATCTGGAAATATAGTTTTTGATAATTAAAAATGTATCAACATTTTATTACATAAATTGCTGTGTACGTAACACATATAGACGATGCAATAACATAGAAATTTTACAATTCAGTAGTAAAATTTGAAACAAACGACTTTAACATCATATTTGAACATGATTTTTAATAAATTTTCTTTAAAATCACAATAATATTTTTGCATATCTTTAGATTTTAGATAAATAGTATTTTTATTTCGAAAAGCGTGATATATATTATTTATTATTATTTACATACATAAATATTATTTTTTATACATGAAAATGTATAAAAGTAGGTACTGATTTTGAAAGTATTTTCTTTATTTTATATAAATTTATAAAAGTATTTGATTTGTTCATACGATAAATTTGCCGAAGTGAACATGTATACTGTAATACTGGTAAACAGTTAACGAGAACATTATTCTAATATTTTCGATAGATATTTGTACTTAAAAATAGTGTAAAATGTACTTTGTAATACATAACAGCTACAAGTGTTACGACATCTTAATAATGCATTTAACTAGTTGGTTTTGCCAGTTGTTATTATTATTTCAAAACAATATTCTATTCATTTTGAATATCTTTCTCAATTTTCATTTATAAAAATTTAATTCAAATATTATTAATGGCCAAATACGTATTCATGTTATTTATTATCATTTGCTTTCTATGTATTTAATTTGGTGGCTGTTCAAGCGATAATTAGACAAGTCTGTGCGTATTCAAGTCCAACTGCGCTCAACAAACAGCGTTTACAAATTAAGTCTTAATAATTTTTACTCAATTCAGCCATTTTGTAGTTAGTGAAAATGTTGTGCATTGTCGACAGTTGCTGATTGCATTCGAAAGCCTTCTAAATGGTAGGTTCTTTTTCTAAAGCATTTTAGAGCTATTCTATTAATTGTTTTCTCTGTTATCATTATTTTAACTTTAATAAATGTTATGAAGTGTGCTACTAATATATTGTTTTTATGTTTATAGGGACATCACGGGACCTGCAAGCATCCTCAGCGGCTTCAGCATTATCGGAGTTGCTGCCATTCTGGAGTTGTATCATCATAGCTTGTATCATCGTGGACATTATCAACACCCCGGAGGCATCAGCAAAGACGAGTTTGAATATTAAATCTGCTGCTGTCAACATTTATGTAAGAACATTGTTATTTTTTAATTATATGTTTAATATTTATTTAAGAATTTGTGAGATAAATTCATATTCAGTTTAAAATAATAATAGTGGATATTAACTAGATAGTTTTTAATGATAACGCTAGTAAATTGTTAATTAGTGTCAGTTATTATGAAGGGTGATTAATTATATTTTTAATTGTTAAACCTTCCGGAATTATTTTGGTCAAAAATATTTCAAGTAAAAGTTGAATATAAATAAATGTTATAATAAGTATTTTTGCCCTAAATAATGTATGTCCGGTTCAAAAATGAAAATATATCTCCCTTAATAGTTTGTTTTTACTAGCGGTCATTGTATTGAATTTAGTGCTGATGAATGAGGGCTAGAGGGCGAGTTAATGGATATCTAGATTAGATTCCAACGTCATCTTCTACTTAGACCTTTCCCTAGTACCAACGAGTTGTGCCATGACCTAACCGTCACCTAGGAGCTCGGTGCGAATCCTGTGCATGCAGCAGGATACTACGACCGCCCAGAGGTCCAAAACGACTATTTCATTTCGTGCTCAGGAAGGAAGCCATGTTTATTATCGATTAGCTAAACAAAAGTTACCGGTTTCAATAAAATACGATTGTGTCTGAGTAATTGGGATTAGGTTGCATATCCAATTAGTAATTGCAATTAGCAATTACAATTAATAGTAACTGTTTATTGTTTCTTCCAGGCGTAATCGCAGAGAAATGCGACCACTGGATACTCATCCACAACGACATGAAACCCTTCGTTGAAGAGCTAGTTTGGACCAAGCTGACATCTTCGGGCCCATCCTGAGAGAAGAGATTGGAACCTGCAGAACATGAGTCGGGGAATTTAAACAGAATGAGCTTCGCCAGACAACTAGCTCTAGAAGTGCAAGCGAGGTGCGTCAACAACTCACTACTGACGCACGTCCAGGTACATTTCTTTTCTTTAAATACATTTTGTCAAAGAGAGCAGCAGCTGTCATGCTCTTATTGCATTCCTGCGGTAATTGGGACTTGGTGACGCATTAGTACCGATCGATATTTTAAACAAATCATTAGAAATATTTGGAGTGCTGGTGTGTTGACTCAGATAAATAAATTGAAAATAAATAATATGTCTTTTCATTTCAGACAGCAAACAACTTGGTGATGGTGGCGACGACAGCAAGAGAAGAGAATGGATTGATCTTCTTCTACGTGGCAGATCAGAAACATTTATATGATGTGGCGCTGTTTATTGTCAATGTTCAACTGCGACTTGGAGCCGGAATCAGACGGAAATGTTCTGGCATTGGTGAGAAAGTTATTTATAAAACAAATCACGCCTTTTACCCATTACTGAGAAATTATTCACGTATAAACGTTTCACGTTTTAAATTTGTTTACTTTTATAAAAAAATATAACAATAATAATTTATAATAATTAATGAAAAAATCTGATGTGGACACCACATGACTTCCTTGTACGCGTATTAAATTATAGATATTTTTTTAATTGCACATATTTGACATTAAATCTTATATTTTTTGTTCTAATCCATAGCAAACTTAATTTTTTTTTAAATAAAAAAATATATAATATTTCAATTTAGATATCTCGTTTATGCAAAAAGCTAATTTGTTAGTTAGTGAAACGTTTTGCTACTGATTAGTATTAAAGGTGAGCAACTATATTTCTATCACTTATATTACAAGTATTTTTCTTTTTACTAACAGTCCTTGTATTTTGTAAATAAAGTTAATCAGACACTTTCACCTTTTTGGGGTAATTGTTTCCAATATTTAAAATATATAAGAGTTTTAAAAGTTTTCTTTGCAATATTTAAATTGGGTTGTACGTATTTATCATCATTTAAAACAATGATCTACAAATTTCACCACTAATATGGTGGCTGTGATTTGACCCAATAATGGGTAAAAGGTGTGATGATATAATTATACTTTCAATTAATTAATTAATTAATTAATTACAACATTCTAACACAAGAGACATTACTTTTTAAAATGTATTTCTACTCGACTGGTTTTTGAAAAACTTGATATGTTTGACACTCGCTCTATGTTCATGTAGGTGACTTTGGACAGCTGCAAGAAGTCTACGGAGAATCTGGAGCACGAGAAAGCCGAGCTGGAGGAACTACCAATGGAGATGATGGCCACGGGGACTTGACGTTTGACGGCGTGTCCGGACGCTTCACTTCCATTACTTTTGCAAGTGAGTGTATCTTTTAAAATTTAAATTGGCTGTAAATATGGTTAGTTTTATTATTTTACTGAGAGAAATCATAAAATGTCGGCTGAAACATGTACAATTGAACATTTTTTGAAACGGCTGTAACTTTTAAACTAGTAAAGATAATTGAAATTGGTTTTAAATATTGAATTCTCCATCTTTTGAACTATATTTAATCATATTTTTACTTCCTTGTACGAAGTAAAGGAAGTATTGTAATCGCGAAAATCTAGTTGTGCACCTCCCTTTTTGGTCATTATATAACTCCCAGAAGTGGTACTTTACTTGAAGTCTATAATATATTTTAATGAAAAACTATATCAAAATATAATCCAAAACTTTTCAAATTTGGTATATAAGACTACTATATCAATAGAAATAACATAATAGATTTTGGTTAAAATAGACTAACCGGAAGTGATACATTACATGAAGCTGCTAACAGTTTATCTTGAAAAAATATCTAATGTGGACACCACATGACTTCCTTGTACCCGTATTAAACTATAGATATTTTTTTAATTGCACATATTTGACATTAAATCTTTTAATTTTTGTTCTAATCCATAGCAAACTTAATTTAAAAAAAATATATAATATTTTGATTTAGATATCTCGTTTATGCAAAAAGCTAATTTAAAAATTCTTAATGTGCTAGACGCAGAATTTAATTCTCTAAAACTTTATTTGCAGCATTTATTTCTAAAATTAAAATAATACCATTTTTTTCAAGGAAAACTGTTAGCAGCTTCATGTAATGTGTCACTTCCGGTTAGTCTATTTTAACCAAAATCTATTATGTTATTTCCATTGATATAGTAGTCTTATATACCAAATTTGGAAAGTTTTAAATTATATTTGAATATAGTTTTTCATGAAAATCTATTATAGGCTTCAAGTAAAGTACCACTTCCGGTAGTTGTATAATGACCAAAAAGGGAGGTGCACAACTAGATGTTATAACAGTCCTAAATATAAAGTTTCAATTTTCTACGGCTTACCGTTTTTGAGTTATACGAGATACGTACGTACATACGTACGTACATACGTACGTACAGACGGCATCACGAAATTATTCAAAATGGATTCAGGGAGGGCCAAAACACCTATTTCCGTTGAAATCTGAGAACCGAAAATTTTCGCGATTACAATACTTCCTTTACTTCGTACAAGGAAGTAAAAATGGAATTATTCTGATTTTAGAAATAAATGATGCAAATAAAAGTTTTAGTGAATTAAATTCTGCGTCTAGCACATTAATAATTATTTAATTAGCCTTTTGTATAAGCGAGATATGTAACTTTAAAAATTATATATATATATATTTTTTTTAATTAAGTTTGCTATGGATTAGAACAAAAAATAAGAAAAAAATAAAAATTTAATGTCAGATATGTGCAATGAAAAAAATCTATAGTTTAATACGCATACAAGGAAGTCATGTGGTGTCCACATCAGATTTTTATTATGAAAATGTTTGTTCTGATGAGTGAATTAGTACATCTATGTAAAAGACGATTAAATATTCTTCTATAAGTATTTTTGATGTGGTAAATTGCGTAAAACATTAATTTTCTCGTGCTTCAATTAACTTGTAAACATATTTTCAGTCATTAACCATACACTTATATATTTGTTAATTAAAAAAGTAATATGATGGATTGTAATTGCCCAAAATCTGCAATTACAGATTAGGCATGTGCATACCGAACCTTTTAGAGTTTATTTCATTCATGAACTTGGAATAGTCTAATATTCTTTACAAAATCTCATGAATTTTATATGAAAAACTTTTCATTCCGCTAAAATCCACGTCTAATTAAATTAATTGAAGCACCAAACTAGTTTATTTTAATTATTTTACGTTTAAATTATATACATATTTATTTTAAAATAAGTTTAAATAGTTTTTAAACTAAAATATTGTTAATTACCAACAAAATGTAGTAGAATAAGTAAGTTTAAATTTAAATTAATTTCTAATGTGCCAATATCGTTTTTAGGTATGGATTTCATCCACAAACCATAGACAGATGTCAGGGAATGAAAACAACATTTGTCGACTTTAAAACCAATTATTATGAAAGACAATGTTTACACTCACCACAAATCACCAACAAAACCAACTTGTGGACCTGGGGCATCAGGTTTTAGAAAGCTCTTGGGCGAATAGTGGTTGTATTTTGCACAGTGAAAGCGCAAAACAGGTGAGATGGTTTTTGATTGATATTTTTGGGGCTTTATTTTTTGTTTCTTTGTACTTTTAAAATATATCGATTAGTACAAGACTTACGCGCTGCTAAATAAATTAAATTATTTTTTAATTTAATTACTTTTTAAACAATGAGTGTATCTTTTAAATGACTAAATGTGGGTTTCCTTTTACTATTTCTAGTATACTCACACTCAAAAGTTATTATGATTATGAAACTTAAAATAAACATGATGAAGGGTGCTATTCTATGTTACTAATACATTGTTTTTATGTTTAAAGGGACATCATCAAGATGTTGAAGTAGCTGGTGTCATAGGAGCTGCCGCCATCCAGAGCTTGGAGCAGCTCGAGCTGGTGTCACCGTGGACATTATCATCAAAGTAAGAACATTGTTATTTTTTTTTAATTATTTGGGTAAAAACAATAATAATAATGATGGTGAATGATTAGTAACTGACAATCTACTAAATATTCATTAATGATAACGGTAGTACATTATTAGCTAGTCAGTTAATATTAAGGGTGATTAATTATAAAGCTTGTCCCAGAAAAAAATGTCGTTTATAATTTTTAACTAAAAACCATATAATTAAATGAATTTTTTTAAAACTATTGAAGACTTTATTGATCAACAACTAAATAGTACATAATAGCATATATTTACATTTTTATGGGGTAGATGGCTCAGTGGTATCGAGTCGGCCTGTGAATCTTGAGAACCCTGGTTCGATCCCCACAGCCGACAAACAATTTTCACCAATTTAAATTTACCCCTGTGGCTCCCTCTCCACTAATATCTTTGAGGGCCGTGATTTGATGGCTGGTATCCGCATTTCACGCGACAAAATATATCACTTATCGAGATCTGCTTAGGCAGAGTAATGAGTAAAAGGCGTGATGATATATTTATTTATTTTATTTATTTACATTTTAATTATGATTCATCCAAAAGTTGCGCAATTTCCTTTTCACCCCATTCATTAAAATTTGTACTACATAATCAGATATCATTTTTGTAATTTGTTTCCACTTATATTTGAAATTATCGACAGAATTGGGTAGTTTCTTATATTTTAATAACTTCTGTTTCATATGGGCCCAATATTTTTTGATTGGGCGCAATTCAGGACAATTTGTAGGATTTCCAGATTTATGTACAAATTCTATATGGTGTCTTTTATACCAATCAATGACATTTTTTGTGTAGTGACATGTTGCCAAATATGGCCAAAATAGTATTGGTGTGTTATGAAGCCTTATGAAGGGCAATAATCATCTTTCAAGACACTCGCTTAAATATCTTTCGCCGTTGATTGTCGTTGTCGAAACATAAGGCATACTGCGTTTGCCAAAGGAACAAATGGCCTGCCATATAAGCATCTTTTTTTGAGAATTTTTCTATTTTAATTACCTTCAATTAGCTACTAACATATTTTCTGAACTTTCCAGAATAATAATAATGACCTGGTCGAGATTTTAATTCAAGTTAACAATACGTTTCGACATGCATGATAACACATATTTTTTTTTATATCACTTTAAAGTAAAGTTTTCTCTATCTGCATTTTGTGTTAGTTTCTTGCTTAGTATTCCTGTTAACCACTCGAAGAACAAGAAGTCTGTGAATGTATTTTGATTGTCTGTTTTAGATTAATTAAACATCAAAATATCTTGATGTATGGTTTCTCTAATTTTTTCAACTATTCTATATTACTAATACATTGTTTTTATGTTCATAGGGACATCACTGGACCAGCAAGCATCTCCTGCAACTTCAGTATTATCATGGAGCAGCTGGAATTCATATCAGCTGCTGCCATTCCGGACAATATAACCGGAGCTTTGGAACATCATATTGGAGCAGCTGGAGTTTATGCCAGTGCCATGTCATCTCTTGCAATAACGTCAACAATGCCGAGATCGAATATTAAGTTCACCTCTCTCAACATCAATGTAAGCAAGTTTTATTTTTTAATTATTTAAATTGATAATTTACAATAACTATCTTTAAAATACATTTATTATTTGTATTTTTCATTATTAAGTCTTCCAAAATGATTAATGTTTGAAGTAAAAGTTGAATATGAATAAATTGTTTCCAATATTTAACAAATGAGTTCTAAAAAGGTTTCTTTACAATATTTAAATTGATTGAATTTTTAAACGTTGAGAAAACTGACAGAAATAATATTTAAACATTTAAAATAATTATCTTTTTATATTTAAAAGAGAATTTACATATAAATAGGTAATAGGTTTTCAAGACTAGTTTTTGCAGTTATATAAAGCATGCGAAATTAATATTGTTTATTGATTTAAATACATATTTTTATGCTCTACAACATTTACTTGAAACAATTTCTTCTAAAATAATTTGGGGAGCAATACGCATTGTTTTTCCACGTTAACCGGCTGTGTGTACTTTGTTATCCGGTATAAAACTACCCCTTGAGGTTACTAAAAAAATAAGCTCGTAATCAATTTAAATTACTATTTTCAAAATATTATTAGTAATTGTTTCTAATTATTTTTTGTTGTGTTTGTTAGTTGTGGCAACAAAGAAAACCAAGGTCTTCTGCAGCTGGTGTTTTTACATAACCGGAGCCTGTATCATCGTGGACATCATCATCTTAGCGAACATTTTCTCTTCAAAGTTAATGCAGAATGTCGTCAAGTCCGCTGCTCGCAATTTGATTGTAAGAAAATTATTATTTTGAAATGGGTGGTATTTAATCGAGCACCAAAATTCCAGCCCTAAATTATTCATAATCGGTTCACCCAAATAACTAGAGTCTGCTTATCTGTTTCTCAATTTCAACACCAAATATTTATTTTTGCTATTGCCATTTAATTTAATCCGGGAAGCTTATTTACTATTCGTAGATATTAAAAATTATATTTTATGATCGTTTAATATTTTTGATGCTCATTAATTATTTTTAGTATTCATTGAATTATTTTTGGTCAGAGCAACACAGTTTTTATGGATAAAATAATTTCGGTGCTCATTTAAATTATTCCCTTTTTAAATTATTTGGGTAAAAGTCTGTTATTATTATTTAATATGATAAATATTTGTTTAACGTTTTAAAAATAAATTGCTAAATTATAGAAACGTTATTATTTTACTTTTGTTTATGCTAAATAAAAATATAATAATAACAATAATAATATTTGTATAACGTTTTCAAAGTGATTTTTTTAATTTTGTGTTTATAAATAAAAATATAACAATAACAATAATTATTTATAATAATATTAAAAGTAAAATGATAAATATTGTATTTGAAGTGTAGATTTGTTATCTTGTATGTTTCAAGGTAAACAGTAGTTACGTCTTGGCTAGCCAATTAGAGCCTAATCAAATTAGTCGCGCCGAGCCTGTAACAACATGAAATAAATATTATGAAGTGTGTTTGTTCACTTGCCAAACAAACGTCGCCATGTGAAGATGTGACTACGGACATTTCACTTTAATACATTTCTGCCTTGCTAAAAGGCGTTCATATTTATAGACAACAAAGAAACCATCATTGAAAACCACTCGAAGAACAAGAAGTCTGTGAATGTATTTTGATTGTCTGTTTTAGATTAATTAAACATCAAAATATCTTGATGTATGGTTTCTCTAATTTTTTCAACTATTCTATATTACTAATACATTGTTTTTATGTTCATAGGGACATCACTGGACCAGCAAGCATCTCCTGCAACTTCAGTATTATCATGGAGCAGCTGGAATTCATATCAGCTGCTGCCATTCCGGACAATATAACCGGAGCTTTGGAACATCATATTGGAGCAGCTGGAGTTTATGCCAGTGCCATGTCATCTCTTGCAATAACGTCAACAATGCCGAGATCGAATATTAAGTTCACCTCTCTCAACATCAATGTAAGCAAGTTTTATTTTTTAATTATTTAAATTGATAATTTACAATAACTATCTTTAAAATACATTTATTATTTGTATTTTTCATTATTAAGTCTTCCAAAATGATTAATGTTTGAAGTAAAAGTTGAATATGAATAAATTGTTTCCAATATTTAACAAATGAGTTCTAAAAAGGTTTCTTTACAATATTTAAATTGATTGAATTTTTAAACTTTGAGAAAACTGACAGAAATAATATTTAAACATTTAAAATAATTATCTTTTTATATTTAAAAGAGAATTTACATATAAATAGGTAATAGGTTTTCAAGACTAGTTTTTGCAGTTATATAAAGCATGCGAAATTAATATTGTTTATTGATTTAAATACATATTTTTATGCTCTACAACATTTACTTGAAACAATTTCTTCTAAAATAATTTGGGGAGCAATACGCATTGTTTTTCCACGTTAACCGGCTGTGTGTACTTTGTTATCCGGTATAAAACTACCCCTTGAGGTTACTAAAAAAATAAGCTCGTAATCAATTTAAATTACTATTTTCAAAATATTATTAGTAATTGTTTCTAATTATTTTTTGTTGTGTTTGTTAGTTGTGGCAACGAAGAAAACCAAGGTCTTCTGCAGCTGGTGTTTTTACATAACCGGAGCCTGTATCATCGTGGACATCATCATCTTAGCGAACATTTTCTCTTCAAAGTTAATGCAGAATGTCGTCAAGTCCGCTGCTCGCAATTTGATTGTAAGAAAATTATTATTTTGAAATGGGTGGTATTTAATCGAGCACCAAAATTCCAGCCCTAAATTATTCATAATCGGTTCACCCAAATAACTAGAGTCTGCTTATCTGTTTCTCAATTTCAACACCAAATATTTATTTTTGCTATTGCCATTTAATTTAATCCGGGAAGCTTATTTACTATTCGTAGATATTAAAAATTATATTTTATGATCGTTTAATATTTTTGATGCTCATTAATTATTTTTAGTATTCATTGAATTATTTTTGGTCAGAGCAACACAGTTTTTATGGATAAAATAATTTCGGTGCTCATTTAAATTATTCCCTTTTTAAATTATTTGGGTAAAAGTCTGTTATTATTATTTAATATGATAAATATTTGTTTAACGTTTTAAAAATAAATTGCTAAATTATAGAAACGTTATTATTTTACTTTTGTTTATGCTAAATAAAAATATAATAATAACAATAATAATATTTGTATAACGTTTTCAAAGTGATTTTTTTAATTTTGTGTTTATAAATAAAAATATAACAATAACAATAATTATTTATAATAATATTAAAAGTAAAATGATAAATATTGTATTTGAAGTGTAGATTTGTTATCTTGTATGTTTCAAGGTAAACAGTAGTTACGTCTTGGCTAGCCAATTAGAGCCTAATCAAATTAGTCGCGCCGAGCCTGTAACAACATGAAATAAATATTATGAAGTGTGTTTGTTCACTTGCCAAACAAACGTCGCCATGTGAAGATGTGACTACGGACATTTCACTTTAATACATTTCTGCCTTGCTAAAAGGCGTTCATATTTATAGACAACAAAGAAACCATCATTGAAAACCACTCGAAGAACAAGAAGTCTGTGAATGTATTTTGATTGTCTGTTTTAGATTAATTAAACATCAAAATATCTTGATGTATGGTTTCTCTAATTTTTTCAACTATTCTATATTACTAATACATTGTTTTTATGTTCATAGGGACATCACTGGACCAGCAAGCATCTCCTGCAACTTCAGTATTATCATGGAGCAGCTGGAATTCATATCAGCTGCTGCCATTCCGGACAATATAACCGGAGCTTTGGAACATCATATTGGAGCAGCTGGAGTTTATGCCAGTGCCATGTCATCTCTTGCAATAACGTCAACAATGCCGAGATCGAATATTAAGTTCACCTCTCTCAACATCAATGTAAGCAAGTTTTATTTTTTAATTATTTAAATTGATAATTTACAATAACTATCTTTAAAATACATTTATTATTTGTATTTTTCATTATTAAGTCTTCCAAAATGATTAATGTTTGAAGTAAAAGTTGAATATGAATAAATTGTTTCCAATATTTAACAAATGAGTTCTAAAAAGGTTTCTTTACAATATTTAAATTGATTGAATTTTTAAACTTTGAGAAAACTGACAGAAATAATATTTAAACATTTAAAATAATTATCTTTTTATATTTAAAAGAGAATTTACATATAAATAGGTAATAGGTTTTCAAGACTAGTTTTTGCAGTTATATAAAGCATGCGAAATTAATATTGTTTATTGATTTAAATACATATTTTTATGCTCTACAACATTTACTTGAAACAATTTCTTCTAAAATAATTTGGGGAGCAATACGCATTGTTTTTCCACGTTAACCGGCTGTGTGTACTTTGTTATCCGGTATAAAACTACCCCTTGAGGTTACTAAAAAAATAAGCTCGTAATCAATTTAAATTACTATTTTCAAAATATTATTAGTAATTGTTTCTAATTATTTTTTGTTGTGTTTGTTAGTTGTGGCAACGAAGAAAACCAAGGTCTTCTGCAGCTGGTGTTTTTACATAACCGGAGCCTGTATCATCGTGGACATCATCATCTTAGCGAACATTTTCTCTTCAAAGTTAATGCAGAATGTCGTCAAGTCCGCTGCTCGCAATTTGAATGTAAGAAAATTATTATTTTTAAATGGGTGGTATTTAATCGAGCACCAAAATTCCAGCCCTAAATTATTCATAATCGGTTCACCCAAATAACTAGAGTCTGCTAATCTGTTTCTCAATTTCAACACCAAATATTTATTTTTGCTATTGCCATTTAATTTAATCCGGGAAGCTTATTTACTATTCGTAGATATTAAATATAGATGAGAGTTTGGATGGTGTATCGAATGAGATGTTGAAGTGTAGAAGTGAGAGGTTAGTTTATTTGTTTGGTAGCGAGGCTGCGGTGAGAGTTGATGGGTAGATTGAGCATGTGGTTGAAGCTAGGATGGTGTGTCAGGATGACTGAATGTTACCCCATTTCATAAGATATAATAATTATCACATATTTATTTTTTGTTTAAATTATATAATAATGAATGATTCACTTTAAAATTTTAATGATGAATCGTTATCATCTGTAATACAATACTTTGCTAGCTGATATTTTATACATATATATACAGGCTGTTTCACAACTTAGAGCAAAAAATTAAAGGGTATATTCTGTACGACGTGCTGATCATGAAACAAAAAGAATTTTTTTTTAAATCGCAAAACTATTTTCCATGTTCCCAGTCCAAAATTTTTCGTTGCCACTGCCACTGGGTGGATGATTATGTTAAAGTTATTAATTAAATAAAATTCTATTATAAATAAGTGCTAATAATTGATTGTGTAATTATTCTTTTGTAATTGATACCTACTTCATTGTTTGTGTTTAATAGGAAAGCGAATCCAGTGCAGTACTACAAAAAATGTTTATTGTTGTTAATTTTTCGAATTTAAAAAAAAATTCTTTTTGTTTCATGATCAGCACGTCGTACAGTTGTATATATATTATTGTAACATTAGCAGATTATCAGCTACTGAAACATTGTGATACATTGACAGTTAGTATAAAAAAAAACAAATTACGGATTGTTAAACGTTCCGGCATTATTTTATACAAATATATTTCCGAGATCTGCTTAGGCAGAGTGCCACACCCAATAATGGGTAAAAGGCGTGATGATATATTTATTTATTTTATATTTATATTTCAAGTAAATGATAGATATAAATAAATTTTTATCACTTTTATTTTAAGTATTTTTCTCTAATTGATTCAAAATAGAAAAATAAATTTAATTAAATCATCCTTCAACGATTATTTGTTCTAGCGATCATTGTATTTAGTAAATGAAGTTAATCAAATACTTTTATCCTTTTGGGTAATTGTTTCCAATATTTCAAATAGGTATATAAGTTCTAAAAGTTTTCTTTACAATATTTAAATGGAGTGTATCTTTTAAATTTGAAGAGGACTGAAAATTTGGACTGCCTATAGTTTTGTCTGTAAATATGGCTAATTTTATTAATTTTTTTTTGAGAAAAAATATGAACGACAGTTTTCCGTAACTTTAGACAAAATATTTACAAATTTGACATGTTTTAAAAACGGTTGTAATTTATTAACCAGTCAATCGGGTCAAAATATTTGTTTAACGTTTTAAAAGTAAATTGCTTTTGGGTCAATCGGGTTTCAAAATTCTATTCCTCATCTATTGACCATATTTTCATACCTTAATATCAACCCTCCAGAAAGTAATTAATTAAAAAATAAACGTTATTGAAGTGAGGATGGTGTGTTGGAATGAGAATGTTTGTGGAAAACTGATGCGTGGATGTTCTGTGCAAATTATTAGTGATATTCACAATTTATTTAAATACATAAATAAATATATCATCACGCCTTTTACCCATTACTGGGTGTCGCACTCTGCCTACGCAGATCTCGGTAAGTGATATATTTCTTCGCGTGAAATGCGGTTACCAGCCGTCAAATCACGGTCCTCAAAGATATTAGTGGAGGGGAAGCCACAGGGGTAGATTTAAATTGGTGAAAATTGTTTGTCGGCTGTGGAGATCGAACCAGGGTTCTCAAGATCCACAGGCCGACTCGATACCACATATAATTTTATTTTGTTGATTTTCCGAGAAGTTTATTTACTATTCTAGAATGTTAAAAATTACTTTTAAAGATTGTTTAGTATTTTATGCGATAATTTTTTTATAGGAAATATGAATGACAGTTCTTCAATAACTTTAGAAACAACATTTACAAATTTGACATGTTTTAAACGGCTGTATTTTTGTAATCAGTGTACTGGGTTTCAAACTTCAATTTCCCACCCTTTGAATTATACTTGACCATATATTCAACTCTTAAAAGTTCTTAGCCATTTAAAAAAAGTCAATTTATGAAAAAATTCTTTGATTTGTAAAATTATCATGTTTTAACTTTTAAACCAGTAAAGATAATTTAAATTGGTTTTGAATTTTGTATTCTCTATCTTTTTAACTATATTTAACCATATTAACATTATTGAAGCGATGATAGTGTGTTGGGATGAAAAAGTTTGTGGAAGACTGACTCTTGGATGAATCTGATGAATGGATGTTCAGTGAAATTTATTAGTGATATTCACAATTGGTTTAAACATATAATTTTATTTGGTTGTTTTGATTTTCCGAAAAGCTTATTTACTGTTCTTGGATATTAAAAATTACTTTTCATGATCGTTTAATATTTTTGATGACATGTGCTCATTTTAAATTCTTTTTTGCAGTTTACGCAAATTAGCTGAATTCAGCATTCAGTCTCAGGAGTCGAGCCCCATGTCCAAGTTGTCTACGGTCTCCCGGTTGTTTCATCTGTTGCAGAATCACACAGTTCAGAAACAAAAGATAAGTAAAATCGTCATTTATTTATAGTTTAATTAGTCTAAACAGTATGCAGTCCATGAAAATAAATCAGATGCATAACACATATAGAAATGAGAAAACAAATTATGAATAATTTGTTTACAATTTTATTGAGACACGGCCTTTCCATACATCTGGTATATTTTAATTTAATTTATTGTTTGTTGTGATAAATATTTGTTTAACGTTTTAAAAGTAAATTGCTTTTGGGTAATTGTTTCAAATATTTCAAATATATGGTTCTAAAAGTTTTCTTTACAATATTTAAATGGAGTGCATCTTTTAAATTTGAAGAGGTTTGAAAATTTGAACTGCCTATAGTTTTGTTTGTAAATCTGGTTAATTTTATTAATTTTTTGAGAGAAAATATGAATGACAGTTTTTCCGTAACTTTAGATAAAACATTTACAAATTTCACATATTTTAAAAACGGTTGCAATTTAATAACCACTTAACCGGGTTTCAAAATTCAATTTCTCATCTATTGACCATAGTATCATCCCTTAATATCAACTCTCCAGAAAAGAATTAATTTTAAAATAAACGTTACTGAAGCGAGGATGGTGTGTTGGGTTGAGAATGTTTGTCGAAGACTGATGAGTGGATGTTCTGTGAAAATTATTTGTGATATTAACAATTGGTTTAAACATATAATTTTATTTTGCTAATTTACTATTGTTTAATATTAAAAATTACTTTTAAAGATCGTTTAGTATTTTTAATGATAGATGCTCATTTTAAATTCTGTTCTGCAGTTTACGCAAATTATCTGAATGCGGCATTCAGTCCCAGGAGTCGAGCGCCATGGCCACGCTGTCCACGCTGTCCACGCTGTCCACGGGTTGCTTCAACACACTTCAGGAACAAAAGATAAGTACAAATTTTATTTATATTTTAATTAATCTAAAAAATGAAAATAGTTATTTGTGTATTAAGAGCGTAAAGTAATTCTTTGTTACCCGAACACGGTAATTGCAGCGCGAGCCGAAGGCGATAGCTGCAATAGTGTAAGAGGAACAAAGACACTTTACGCTCGTGATACACACATAATTTTTTCTACGATTGCATCTTAAAATTATTAAAAAACTTATACGTACTGAAAATAAATTCGTTCTGTCAACTGTCAATATGACAACTTTGTTTTGTTTGTATCCCTGGTAACTATTGAAATAAGCGCACATTTAATATCTTTTTCGCGCGTTGCCATTGGAAACGCGCGCATTTTACGTCTTTTTCGCGCGTTGCCATTGGAGACGCGCAAAAAAGATATTTTTCGATTGATCCACAGAAAACTTCAACTTTACGATGACAAATGAGAGCGTAATTGTCAACTTTTCATAGCAATCGTAGAAAATAGTTATTTGTGTATTAAGAACGTAAAGTGATTCTTTGTTACTCGAGCACGGTAATTGCAGCGCGAGCCGAAAGCGAGAGCTGCAATAGTGCAAGAGGAACAAAGACACTTTACGCTCGTGATACACACATAATTTTTTCTACGATTGCATCTTAAAGTTTTTAAAAAACGTAGGTATACGTCTAAAACTAAATTCGTTTTGTTAACTGTCAATATGACAAGTTTCTGTTTTGTTTGTATCCCTGGTAACTATTGAAATAATCTTTTTCGCGCGTTGCCATTGGAAACGCGCGAATTTAACGTCTTTTTCGCGCGTTGCCATTGGAGACGCGCAAAAAAGATATTTTTCGATTGTTCCACAGAAAACGTCAACTTCACGATGACAAATGAGAGCGTAATTGTCATCTTTTCATAGCAATCGTAGAAAAAAGAAATTATTAATAATTTATTTAGAATTTTATTGAGACACAGCCTTGACATACATCTGCTGTCTTTTAATTTAATTTATTGTTAGATGTGAGAAATATTTGTTTAAAATGTTTTAAAAGTAAATTGCTAAATTCTAAAAAACGTTATTATTTTACTTTTGTTTATACTAAATAATAATATACCTATTAATAATTTCTAATAATAATAACAGTAAACTGAATAAATATTGTATTTGAAGTGTATGTTAGATGTGTGTATGTTTCAAATTCACTTTAATCTCATTCATTGGTTGTGAGTGTGTCATCAAATAGGTCGTCGCTGCGAGTCTGCAACAAGAAGTTCACTTGCCAAACAAACGTCGTCGTCGTGTAATTTAACTTTTGTCTGCCTTATTTAAAGGCCTTCATAACTTCATAACCGATATCGTATCGTGGGCTTGATTTATAGTTATAATATAAGATCAACTTCTCGAGTCGATATCGTGTTTGTTTTTATTGTTCACTCACTACGTACATTTTAATTTAGTTAGTTAGTTGCTGCCTTAATAGGAGGCCATCCTAACTATGTGTAGTTCTTTTCGTGGGGTTGATTTATTACTATAAATCAATTTTACGAATCGAAATTGTGTAGATCGATATCTATCGTGGGTTTGATTTGAAATCAACCTCACGAGTCGATATCGTGTATTTTGTATTATCCACCAAAAAACGCAGGCCCCACGTGGGGCCCCAACATACATCCCATCACCAGGAGGCAAGTTTGAAGCGTTTCGTGATGCGGGTGGGGCGAGTCCCTCGCGAGCGTGCTGCTGAGTGTAGCTAGAAGGTGTAAGCCGATGCCTTGGGTGGTCGAGTTATCGAATCACAGGAACCATATTGTCCAATGAGTCATTGGGAGATCTAGACATAATTCGACTGTTCGAGCACTGCGAAATCTTCCCAGCAGTCGGGTAGGTTGGTAGGCGGTGAACCGAGAGGTCGTGGGCACGGAATATGCTCAACGTTTTTGCTAACTTGACAAGCACGCTTCGGTTGCTTTGTCGTAGATTCGTAGCTAGTCGTTGGCAAACACTTAGGTAAGATAGGGTAGGTAGGGAGAAAAAGATGGCACCTTTACTGAAGACTACGTAAAATGTGAGTCTCTTTCAGGTTCTTCCTAACACTTGACCGATATCTTATCGTGGATATGATTTATAGTTATACTATAAGATCATATTCACGAGTCAATATCGTGTCTCATCTCTACGTACATTTAAATTTAGTTAGCTTAGTTTCTGCCTTATTAGAAGGCCTTCCTAACAACTGTGTAGTTCTTTTCGTGGGGTTGATTTATTACTATAAATCAATTTTACGAATCGAAATTGGTTAGAACAATATCTATCGTGGGGTTGATTTATTTCCATAAATCAATTTTACGAATTGATATTGTGATATCTATCGTGGGTTTGATGTGTAATCAACCTCACGAGTCGATATTGGATGTTTTGTATTGTCCACCACAAAACGCTGGCCCTCCGTGGGGCCCAACATACATACTGTAAGCGTTTCGCGGTTGCTTTGTTGTAGATTCTTAGCTAGTCTTTGGCAAAAACTTAGGTAAGATAGGGTAGGTAGGGAGAAGAAGGACACCATCATTGAAAACTTATTGTTTTTCAAGGAGTATTTGTACTTGTTTCTAATAATATTTTGTTGTTAGGTGCGGTAGTGAATGAAGAAAACCAACGTTTCCTGTTGGTGATTACATCAAAATGCTGGGAAAATTCATCAGCAACAGAATCAACAGCTTCTCTTCAAACACATCAGAAGATGACTGCAAAGTCAACGCAGAACGTCGTCAAGACCGCTGCCTCCAACATCAATATAAGATAATTATTAGTTTTAAGTGGGTTGTATTTAATCGAGCACCAAAATATCAGCTTTAAATAATTCATATTCGATTTCCAAAATACTAGACTTTGTTAATCTGTTTATCAATTTAAATATCAAATATTTGTATTTGCTATTTGCCATATTAGCATTTAATTGTCCATGAAGCTTATTATATTTAAAGATCAGTTAGTATTTTTTTTATGCTTAATTATTATTTTTAGTATTCATTTAATTATTTCAGACTATCAAAATATAATTTAACTAGAGTTAAAAATATATATTTTTGGTGTTTAATAAATATATTTCTGGCAAGAGCAACACAGTTCTTATTGATTATTTAAGATACAATGATTTTGGTGCTCATTTAAATTATTCCCTTTTTAAATTATTTGGGTAAAAGTCTGTTAAAAACATTAGTAAATATGTTGTTTTAAATTAATATAAAATAGCGCAATTGTGTACAAGGGAGAATGTGAGTAAAAGTGGACAGAGAGTGATTGATCTTATTCTGTGTGATGAATGATTGATGCGCGGTTTTTCAGTTCATTCTGACATTTATATGTCATAATTATTTGTCGCAATTTTGTTGAGCGACTTGGTCGTGTTTGAAGACCTAAAATAATTAGAAATGTAGTAAAACCGTCAGAAGGGTATCATTAGAAATATATTACAATATACACTTTTCTATTTACTATTTCATATACAATTTAATTCTTTTATTATTGAGTTAATTTGTAATTTTACGTATTCCTCTTTTTCTGCCAATTTGCACCAATTTTTAATTGTCTGCCCCTATTAATTTTCTCTTTAAAATTATTTAAACTTTTGCTAGAATTTTAATGAACACGTACCTGACGTAGAACTTAAATTTAATCTTGTACATTATTAATATTTTTATCTTTGGACTAGAGAACTTTTAAAATTTTGACCCTACAGTATTAAATGAGGCTGAAATTTCCTCCCAACACTTTTCTTCCTTTTAACACAATACTTTATCAGTTTTTTTCATTCTATACATGTTTTTAACTCTCACTAAATCTATTAATAATTCAACTTCATTGGTGGAAAAATTTGCAGCTCTTTTAATATTTTCCATCATGTGTATATAAATATATTTCTTATTTTACCTGTGACAGAATATGAACTGAGGCAATGATTATAATTTTCTCAGAATCCCAAATTACACAACACCATAAAATTATTTAGACATTGAGTTTAGGTTCAGCTGAACTAGATTAATTTGAAAAGTTATAAACAAAAAAATGTTGAGGCTCAAGTTCAAGGTTCAACTGAAAAACCGAGCATGAGAAGTGTATTTGATGGTGTCGCGTATACGTCTGGATAAAAGTTGGTGAATGAGGGTGTATAATGAGGATGTTAGAGATATGTCTGTTGAGTAAATAAATGAATGAATGAATGGTACGAATGATGAATTATATTGTGGAATGAATCAGATGAGAATGATGTTGCGTGTAAAGAATGGCAAGGCTCCCGGCTTGAATGAGATGTTGATGTATGGAGGTGAGAGGTTATTTGACTCCTGGTGATTTGAAATGCGCGCACACAGTTAGAGTGTTTGAAGGTAGCGAGGCTGCGGTAGTGTCTGCGTTACCTGGTGCGGATGGTGTTGTTGTAAATGATTTCAATAAATGAAGCAGAAAACGATTTCAATAATGTTAATTAATGATAATGTGTTAGTAGAATTAATAAATTAAAGTACTTAGTAGTTAGTTTTATAAATTTGGCAATAACATTTATTGGTAGATATGGTTTACAAAACAAATTTACAAACACTTATATATTGTACAAATACAAACACATTGTTAATAGAGAGAGGGACTGTTTAGGGAATTTCCGTTTAATGACAACGTCTATGAAAGTTGAGTTTAGAACATCTAAATATTCATTCATTAGTTTCTGGTCGGCCCTAACGGCTTTCTTAATTTTAAAAGCTTCAAGGAAAGTGAATCGATATCCTTTCCTTTTTATATGTAGAACTGACAAATTACATATAGAACTTTTATGATAAAAATCTATCAAGTGTTTAGCTAGATTAGACTGGGAACTTTTGATCATATAATTATAACAATACTCTTTAAATCTAGTCTGGAAACTTGGTCCTGTTTGCTCTATATAAACAAATTCACAATCTTTACATTTAATTTAACAAAGTGTCATTATTCATTAGTTTATTATTATTAGTATATAATGTCAAATTTCCTCCAATTCTTGGCCATACTACGATTCATGCCATTAACATAATTTAATTTTTTATAAATTGTTTTAAATCTAGTTTCAAAGTGTACAGGATAAAATTAATTTCTTGTAATTAATCAGTGATTGACTATTGTTTGCTGCAATATTTAAAATGATTATAATTCAGATCATCAGATAAATTATAAAACGTTGCTAGCTTTATATTACATGGGTGATACAAATTAGTGGGTTTCCTGTAAATACTAAAATTAAATGTATTGTTAATGTGTTGGATAGTAATGGCCAAGATATTTATGCTTTTATTAACTTTCACTTCAGTGGTGAATTATGTAGTTGTTGCTCCTGGTGTAAAGGGATTAAAACATCGTCGATATATCTATACCAAAAATGTAAATATTTTAGGAGGTATTTATTGGAATTGAGGAATATATTCTCAAAATTGTTGATGAATATTTCAGATAATAAAGACCCTCATTTTGTTAATTACAAATGTCACCAAAGAGCAAAACTAATTTGTTTGTAGACCATCTTCCAGCAAGTTTAAAGTTATATGGTTAACTTCAAGCTGTTTTTAATGATGTCTAGAAGTTTGAAAATTGGAATGAAAGTAAATTCCCAAAACCTCCCTCTCTCTATTAACAGAGTTAGTTTGTATTTGAACTACATATAAGTGTTTGCATAACCAAGTGTTTTTATTTATTAATTTTAATTTACGTTTCGCCGAATACAAACAGCTTCATTAATTGAAATGATGAATGTATTAGTGTTTGAGAAGAGCGATTGCAATGTTTCGGTGATGGATGATGTGAGATTGGTGATGAAATGAATGTGTTTGTATATTAGGGTAGTATGTGATCGAGGTATGCACGTATTAATTGAGACATTGAAAGAAGAGTATCAGTGGGATGCAAGGTGCTCTGGGAACATTTGTTCAGAATATGTTGGTGTATGTTGTATGATGACTCTGAGATTGACATGAATGTTGTTGAAAGAGTGAGTATAAGTCAGATGAGATAGTTTAGGAATGTGGAACGTGTGTCGAATGGAAGATATGAATGAACTTTTATGAAAGAATTTATGAATGTATATGTATGTATTTATGTATAAAGAGTTTATTGTAGATTGAGTATGTGGTTGAATCAAGGATGACTGAATGTTTCAGGGGTTCGTGTTACCCCATTTAATAAGATATAGCGTGATGCTATGTATAATAATTATCTTTACAACATATTTATTATTTGTTTAAACTATATAATAATGAATGATTCACTTTAAAATTATAATGATGAATCGTTCTCATCTGTAACACAATACTTTGCTAGCTGACAATTATACATACATATATATATTTTTATTGTAACATTAGCAGATTGTCAGCAACTGAACCATTGTGATACAGTGACAGTTAGTATAAAAAACAAACAAATTACGAATGATTAACTAGATTTTTCATTGTTAAACATTCCGGCATTATTTTATACAAATATATTTCAAGTAAATGATTGATAAAATAAATTTGAATCAGTTTTATTTTAAATATTATTCTCTAAACAACTTACGACCGATTTAAATAAAGTTAATCAAATCATCCTCCATCGATTATTTATACTAGCAGTCAACATATTTTGTAAATAAAGATAATGAAATACTTTTACCCAAAATAATTGTATCAAAGTATTAATTCTAAAAGTTTCCTTTATAATAATTAAATTGATTTTACTTTAAAAATTGGGAAAAACTGACAGAATTGATATTTACTCATGATAATAATAAATATATTTTAAGTAGATAGTTGACAATAACTTTGTTTAACACATATTTATTCTTTAAGAATAAGAAATAGATACCTATTGTAATAAGTTATACATACATCTTATTACAATATTCTTTATTCTTAAAGAATTAAATATGTTTTGAAGAGATTTATTGTGAATTATTTAATTTAAAATATAGTTTTTATTGTTTAAGATTAATAAGTAAATAATATTATTGTAATTTAATATGTAAAAATAATAACAAATATGTTTTAAATAGATAGTTTACAATAACTTTGTTTAACACATATTTATTGTTTAAGAATAAGAAATAGGGTACCCATTGTAATAAGTTAACATATATCTTATTACAATATTCTTTATTCTTAAAGAATAAATCTGTTTTGAAGATATTTATTGTGAATTATTTAATTTAAAATATAGTTTTTATTGTTTAAGATAAATAAGTAATATTATTGTAATTAAATATGTAAAAACAATAATATCTATGTTTTAAATAGATAAGTTTACAATAACTCTATTTAAAACATAATTATTCTTTAAGAATAAGAAATATTGCAATAAGTTGTTTGCGAAAACATACATCTTATTACAATATTTCTTATACTTTAAGAATAAATGTTTTAAACAGAGTTCTTGTAAATATATCAATTTAAATCATAGTTCTCTTATTGTTTAAAATAAATAAATTGTACTTGTAATAATAATTGTGAAATAAAATGTAAGTAACACTTGTATACAACTTTGAAATAATAATAAATGTTTATTTATACATACCTTGTTTTTTTTTTTAATTTTAGGACTGGTGCTGCCATCTGTTGGTGAATTTGTGAACTAAGTTGATATAATTAAATTTAATTGGATTAATTAAAACTAATTGGATTAATTAATTTTATTTTTGACCGGTGCTGCCATCTGTTGACAAATTTGTGAAATACGTCAATTCAATTGAATTTGAAATTCATTTCAGGGTAAATGAATTTACAATATAAAACAAATTTTGTTTCTTTCTTTCTACAATCTAAATGAATTTACAATATAAAACAAATTTTGTTTCTTTCTTTCTACAATCTAAATGAATTTACACAATAAAACAAATTTTGTTTCTTTCTTTCTACAATCTAAATGAATTTACACAATAAAACAAATTTTGTTTCTTTCTTTCTACAATCTAAATGAATTTACACAATAAAACAAATTTTGTTTCTTTCTTTCTACAATCTAAATGAATTTACACAATAAAACAAATTTTGTTTCTTTCTTTCTACAATCTAAATGAATTTACACAATAAAACAAATTTTGTTTCTTTCTTTCTACAATCTAAATGAATTTACACAATAAAACAAATTTTGTTTCTTTCTTTCTACAATCTAAATGAATTTACACAATAAAACAAATTTTGTTTCTTTCTTTCTACAATCTAAATGAATTTACACAATAAAACAAATTTTGTTTCTTTCTTTCTACAATCTAAATGAATTTACACAATAAAACAAATTTTGTTTCTTTCTTTCTACAATCTAAATGAATTTACACAATAAAACAAATTTTGTTTCTTTCTTTCTACAATCTAAATGAATTTACACAATAAAACAAATTTTGTTTCTTTCTTTCTACAATCTAAATGAATTTACACAATAAAACAAATTTTGTTTCTTTCTTTCTACAATCTAAATGAATTTACACAATAAAACAAATTTTGTTTCTTTCTTTCTACAATCTAAATGAATTTACAATATAAAACAAATTTTGTTTCTTTCTTTCTACAATCTAAATGAATTTACAATATAAAACAAATTTTGTTTCTTTCTTTCTACAATCTAAATGAATTTACAATATAAAACAAATTTTGTTTCTTTCTTTCTACAATCTAAATGAATTTACAATATAAAACAAATTTTGTTTCTTTCTTTCTACAATCTAAATGAATTTACACAATAAAACAAATTTTGTTTCTTTCTTTCTACAATCTAAATGAATTTACACAATAAAACAAATTTTGTTTCTTTCTTTCTACAATCTAAATGAATTTACACAATAAAACAAATTTTGTTTCTTTCTTTCTACAATCTAAATGAATTTACACAATAAAACAAATTTTGTTTCTTTCTTTCTACAATCTAAATGAATTTACACAATAAAACAAATTTTGTTTCTTTCTTTCTACAATCTAAATGAATTTACACAATAAAACAAATTTTGTTTCTTTCTTTCTACAATCTAAATGAATTTACACAATAAAACAAATTTTGTTTCTTTCTTTCTACAATCTAAATGAATTTACACAATAAAACAAATTTTGTTTCTTTCTTTCTACAATCTAAATGAATTTACACAATAAAACAAATTTTGTTTCTTTCTTTCTACAATCTAAATGAATTTACACAATAAAACAAATTTTGTTTCTTTCTTTCTACAATCTAAATGAATTTACACAATAAAACAAATTTTGTTTCTTTCTTTCTACAATCTAAATGAATTTACACAATAAAACAAATTTTGTTTCTTTCTTTCTACAATCTAAATGAATTTACACAATAAAACAAATTTTGTTTCTTTCTTTCTACAATCTAAATGAATTTACACAATAAAACAAATTTTGTTTCTTTCTTTCTACAATCTAAATGAATTTACACAATAAAACAAATTTTGTTTCTTTCTTTCTACAATCTAAATGAATTTACACAATAAAACAAATTTTGTTTCTTTCTTTCTACAATCTAAATGAATTTACACAATAAAACAAATTTTGTTTCTTTCTTTCTACAATCTAAATGAATTTACACAATAAAACAAATTTTGTTTCTTTCTTTCTACAATCTAAATGAATTTACACAATAAAACAAATTTTGTTTCTTTCTTTCTACAATCTAAATGAATTTACACAATAAAACAAATTTTGTTTCTTTCTTTCTACAATCTAAATGAATTTACACAATAAAACAAATTTTGTTTCTTTCTTTCTACAATCTAAATGAATTTACACAATAAAACAAATTTTGTTTCTTTCTTTCTACAATCTAAATGAATTTACACAATAAAACAAATTTTGTTTCTTTCTTTCTACAATCTAAATGAATTTACACAATAAAACAAATTTTGTTTCTTTCTTTCTACAATCTAAATGAATTTACACAATAAAACAAATTTTGTTTCTTTCTTTCTACAATCTAAATGAATTTACAATATAAAACAAATTTTGTTTCTTTCTTTCTACAATCTAAATGAATTTACAATATAAAACAAATTTTGTTTCTTTCTTTCTACAATCTAAATGAATTTACAATATAAAACAAATTTTGTTTCTTTCTTTCTACAATCTAAATGAATTTACAATATAAAACAAATTTTGTTTCTTTCTTTCTACAATCTAAATGAATTTACAATATAAAACAAATTTTGTTTCTTTCTTTCTACAATCTAAATGAATTTACAATATAAAACAAATTTTGTTTCTTTCTTTCTACAATCTAAATGAATTTACAATATAAAACAAATTTTGTTTCTTTCTTTCTACAATCTAAATGAATTTACAATATAAAACAAATTTTGTTTCTTTCTTTCTACAATCTAAATGAATTTACAATATAAAACAAATTTTGTTTCTTTCTTTCTACAATCTAAATGAATTTACAATATAAAACAAATTTTGTTTCTTTCTTTCTACAATCTAAATGAATTTACAATATAAAACAAATTTTGTTTCTTTCTTTCTACAATCTAAATGAATTTACAATATAAAACAAATTTTGTTTCTTTCTTTCTACAATCTAAATGAATTTACAATATAAAACAAATTTTGTTTCTTTCTTTCTACAATCTAAATGAATTTACAATATAAAACAAATTTTGTTTCTTTCTTTCTACAATCTAAATGAATTTACAATATAAAACAAATTTTGTTTCTTTCTTTCTACAATCTAAATGAATTTACAATATAAAACAAATTTTGTTTCTTTCTTTCTACAATCTAAATGAATTTACAATATAAAACAAATTTTGTTTCTTTCTTTCTACAATCTAAATGAATTTACAATATAAAACAAATTTTGTTTCTTTCTTTCTACAATCTAAATGAATTTACAATATAAAACAAATTTTGTTTCTTTCTTTCTACAATCTAAATGAATTTACAATATAAAACAAATTTTGTTTCTTTCTTTCTACAATCTAAATGAATTTACAATATAAAACAAATTTTGTTTCTTTCTTTCTACAATCTAAATGAATTTACAATATAAAACAAATTTTGTTTCTTTCTTTCTACAATCTAAATGAATTTACAATATAAAACAAATTTTGTTTCTTTCTTTCTACAATCTAAATGAATTTACAATATAAAACAAATTTTGTTTCTTTCTTTCTACAATCTAAATGAATTTACAATATAAAACAAATTTTGTTTCTTTCTTTCTACAATCTAAATGAATTTACAATATAAAACAAATTTTGTTTCTTTCTTTCTACAATCTAAATGAATTTACAATATAAAACAAATTTTGTTTCTTTCTTTCTACAATCTAAATGAATTTACAATATAAAACAAATTTTGTTTCTTTCTTTCTACAATCTAAATGAATTTACAATATAAAACAAATTTTGTTTCTTTCTTTCTACAATCTAAATGAATTTACAATATAAAACAAATTTTGTTTCTTTCTTTCTACAATCTAAATGAATTTACAATATAAAACAAATTTTGTTTCTTTCTTTCTACAATCTAAATGAATTTACAATATAAAACAAATTTTGTTTCTTTCTTTCTACAATCTAAATGAATTTACAATATAAAACAAATTTTGTTTCTTTCTTTCTACAATCTAAATGAATTTACAATATAAAACAAATTTTGTTTCTTTCTTTCTACAATCTAAATGAATTTACAATATAAAACAAATTTTGTTTCTTTCTTTCTACAATCTAAATGAATTTACAATATAAAACAAATTTTGTTTCTTTCTTTCTACAATCTAAATGAATTTACAATATAAAACAAATTTTGTTTCTTTCTTTCTACAATCTAAATGAATTTACAATATAAAACAAATTTTGTTTCTTTCTTTCTACAATCTAAATGAATTTACAATATAAAACAAATTTTGTTTCTTTCTTTCTACAATCTAAATGAATTTACAATATAAAACAAATTTTGTTTCTTTCTTTCTACAATCTAAATGAATTTACAATATAAAACAAATTTTGTTTCTTTCTTTCTACAATCTAAATGAATTTACAATATAAAACAAATTTTGTTTCTTTCTTTCTACAATCTAAATGAATTTACAATATAAAACAAATTTTGTTTCTTTCTTTCTACAATCTAAATGAATTTACAATATAAAACAAATTTTGTTTCTTTCTTTCTACAATCTAAATGAATTTACAATATAAAACAAATTTTGTTTCTTTCTTTCTACAATCTAAATGAATTTACAATATAAAACAAATTTTGTTTCTTTCTTTCTACAATCTAAATGAATTTACAATATAAAACAAATTTTGTTTCTTTCTTTCTACAATCTAAATGAATTTACAATATAAAACAAATTTTGTTTCTTTCTTTCTACAATCTAAATGAATTTACAATATAAAACAAATTTTGTTTCTTTCTTTCTACAATCTAAATGAATTTACAATATAAAACAAATTTTGTTTCTTTCTTTCTACAATCTAAATGAATTTACAATATAAAACAAATTTTGTTTCTTTCTTTCTACAATCTAAATGAATTTACAATATAAAACAAATTTTGTTTCTTTCTTTCTACAATCTAAATGAATTTACAATATAAAACAAATTTTGTTTCTTTCTTTCTACAATCTAAATGAATTTACAATATAAAACAAATTTTGTTTCTTTCTTTCTACAATCTAAATGAATTTACAATATAAAACAAATTTTGTTTCTTTCTTTCTACAATCTAAATGAATTTACAATATAAAACAAATTTTGTTTCTTTCTTTCTACAATCTAAATGAATTTACAATATAAAAACAAATTTTGTTTCTTTCTTTCTACAATCTAAATGAATTTACAATATAAAACAAATTTTGTTTCTTTCTTTCTACAATCTAAATGAATTTACAATATAAAACAAATTTTGTTTCTTTCTTTCTACAATCTAAATGAATTTACAATATAAAACAAATTTTGTTTCTTTCTTTCTACAATCTAAATGAATTTACAATATAAAACAAATTTTGTTTCTTTCTTTCTACAATCTAAATGAATTTTTTACAATTTT